>CP125841.1:9005449-9478827 GCA_030408175.1 Trifolium repens
CTCTAGATTCATTCTTCGTCATTGACCTTAAAGCTTCAAATTCATTCTCCGATTTCACCTTCGTTCAACCTTCTCCAAGCTCCAGCTAATTCAATCTTCATAATTCAGGTTCATTTGGTTAAATTTTGTAATTAGGTTCACTTATTTTAGTATGATTTTGAAATTTGGTAATTAGGTTTTTGAAATTTCAATCTTCGTGCAAATATTCAGGTTCTGCTTCCTTCAATCAAGTTTCGGATTCGTTTTTCGCTGAGATTCATCCTTCAACTTTGTTCAACCTTCAATCAAGATTCAAAATTCAGGTTCATCCAGGTTCATTTGGTTAAATTTTATTTATTGTTTCCAATTTTACTTTGATTGTGAAGCTTCTTTTGATGTGAATGAATTCTGAATTGCTTCTTCTGATCCTTTCCTTGCCTTTTCAACTTCAATAATGTAGCTACTTTATGCATTTGGCACAAATTCAGCACTATATTCCAACTTTTATGTGGTTAATTGGTTAATAGTATAATCATAGTTCACACACAAACATTTAAAATGTTATCAAATTTTGGTGTCCCAAAGTTCAAACTCAACCTTAAACTATAAGTAGCCACTATAATCTCTCATTATACTATGAGGTAATTGTTACGTCAATTCCTTTTTTTTATGTATTGTTTCCTAGATGAAGATGTAGCTTTAGAATGGATGTGTGTTCCTAGAGTGTTAAGAGTCTAAAATGAAAATTATGATATATAGAATAAGGAAGACAAACATAGCACAACATGTATGACAAAACAGTTGGATAAATCTGAGGCTACTTATGAGTTCTAAATCTCCTTCATCTTATATGTTTGTTTATTAGAGTCTACATTTGTTAGTAGATGAAATTCCTTTAATTTCATACGTATTTACTAGTTCCATTATATTTAGAAATCATTGACAACTGCAAATGTTACAGAATTTGAATTGTGATTTAATATGAGTTTCACTTGACTCAAACTGCATTATCTGCTGCACTGCTGATGAATTTGCTTTGCTATTGAATTATGTGAACTAAATCCCTTTGGCAAGAGTTGATGATGATATGCTTTTATGAATAATGTTTAGATTCAAAATATGATATGTGAATGAAGTTTATCATAACTTTACATGGTTAACTAGAAAGAAAGTGTATAAATGACATTATATTTGTAGATTTCATGTGTTATGTTTGATCCTAAAGCAATTTTTTTTAACCTTTTTAGTATCTGTCAAAAAATACATATGAGGGTTTATAAAGAGGTTTTTACACCTTTCAGATTTGCTCATATCAAAATATGTGTTGTAGCACTTCTTCTGTCGACAAAATTTATAGCAGTACAGGGCAGATTGAAATTTGAGCACTTGGCAGCAAGTAGAATACTGCAATAGTGTATTTGTTTAATATTTTTATGAATGGAATCAGATGCATTGTTATCACTAATCATAAATTCTAATGAATTCAACAAGTTGAGAATAATTACTTAACTCTTTTAATTTGCAATTTCACCAGATAAGATAGTTGTATAGATTAAGGTTGTTTCACATCTTCTACAGTTGCCATTTTGTTATTATTTTTCACAATTGAATTTGAATGGGTGTTCATGTATGTAAATAAACTTGCCATTTTGTTGTTATTTTTCACCACATGAATCTGACTATTGTTTATGAATCTTTTAATGTCTATGGCTGTTTCGGTTTGTGACTAACTATTGTGCGAGTTTTTTGCTAATCTGTGCCTGTTGTTCAGTTCTGTTTCAGTTAGTAAGACATACGGAATCTATCATTCAGTTATGTTCTGTTAGTAAGACTTGTTCTGTTTCACCTACCTACGAGTAAGTGACATTCCCCTCTGCGCCTCAAAAAATGTTAATGATGCTGACTAAGTTAATGATGCTGAAAAACAAGTTGTGACCGCCAATCCAGACATAAACACGGTAAGTTTGCTGCGCAAATCAGATTTGCTAATTTCAATATGGTAAAATCAATAATGAAATGCTTAGTCAAGAGTCTTGGTATATGCTACTCCTACCTTCTACATGTTTTCAACTTTGAGTAATGTTATGACTGATAGTTTTGATTTTGACATATTATAATAGGTTGACCATGACGAAGATGAGTTTATGGTGATAGCTTGTGATGGCATATGGTATGATTCTTTTGCTTTATCTTTAAGCATCATCAGGCCATTTAACCAACAAGTCATTTATTCTTTTGCAATTTTGCTGATAACTATGTTTCTTATTATACACATGTTCTATGTTATGACCTTAAATTGTTGCCTTATCACTACAAAAAAAACTTTGATTTGTGACTGATGGTTAGCGGCGGTTCCTATCAACCGTTGCCGTTGGTTTTCATTTTTGGAATTGCGGCCGTTACCTATCAACCATCGTGGCTTATATATCATAATCGCGGAATATTCACTCGCATTGCTTCTCTTTTGTTTATCAGAACCCGCTATTTTTTCACAAGTTTTTATTTCACTCACAAGTTCAGATTCACAAGTTTAGGTATGTAACGAAGCTTCAGATTCGGTATCCTCAGATTCTCCGCTCGTTCAATCTTCCTTTGTTCAATCTATTGATCGTTAGTATCTCAATTTATATATATATTCATGATTATTGTATTAGTAGCCGTAACAATAAATATCAACTTATAAGTTAAAATACTTGCAGATTCGTTGCGACATGATCATGAAGCTTGTGGGAATTTGAATTCCATGATTACGCCATGGTGCGGTGACTTGAGAGAATTGAAGGGTGGTCATTACCACAGAATTGTGGAGATAACTAAAAATGCAAGGAATGTCTTCTCAATGAGTACATGGTGAGAAAGAGACTTTCATGCACAGTCAGTCATTAAAGTATTTGTTGTTTAATGGATTATGATTTTGAATGTTGTTTGAATTGTCTGCATGGCATGCAGGTTGATGAACCATCTTGTTTGAAACCGAAAAGAAGACTCTTCAATTTAACCAGCGTTTCATCAATAGAGGAGCTAAAAACACCATCATTTGAGAAACTTTTGAAGGCATTCTGGGATGCAAAATCTCATAAACTAGCAGATGGAGATTTTAATCATACTGGTTCATATGAAGCCACTCAATCAGTTAGAGGTGAAATGATCGATGGTTATTTTGCAGGTACATTCTGACGGCTGGATATGCTGTTATCTTTCTGTACCAGAAGGTAAATTTCTGGTCCTGCAATTAGCCTTTTCTTATGTTTAATGTGTTGATTACCAATTAGGCTGGATATGTTGGTTCTTAATTCCATGAAATTTTCTATGCAATATGACCGTAATCTTGGCTAAAATGATTATGATATTGGTTAAGGACAATAGATATATCATTTGAAGAGATTCAGTATTATTTGTATCAGAGGCAGAATTTGTGTTTAGAGAATTTGGCCATAGTTTCTAGTGTAAATACAGATAGTGTCCCATTAGCTTATAAGTTTTGCTCCTATTTCAGCAAACATGAAATGTAAGAATGGTGGCTTGGTTCTGTCTAGTAGTACAACTTGTAATGCAATAGCTTTTAAGACTTGTTTCTATTTTCTTGTTTCATGTTAATCTTGCAGATGGAACACAAAATTCAATCAGGATCTCACCTCTTGGACGTGAAACTGGTTCAAGTGCCAAAATTGTTGTCGGTGCTTAGGAAAGATCGAGCAACAACATATTGTTATATCTACTATCTAGTATAGGAATATTGTTGTATCTTAGGCTAGTTCTGAATTTGGGATAACTTTGGTTGTATAATTTTAGTATGTTTAAAAAAGACCATGTTTATGAATTTCAATTAATCTAGATCAAAATTCGTTATCAATTAATTTAGTACATTGTTTTGTGTTTGAACATTAGTTATTAAATAGGAAAAAAAAAGGAAATGAACAATTAATTGCAGAAAAAAGGTCAGCAAGATAAAATTTTCTTTTTAAAAAAAAAACCACATAGCGACGGTCTCCAGCCGACGCTAATTCAAAACAAAAATTTTACTGAATAACGGCGGTTCCAAACCGCCGCAAAACGGTTCAAAATTTCCAACCCTGGTTTGCTCGTTGCGACGGTTGGAAACCGACGCTATATCATCTGCGGCGGTTTGTACGGCAGTTCATCAAACCGTCGCAATATAGCTTGCCGACGCCAGGATCCGCAACATTTCAGCAACCGTCGCTATGTGGGTTTGCGACAGTCTAAAACCGCCGCAATTGCCTTAAAAAACCGTCGCAAATCGCATGATTTCTTGTAGTGATGCTCCCTTAATTTCAAATCTGTTGTCTTCAGAATTTGGAGTTTCAGAATCTGAACACTTCAGAACTTGAGTTTCAGAGTCTGCCTCTTCAGAGCTTGCGTTTCAGAGTCTGACTCTTCAGAACCTCTGAGATGTTTCAGAACTTGTTGGACCCTTCTGAAACACTCCTAGTGCACTTCTCAAAGCCACGCACTACAAGAAATCACATTTTTTTTGACGAAATTCTCGTTTAGGTAGTGACGGCCCAAGCCGTCAGTAACTTAGTGACGGCCCAAGCCGTCAATAAGTCGTCACAAAATTAAAAAAATAATAAAATTTTGAAGAAAATCCGTCAATAAGTTAGTGACGACCTTTTCCGTCACAAAATAATCACTTACTGACGGCTCGAGCCATCACAAAACATGGACGGATTTATTGACGGCCCAAGCCGTCACAAAATATTTTGTTAGAAAATTTGTTGCAGTAACAAAGAGCCAAAGAAAAATGTCATAGAGTCTTGATTTTCATTTTCTTATCTCTCTACCAACTTCACTTTCATATTTCTTATCTCTAACAACAAAATTCTTCAACACCATCATCATCAACAACTCCAACCGCAACACCACTTCAAAAGAAAAGAAGAAACCAACCAAGAACACCAAGCAAGTTTCTTCAAAACTTTATAAAAAATATTTCTTTTAATTCATCTTATCATTAGTAATTAATTTCCTAACAAAAACAAAAGTTTATTCCTTTTGGCTTCATGTCTCCAAATATTTTATTTGTTTTGACCACCTTATTGTTAATTATTTTTTTTTTCTTTAATATAATTCTTAGCCCTAATATTTTATTTAAAAATCTGTGTCTTTATTATGTTTTGTCAACTAAATTAAATTTTTTAATAATAATGTAATCATAATTCTAATGATATTTTTTTCTAATAATTATTTGTTTGGCATTTTTCAATGGAAACAAATCCAGATGCAAAAGTGGTAGCACTATTTCCCAAGAGCCTAATGGCAACAAACAGATTTGTATGCGAAGTGTGTCAAAAAGGGTTCCAAAGAGAGCAAAATTTGCAAACATAGAAGATGACACAATTTGCCTTGCAAACTAAAGCAAAAGAGTAACAAAGAGCCAAAGAGAACCTGAAGTTGTTTTTTTAAAATAATTAATAAAATTATTTTTGAAAAATAATTAATTAAACAATTAAAATAAATTTTTTTTAAAATTGTTTGTGACGGAGTTACTGACGGCCTAAGCCGTCACTAAATAATCACGCGCCAGAAATCAATTTTCGTCAAAAACTTTGTGACGAGTTACTGACGACCTGAGCCGTCACTAAATGAATTTACTGACGACCTGAGCCGTCACAAAGTCGTCAATAAATTTACTGACGACCTGAGCCGTCAATAATTTATCCACGAGCTATTTACTGACGAAAATTGGCCGTCACAAAATCGTCAGTAAATAATCAGTTTGTGACGGATTTTCCCCCTTTGTGAGGGCTTTTGGCCGTCACAAACTCATTGATTTCTTGTAGTGACGAACCTATCTGTTTTCAAACTCTTTGTTAGAACATCTGCTACTTGCGAACCAGTGGCACAATGCTTCACTTCTAGGCTGCCTTGATTGACTTGCTCCCTTAGAAAATGAAACCTTGCCTCTATATGCTTGCTTCTGCCATGTAGAACTGGATTCTTTGCAAGATTGATGGCTGACTGATTATCAATCTGCAACACAATTGGCTTCTCAGCATCAATCTTCAACTCCTTCAGAACTGAATCAATCCATAATGCTTGACAGGCTGCATAAGAGCCAGCTATGTACTCTGCTTCACATGATGACAGTGCAACAACTGGTTGCTTTTTTGAACACCAAGCAACAGGAGCTTCCATGAATCTGAAGTAATACCCTGTAGTGCTTCTTCTATCTACCTTGTCACCACACCAATCAGCATCTGAATAGCAAATTATCTCAGGTTTTGCTTTCATTGCTGACTTTGGAAAGAGAATTCCAAAATCTAGTGTGCCTGCTATATACCTCAGTATTCTTCTTGCTGCATTCATATGAGATCTTCTAGGACTCTCCATGAATCTACTCACTAGTCCCACTGCAAAGCATATATCCGGCCTGCTGTTGCAAAGATATCTCAATGATCCTACAATTTGCTTGAAGATTGTAGAATCTACAGCTTCTTCAGTTTGATTCTTCTCTAATTTGAGATTCACCTCCATAGGAGTTACAGCATACGTGCAATCAGTCATGTTAAACCTCTTCAGAATCTCACCAGCATACTTTCTTTGATGTAGCATTAACCCTTTTGAAGTTTTCAGAAATTCAATTCCTAAGAAGTAAGAAATTTCTCCCAAGTCTGTCATTTCAAATTCGGTCATCATGACATTCTTGAAATCTCTAATCTTGGCCAAATTACTCCCAGTTACTAGAAGATCATCAACATATAAGCAAATCAAAATCGTACTTGATGCCGAATCCTGCACATATACACCATACTCTGACTTGCACTTGCTGAAGCCTTGCTTCTGAAGAAACCCATCTATTCTTTTATTCCAAGCTCTTGAAGCTTGCTTCAACCCATATAAAGCTTTCTTCAACCTATATACCATGTTCTCCTTGTCTTTTAAGATGAACCCAGGTGGTTGAGTTACAAAAACTAGCTCTTCTAATGGCCCATTCAGGAAAGCAGATTTAACATCAAGGTGATACATTGGCCATTCTCTTGCATTTGCTATTGCTACTACAAGTCTCACAGTTTCAATCCTTGCTACAGGTGAATAAACTTCTGAGTAATCTAACCCTTCTTTCTATAAGAATCCTCTTGCCACTAGCCTTGCTTTGTATTTTGCTATTGTACCATCAGGATTGAGCTTCAATTTGAACACCCATTTTACCTGTATTGCCTTCTTATTTGGTGGTAGTTCAACTAACTCCCATGTCTGATTCTTCTCAATGGAAGCTAATTCTTCTATCATAGCTTTCTTCCATTTCAAGTTGCTCAGAGCTTCAATGTAGTTGAGAGGTTCTGACCCAGCTAGTAAAACAAAATGTACTAAGTCCCCTTCAGCAGTTACCTCATTATCATTGACCAGTTCACAATCTTGTAACCTAGCAGGAGTGCTTCTTACCCTTGTTGATCTTGTTCTGACTTCAACATTAGGTACTTCAATCTCATCATCTGACTCCACTGTATCAGCTTCATCATCTGAGATTTGGCTTGCTTGTGACTTGTCTGTACTACTGCTAGCTATCCAATCCCAAGACTTTGCTTCATCCACTATAACATCTCTGCTGAATGTCATTTTCTTTGTCTTTGGGTTATACAACTTGTATGCACCAGTTGCATGATATCCAACCAAAATCATAGCCTCACTTCTGTCATCCAACTTCTTTCTCTTTGCATCAGGCACATGCTTGTGACACAATGCACCAAAAACCTTGAAATGACTCACACTAGGCTTCTTACCACTCCAGATCTCTTCTGGAACTTTATCTCTGAGCTTCTTAGTTGGACATCTGTTCAACACATAAACTGCAGTGTTGACTGCCTCACCCCAAAATGACTTAGGCAAGTTTCTATGCTTCACCATGCACCTTGCCATGTCAAGGATGGTTCTATTCCTTCTCTCAGCCAAACCATTGTGTTGAGGTGTATAGGGAGCTGTAACTTCATGTTCCACACCATTCTCAACACAGAATGATTCAAAATTCTTGGAAGTGTACTCACCTCCTCCATCAGTCCTCAAAATCTTAAGCTTCTTGCTACTTTGATTCTCTACCAGCACCTTAAATCTCTGGAACACATCAAAAACTTCATCTTTTGTCTGTATCAAGTATATCCACATCTTTCTGCTATACTCATCTACAAAAGTAATGAAGTATCTGTTTCCACCAAGAGATTTCTCATCAAATGGTCCACACACATCAGAGTGTACAACATCCAGAACATTTGATGATCTTATAGGCAGTTCCTTGTTGAAGACATTCCTGGATTGCTTACCCACCAAGCAACCATCACAGATCTCATTTGGTACTTGAATTTTAGGTAAACCTGACACCATGCCTTTACTTACTAACTGATTCAAGTATTTAAAATTCAAATGCCCAAATCTCAAGTGCCACAGCCAATTTTCTTTATCTTCAGTCACTGCTTTCATACATTCAACCTCAGTAGTGTTGATCAAAGTTTTGAAGGTTTTGTTCTTAGCCAATGGAGTTCTCAGAACCAGAGTGCCAGCAAGATCATATAGCTCAAATTTCTCATTTTTAATAATCACTGAGAACCTCTTTTCAATAAGCTGACCAATACTAAGTAGATTACAGTCCATACCTGGTACATACAGCACATCTTCAATCACTGCAGAGCTTCCATTGCTTCTT
Organism: Trifolium repens; assembly: GCA_030408175.1. Taxonomy (NCBI): domain Eukaryota; kingdom Viridiplantae; phylum Streptophyta; class Magnoliopsida; order Fabales; family Fabaceae; genus Trifolium; species Trifolium repens. The sequence continues at coordinate 9,014,085 of CP125841.1, forward strand.
TTGATTACCATGTCACCAGTACCCTCTGCCTGTAATGAACTACTGTTGGCAAGCTTCACTTTGCTTTTCTTTGAGCCATCAAACTTTGTCAACCAATTCTTGTGACCTGTCATGTGGTTAGAACAACCAGTATCCAAGAACCATTCTCCATTTGCGATTTTATCTTCTGATATTGCAGCCATGAAGGTTACAGCTCCTTCAGTTTGTTCTTCTTGCACCAGCTTTGCTTCATCATTGTTGTCTTTGGCTTTCTTGGATCTACAGTCAGAAGCATAGTGACCCCATTTCTCACAATTATAGCACTGAATATGACTCTTATCTTTTTTCTTTGATGTTCCTCCTCCTTTCTTGAAGGATTCAGATTTTTCATCAAAGTTATTCTGCTTTAGTGAGAAATTCTTTGACTTACTTTGATTCTTTCCTTTGTAACCACCATTCTTCTTGACTGTTTGAGCTTGCAAGGCTTGAACTGATTCTTGTACACCCTTTCTTTCATTGATCATCAACTTGTGTGCCTCTAAGGATCCAACAAGATCCTCCATCTGCATTGTAGCTACATTCCCAGCTTCTTGGATTGCAACTATCACATGATCAAAATTTGGAGTCAGAGTTCTCATTACCTTCTCCACAATCATTCTTTCAGTCATCACTTCACCACAAGCCTTCATTGTATGAACCAAACCTTGAACCTTGGAGACATAGGATCCAATTGATTCATCTTTCTCCATTTGTAGCAATTCATACTGCCTTCTCAGTGACTGCAACTTCACACCTTTAACTTTTTCTCCACCTTCATAGTACTTCACCAAAATATCCCATGCTTCTTTAGAGGATTCAGCATGTGATATTTTATCAAAGTTTGTTGCATCTACAGCTGCTTGTATTGCATACATTGCCTTACAATCTTTCTTTTTCAGATCCCTATGAGTGGTTCTTTGCGCTTCTGTTGCGTTGGCTTGCAAGTCTTGAACCCCATTAGTCACAACTTCAAGCGTGTCATGAAATCCGAACAAAGACTTCATCTGTTTGCTCCATCTTTCCCAGTTCTTGCCCTCAAGAATGGGAAGATTGTTGGGTAATCCATTCACTGACATAGCTGCTGAATGTTTGAAGGAATTCACCCAAGAATCTTGGATCTTTGTGTATCTTACACCTTGAACCAGGGCTCACGATACCAATTTGTTGGAGCAAATTGATCACACACACGCGAAGAAGATGAATGAATCTAAAGAGAGAGAGAGAGAGAGAGAGAGAGAGAGAGAGAGAGAGAGAGAGAGAGAGAGAGAGAGAGAGAGAGAGAGAGAGAGAGAGAGAGAGAGAAAGTAGGAGAAAATAGTGTTTATTAAATAGAATGAAAATTAGGTGTTTTTGATACAAGACTATGTACACTATTTATAGATTCTTCTAACTAACTCTTAGCTGTCACAACAGCCGAGTAACTAACTAACTAACTAACTAACCAAAGACAACTAACTAAAAGGAGAAGGATTTGAAATTACAAAACAACAAGTCCCATAAGGTTGATTTAGTAATTAGAAAACAAATTGACATATACTCTGGTGCACATTGGGTTTCAGCTCGGCTAACATCATTTTATTTTATTATAAAAAAACACATTATTAAATCAATAATAATACTATTAGGGGTGTCAATAAAATCCGTTTATCAATTATCCATCCAATCCATTTAAAAATTTATCCATCCAATCCATCCATTAGTAAAAATGTTGGTTAATGGATTGGATTGGATCCATCCATTTAATTAAATGGATGGATCCAATCCATCCACCTTAATTTCAAAATCCAATGGATAATTGATCATTATTAATTTCAAATCCAATGGATTGTCACTTTTTTAAAAAAATAATAAAATTCTATAGTACAATGAATTTATGTAAAAATAAAACCTAAATAATTGATTGTCAAAAATTATATAAAAGTTGGAAACAAACCAATAAAAAACTTAATAAAAACTGTTTTTTTTTTAAATTAATAACATAGAAAAAACTGAAAATAAAACTTAGCCTAACAAAAAATGAAAAAAAAATTAATAAAAAAGGAATTTTTTAAAACAGTTTCAGTTTTCTTCTTTTCTTTTTTACTTTAAAAATCTAGATTTTATATTAATATAAATATAATATAATTTAATAATCTAATAAAAATATATTAAAATAAAATTGATGAAGTCAACGCCGGACCACCGCGAGTCGCCGGAAAATCCGGGTTCCGCCGCCGGCCGCCGCCACCGGTGCCGGAGCTCCGCCGCCGTCCGATGGTGGTCCGGCCACCACCCACCACCACCACCTAATTTTATTATTAAATTATTTATTAAAATATTATTATTTAGTTTGTTTGGAGAAAGTTAAAAAAATGTGTTTGGGCTTAAGGAAGAAAAAAAATCTGTTTGGGCTCACTAAAAAAAAATCTGTTTGGGCTCACTAATAAAAATCTGTTTTTACACTATTTCAAAAAATAAATCTATTTTATTAATTATTTAAAATGCTTTTAGAAAATAAAAAAATTAATTTAATTTAGTTGATGGATTGGATGGATATCCATCCATTTAAAATCTCATAATGGATGGATTGGATTGGATTTTATCTCTAACGGATGGATTGGATTGGATTCTTTTGATAAAATTTTGATGGATTGTTAATGGATAAATGGATTATTTTGATCCATCCATTAACCATCCAATCTAAATCCATCCGATCCATCCATTTTGACACCCCTAAATACTATAGATTAGCTAAATCCTACTACTTGCATATAGATATTGTATAATGGCCTTGGGATTGGGAATTGTACAGCTAACGTTGACATGAATTGTTTAATTAACACTAACAGCTAATTTTTTTTGACAAACACAAACTTATATCATTTCATTAAACAACATAGAAGTAATACAAAGCGGTAATGTCTCAAAAGTACAGCGACTAGCCCAAGAAACGGCCGCCCTAGCAAGAGTGTGAGCAACCATATTCGCTTGTCGCTTAATAAACTTAACCGAAAAGTTTGGATTAGATAACAACAAATCATTAATATGACCAACAAGTAAGCTCACTAACAGCTAATTTAAACACATAAATATGCATGATTAACATCTTGATTCTTGATCTTGCACGACAATCTCACGCTACTTGATAAATATTAAACAATGACCAAGAGGGAAACTCAAAGTCAATAATGTATTCATACCTACCGTTAGATTTTATGCTATAAATCTTGAATGACTAATACCTTCTTCCTCATCAATCATCTCACTCACAATATTATCAAATTAAATTCAAAGATACAACAAAATGTGTGACACTGCAATTTCCTTAGCTCGTGATCACTTGCTTCCACTAGTCCGTGATCATTTGCTTCCACTAATAACGGAAGCAACCAACATGATCAGGGGTATCCCAAAAGAAATTGAAGACATGAAAGATGAAATTGAAAGCATTCAACAATTTATCAACAAAGCAGATAGATTGGCTGATGCTGAAGAGGACAACAAAAGCCACGGAATCAGAGCAACAATTAAGCAGCTGATAGAAGCATCTTTTCGCGTAGAAGATGTCATTGATGAATATATTGTCAATGAGGAACAACAAACTCCTGATCCTGGATGTGCTGCTGGTGCTATCTTGTTCAATACTATGATTCTTCGTCTCAAAGTAGCCTACACGATTCAGAGTATTAAAACTCGTATTAATGAAATCAAAGTTACAAGCGAAAAAGATCGTGGTTTTCAAATCCAATCTTCTTCAGAAAAAGGATCAAGTAGTTCTGTAGTAAACCCAAATTCCACGTTATTGGAGAACCTTAGAAAGGCTCCATTATACATGGATGAAAAGGATGTTGTGGGCTTTGAAGAGCCAAAAGACATACTTATTGAATGGCTGGTAAAGGGAAGAGCAGACCTCACAGTCGTCTCCGTGGTAGCAATGGGAGGGCAGGGAAAAACCACTCTAGCAAAGAAAGTTTTTGACAACAGCAAGGTCGTTGAACAATTTGAGTATCGTGTATGGATCACAGTTTCTCAACCATACAGTGTAGAAGGACTTTTAAGGGACCTGTTACAAAAGTTATCCAAACAAATGAAAAAAGAGATTCCTCGGAGTATTGATCAAATGGATCGAGACTCATTAGTTGACGAGGTGAGAACCACTTTGCGGCAAAAAAGGTATGTTGTTGTGTTTGATGATGTATGGAACATTCATTTTTGGGATGAAATTCAATTAGCTATGATTGATAACAAAAATGGTTCTAAGATATTAATCACAACAAGAAACATGGATGTTGCTACTGCTTGTAAAAAAATTTCTTTTGTTGAAGTGCATGAGCTAAAGAGTTTAACTAAAGAACAATCTTTGGATTTGTTCAATAAGAAGACATTCCGTGATTTGAACGGATGTTGTCCAGAAAATCTTATTGAGACATCTTCCAAAATCATTGAAAAATGCAATGGGTTACCACTAGCAATTGTGGTCATTAGTGGTCTTTTATCATGCAGATACAGAAATTCACTTGAATGGTATAAGTTTAGTGAAAACATAAGTTTAGAGTTAAAGGGTCGACATTCTCCGATAACAAAAATTTTAGGTCATAGTTACCATGATTTGTCTTACAATCTCAAACTGTGTTTATTATATTTTGGAATATTTCCCGAAGACAAAATTCTTCCTTCGAAGTCATTGATTTGCCAATGGATCGCCGAAGGGTTCGTGAAAGAGGAGAGGAGAAGGACTTTGGAAGAGGTTGCAGAAGGATATTTAAATGAGTTGATACATAGAAATTTGGTTCAAGTAGTTCATGTCAGTATTGATGGAAGAGCAAAACAATGTCGTGTTCATGATTTAGTGCATGCGATGATCCTTGAATCATTTGAGGATTTATGTTTTTGCAAGACTATCAGTGTTGATGGCCAGTCAACTTTAACTGGAATAACTCGACGCCTATCAGTGACATCTAATTCATATAATTTAATGGAAAGTATTAATAGCTCGCATGTTCGATCACTATTTTATATTGGAAATAATTTATCTGAATCCTTTGTAAGGAAAATTCCTACAAAATACAGGTTGTTGAAGGTGCTTGTCCTTGAGGGTGATCAAAGGCTTGAAATTCCTGAAGATTTGGGAAGTTTGATCTACTTGAAGTATTTGGAATTGAATGACGAACATCAAGAACATTTGAATCTAATTCCAAAATCCATTGGCATGCTCGAGAATCTAGAGACCTTGGATTTAGGATTTAGATATTTCCATAGAATGCCGAAGGAGATTTGCAAGCTTAGAAAGCTTCGCCATCTTATAGGCAAAAAAATTTCTTTGATTGAATTGAAGGATGATATTGGAGGCTTGACAACCTTACAAACTCTGTGTGGGGTTTATTTAAGTGAAGGTGAAGATGATAGTGATAGTGATAGTGATAATAGAGTGATAGATCTAATACAAGAGCTAGGAAAGCTAAAACAACTAAGGAAATTGACCTTGTTCGGTGCTAAGACTAGATATATGAGTGCTCTATCTTCCTCAATCAATGAAATGCAACTACTGGAGAAACTGTATATTGAACATATCTATACATATGGAGTCATTGATATGCATTTGAATTCACCCCCACCAATGCTTCGACATCTTAAAATTGTTGGGAAATTAGAGAAGTTTCCTGAGTGGATTCCGAAACTTCAAAATCTTGTTAAGTTGAAATTCGAAGACTCCTTTCTCAAAGATGATATAATGGAACTAATCAAAAGCATGCCAAACTTGTTGACCCTCTCTCTTAGAGATAATGCTATAAAAGGCGAAAGGTTACATTTTCAAGATGGATGGTTTAAGAATTTGAAGCAACTAATTCTTGAAGGTTTCTACTACTTGAATTGCATCATTATTGATGAAGGCGCATTGCCTTCTCTAGAAACTCTCACATTATGGCACAACACCAATCTCAAGATGTTACCATATGGCATTCACCACTTAAAGAAGCTTAGAGATCTCCAAACTCCATCCTACATGGATTGAAAAAGAAAAGAAAAGAAAAAGGTGTGTTTTTTCTTACAGAATACAATAATTATGTAGTTTAAGACAAATTATCTACTTTGGCCTCCTTTTCTACTTTTTTTTTTTTTTTTTTATAATTTACATATTAATCATTTCAGATATTTGATCTAGGCCCTCAATAGCTATTTTTTTCCCAATCCTTATTCTAATCGGTGGCATGTTATATAATTTGTAGGTGATGATTGGCTTCAGTATGTACGATTGTTGAAATGCAAAAGTAAGTATGTTTTTATCGTCTCCACAGGGACTGATGCGATATCGATGCCGTTCAACAATCAATATAATTTCAAGTATATAGATTAAAAGATGTTTGTTTATAAAAACTTGTGAAAATAATATAACAAAAGTGCGGTAAAAGATAATAAAATATCAGAGAGAAAAGTTTGGTGGGATTAGATTTCACCGACCCAATCGCATGTATCATTCGAATCAGTTACACAGGTTCTAGCTATCAATCAATTCTATCACATATCACTCACGTACGTGTCCGTTTTCAGAGCACGATGAGAATCCCGCTATATTCATTAACCCTCGATGTCTCGAGTGATCGATCAATATACCGGCTATATCGTATTGCTCAAACTCCGATGTCTCGGACAATTTAATCAACACAATAGTTTTAAAACTTGATATTTAGAGTGAATATTAAATCTAAATCTATGTCTAGAGTTTAGAGTTTAATAGATGATTGTTCTAGGTCTCGGATTCAAAAAGCATACGTCTATACCATCTCAAAGCCTAGAATTAAAACATACAATTCAAGAACAACATCAAAATTGATAAGTAAACTAAAACCATATATAATACCATGATCAAATTAGATACATATTCATAGAGTTGCTTACACCTAATCCCAACAATAGAGAAATTAGCTACTCATTTTCATGGTAGCTTTACAAAGATTAAGAAGAAAAGAGATGAACAAACTTATCAATGATGATTTCCCAACTATTGTAGTGAATCCACCTTCCTATCCCCTTGAATCTGGCTCCTAGGGTTTCCCTCTGCTTCTGAGTTTCTATTTTACAAGTTATCTCCCAAGTCTCCCTCTAGAAAAATGACAGCAAGCTCTATTTATACTATTTCTGAAAGTTAGAACTCGCTGAGCGAGCTCCAACTCGCTCTGGCGAGTTGACATTTCTTCACCAGAGGGTTACTTCCACGTCATGAGTGAGTTTGAACCGCCTTCACTCGCCATGGCGAGTTGTTACTCGCCCTGGCGAGTTGCTGATCGCTCTGGCGAGTGTATCAGATATCCAATTTGATGCTCTCTGCCTCTACTCGCCCTGCACTCGCTCTGAACTCGCCCTGGCGAGTTAACTTGCAATTTTTCTTCAAATTTCTGCACAAATGTTGAGATTTAGGGAAACTTAATTGAAAGAAATGACTTAAACAAATATGTACATTTAAGTGAGGAAAAACTAAAGAATATCTTACAAAATAGTTAATAAGTGCTTAAAATATATATGTAAATTGAGCTACTTTTTGGCACTTATCAACTCTCCCCAACTTAAAACTTTGTTTGTCCTCAAACAAAAGTCCAAAATAAACTTTGAAAACATGGCTCAAACATCAGTAATGCATAATTCATTCAAGCTTTGCAATCAATCAAAAACTTTATATGTAAATCATTTCAAGTTTGCATGATTCAATGTGTTTGCAAGTTCAAAATCACTCATTCATAAACATCAAAGAATCAAAGCATGAATTTGAAATAGTTTCAAAACTCAAGTAAGATTTCAAACTTTCCAATTTAACAACATAATCAACTATAATCACAATCCTCACAAGTGTTTCAACTCAAGGGTGAAGTGTTTCTCTCAATTCAAACAATGTGTTCACAACAAATCAATTCAAACATACATCTCAACATAATCACAAAACATATTATCAATCATGGATCACTAAGGACTTTCTTAAGCTTGTAATGGGGCTAGGCTACAAGAAATCATTGTTTTTCTTTGGATTCAAAGAGCCTTAAGGATAAGAGAGCATAAGCTTTGAGTATCTTCAATACTTTCCCCATTCTTTACTTTTGGTGATTCTTTTGTTTTGACACAATTTACATTCATTTATTTTTCTTTGATGTTCAATTGTGTGTCAAATGACTTTCAATATTTTTCTTTTTCTTTTTCAATCACCATTTTCAACTACTTGTTACTTTTCTCAATTTGATCAAATAACCTCTTTCTCCCCAACTTGTTTTCAACCCTACATAAACTCCATGCTCGATCATCCTAAGACAAGGGTCAAGTCATTGTTTTTCTTATTTGTGGTTCAAGGGTTCAAACAAACAAATTTTCAAAATTTTGGCTCAAGGGGGGTAACAAAGGATCACACTATCTCACAAGGTAGGTTATTTTAAGCTTAAGTAGTTGCACTCAAATAGAAACATGGCCTTGATCATTTCCATGACTTCAAACACATCAAGTAATAGCAAGATTCAGTTAAAATCAACAGAGTTAAACACAATTGCTGGCTCTCAAATATATAAACAGTGGAAGGTTCACACAATCTCACCCGGCTAAGTCTATGTGATTCATAATTAATCAATCATGTTAATAAGGAATGAATGAAATCAAATTGAATCAAGCTACTTAGCTCAAATTCATCCTATCATTCAAAGATAATCACAAAAGGTTGATCTCAAACTATAGCAATTGAAAGAAAATCATTCTAATCATGCATTTGCTTTTGATTGATCACAAACCTAGACATTTCATTTCATATGCACATTACCAGTTCAAGGACTTTGTTTGCATATGAGGCTAAACATGTTCAAAAACTATTATAACATATGCGAAATTAAAAGTGCACTAAATAAAAGCTAAGGAAAGAAAATTGGGTTGCCTCCCAACAAGCGCTTGGTTAACGTCGGTAGCTCGACGCCTTTTTGGTTAGGGTGGCCAAAATGAGACGGAAAGCACATCATCCGTCTTTTTCCTTTGATTTGGGAGGAACTCCATGAACTTTAGATATAGATGTTGCGGAGTCCATATCCTCCCCAATTCTTTCTTGTTGAACAAGGCACAAATTTCATCTATGACCCGATCAATCGCCGCCTTGTTCTCTATCTCCTTCTTTTGCTCACATGATATTTCCTTGTGAAGTAATCCTTCAATTACCTCTGCATCCATCATCACTTCTTCATTATCAACAGTGTCGTCCTCCTCAGTAGATGGAAATTCTTGAGGAATTTCTATTTCGCGTGGTGTCTTTTGTTCCTCAGCTATTTTCTCTACACCACATCCTTTGAACATTGTTTCTTCCTCATGTGTTTCAACACATTCTTCAACACTCTGTCCACATTCTTCATTCTTTGTCAGAGTATCATCTCTCTCTTCATGAGTGGTTTGAGTGTTGGTTTGAATTTCCTTGCTTTGGTTTTCAGCCATTTGCTTGAGCTGAATTTCCATATTTTTGCTCCGTGCAAGACTGTTTTTCATATATTGTTGGTGCTGGTCTTGCATCTGTTGCATTTGGCTTATTTGCTGCTGCATTTCCATGAATTTAACCATGGTCTCCTCCAATCTAGCCTCTGGAGTTTGCCCATAATTATCAAGAGGACACTGTTGATACGATTCATACTCATCCGGAGTATAGAAGTTGTTATAACCACGATCAGTCATGGTTTTGTTTGTGATGGTGAATCTGAAAAAGGATTGAACTAACAAGAAAAAATTCTCTGACTAGCAAAGAAGGATTAGTGCAAATACTTAAAAGAATACAAATTGTTGCAATGCTCCAATATCTAAACGCCAGTCCCCGGCAACGGCGCCATTTTGTTGAAATGCAAAAGTAAGTATGTTTTTATCGTCTCCACAGGGACTGATGCGATATCGATGCCGTTCAACAATCAATATAATTTCAAGTATATAGATTAAAAGATGTTTGTTTATAAAAACTTGTGAAAATAATATAACAAAAGTGCGGTAAAAGATAATAAAATATCAGAGAGAAAAGTTTGGTGGGATTAGATTTCACCGACCCAATCGCATGTATCATTCGAATCAGTTACACAGGTTCTAGCTATCAATCAATTCTATCACATATCACTCACGTACGTGTCCGTTTCCAGAGCACGATGAGAATCCCGCTATATTCATTAACCCTCGATGTCTCGAGTGATCGATCAATATACCGGCTATATCGTATTGCTCAAACTCCGATGTCTCGGACAATTTAATCAACACAATAGTTTTAAAACTTGATATTTAGAGTGAATATTAAATCTAAATCTATGTCTAGAGTTTAGAGTTTAATAGATGATTGTTCTAGGTCTCGGATTCAAAAAGCATACGTCTATACCATCTCAAAGCCTAGAATTAAAACATACAATTCAAGAACAACATCAAAATTGATAAGTAAACTAAAACCATATATAATACCATGATCAAATTAGATACATATTCATAGAGTTGCTTACACCTAATCCCAACAATAGAGAAATTAGCTACTCATTTTCATGGTAGCTTTACAAAGATTAAGAAGAAAAGAGATGAACAAACTTATCAATGATGATTTCCCAACTATTGTAGTGAATCCACCTTCCTATCCCCTTGAATCTGGCTCCTAGGGTTTCCCTCTGCTTCTGAGTTTCTATTTTACAAGTTATCTCCCAAGTCTCCCTCTAGAAAAATGACAGCAAGCTCTATTTATACTATTTCTGAAAGTTAGAACTCGCTGAGCGAGCTCCAACTCGCTCTGGCGAGTTGACATTTCTTCACCAGAGGGTTACTTCCACGTCATGAGTGAGTTTGAACCGCCTTCACTCGCCATGGCGAGTTGTTACTCGCCCTGGCGAGTTGCTGATCGCTCTGGCGAGTGTATCAGATATCCAATTTGATGCTCTCTGCCTCTACTCGCCCTGCACTCGCTCTGAACTCGCCCTGGCGAGTTAACTTGCAATTTTTCTTCAAATTTCTGCACAAATGTTGAGATTTAGGGAAACTTAATTGAAAGAAATGACTTAAACAAATATGTACATTTAAGTGAGGAAAAACTAAAGAATATCTTACAAAATAGTTAATAAGTGCTTAAAATATATATGTAAATTGAGCTACTTTTTGGCACTTATCAACGATTGAAAACTAGCTTCATTTGGTTGTCTAATTCTATTTAGAATAATTTCAATTGTAGTAGGCTAAGTTTATATTTGTATAGGTTTTGTTGGTTTGATTGTTTATGTTTGAGTTTATATCAGATCTCTGTACTCTTTTTTCCTTTACCAAGGTTTTTAACGAGGCAGAGAGATTCTCACACACCTTGAGTTTTGGTCTAATCCCCTCAAGGTTGAGTTGTATTCCTCTTTTTTTTTTTTTTTTTAATTTTACTTACTGTATGTTTGGTTTTGCGGCGACGAGAATTAATTTTGACTGAATTGATTTCGTAGAATTGATTTTAGTTAAAAGTGAATTTGAACTTCGAAGTAAAGTGATTTATTTATATTTTGATACCGAAATGATTTATTTATATAAAATTGTTGTTTTAATATTTTGTATGAAAATTGCTTTTGATGGATTTTAACATATTTAAGGGGTTGGAAAAATTGCTGGCTACAGCCATAAAACATTGCCATAGCGACTTTTAGCCAACAATTTTTTCATATTAAAAGAAGACCACAATTTGAATAAAAAAAATAGGCTTAAATGCAGTTTTACCCCTTTTACTTTGAATAAATCAGAATTTTACCCCCCCTATTTTAAAATCCGGAATTTTACCCCACCTATTTTATAATTCTTTGAACCCCACCTATTTTATAATTCTTTGAATTTTGCCCCCCCCCCCCCCCCCCCCCTATTTTAAAATCCGGAATTTTACGACGTTTATAGTTATTGCAAGGTGGAGTGGCAGTGAGGACATACTTAATAAAATGAACATGAGTAATAATGGATTGCCAATACATTGGTGACAAAAGATTAGCTCCAGATGTTATAATATTTTCGACTGAATGCAATAGCAGGTCTTGCCTTGCCACTATGTTCAAAATGATCAATGAACTCATGGTAAGAGATCCTTCTACCTCTGTGAATGACAGCACAAATCAAATTATTACCAATTATATGAGAAGTGGTTGAACTCAAAAGCTTATCAGGTTTGGAAATGGTACACATATGTAACCATGACTTGCCCCAATTCTTCTTGCAACTGACATACACATACTGAGTTTCAGCTGCCACACACACACAAAACATTCACGAACCACCTAGTCTTGTTTGTATTGCTTGTTTGGATTAAGCGATAAATATAACATTTGGAGCTAATCTTTTGTCACCAATGTATTGGCAATCCATTATTACTCATGTTCATTTTATTAAGTATGCCCTCACTGCTACTCCACCTTGCAATAGCTACAAACGTCGTAAAATTCCGGATTTTAAAGTAGGGGGGGTAAAATTCAAAGAATTATAAAATAGGGGGGGTAAAATTCCGGATTTTAAAATAGGGGGATAAAATTCCGATTTATTCAAAGTAAGAGGGGTAAAATTGCATTTAAGCCAAAAAAATATTAAGACCATAATAAAGTGAAACAAAATTGCGTTGCATTTTGTGAGTATAGTGAACAATCTAGCTAGATATCTAGAACCTAAGTTTTGATTGCACTGGGATAACATTTTTTGGCAGAGCTGATATCATCTTAAAATTGTGAGTTGAATTTAATTTTGTAAGGATGAATTAGGTCTTGATATTCATGACATGGTATCAGAGTCTATCACGTCTATTGTTGGACTTCCTACATCGTTTACGCTTCAGTTCCATTGGGTCGGGATGAAGCGAGAGGGGGTGTGTTAGCGGCCAACACTTGATGGGATTTAGTCCCACATTAGATAGATAGGATTCTTGATAAGAGTTTATAAAGAGGAGACACTCCTCACCGTACAAGCCAGTTTTGTAAGGATTAGTTATGTCTCGATATTTATGATGACATTATTTATTCTAAGGGGGTGTCTATAACAAATTTGTGCGATAGCACATGTACTTGCCTAGTTATTATTAAAATAAGGCTTAAATATGATTTGTGTGTGTGCTCAAATCTTGTGCTCAAATGTTTGTGTCTAGGCAATTATTGCTCTTAAACTAGATAATGGACAAATATAAAACTATTAAAATAGATAAGGGACCAATTTAAAATCAAAGTTAACTTTTTTGCAAAAAGTTAACGGAATGAACCAATATGGCAAAGAGATATATATCTTTAAGGGACCAAAGTGCAACTTTTTTTTTATGGGACCATTATAAAACCAAAAATATCTTTAAGCCTTAAATTTATTTGTGTAGTTCCTCTTAACTCAATATGATGATCCAATTCAGTTAACTCCCCTTATTATCCAACAAATTTTTCCAATTCCTGTATTAAACTTTTTCTTAATGGCATCCACTTTTTAATATCGTTATCAATTTATTGTTATTTTATATTTGATAATTTGGTGTGAACTGCAGGTGATGGCCGGCCATCGGTGGTCGGAGATTTAAATCTCTCCAAGTGGATTTTTATATCAGCAACATTCTTTCTGTTCCTGTTTTAGCATTTCCCTACCTTAATAAAAAAAATGTTGTTTATATATGTTGTGTGTGATGTATAATATGTTGTGAGAGCTTTCACTGCAATGATTGTAAGACATAATTACATTAATATGTATTGATCTATGTATAGAAAATTGGGAAAATTAGATTAAGTTGTGAACTACCACTTGAAACTTGTATGATCAAGTCGATTCTAGTTTAAATGAGGATACCTACAAAAAAGTAACAATAATTTGTATCTATTTTATTATTAAAATAAATAAAACAAAAACAACATCAACTTGTGAAAGTATGTACAAGTAACAACAATATCTAATTTGGTCTCTTTAAACAATGTATTGTTAAGTTGCCAATATAAATTAGCTAAATCCAACTTGTGCAATAGATATATTACTACTATAATCTTCTTTTGCATGTTACCATGGCTAAATTTACACCCCACACATTATTTTAGAGCCAACTGTATTATTGACTCCCATAAGACTATATATAGAAAAAGGAGTTGGTAATTATACAGCCAAGAGGGTTGTATATCACTATCAGTGACATTGACATATATCAACAACTTGCTCTTGTGTATGACAAAATTTTATAGAAAATAAAAATGACAAAATAATTCACACAAGGCACTCAAAAAGTATTAAACAATGACTGAGAAGGAAACTCAAAGTCAATGTGTTCACAGCACCGTTGAACTTTATACTCTATAAATCAAGAAAGACTAATACCTATTTCCTCATCAATAATCAATCATCTCACTCACAATATTATCAAATTGAAACCAAAGATACATACAACAAAATGTGTGATCCGTGCGCAAGTGTACTTTCATGTGCTCGTGAAACCTTGCTTCCACTAACCCGTGATCATTTGCTTCCATTTGCTCGTAAACATCTGTTTCCAATAGCCCTTGATCATTTGCTTCCTATACTAAAGGAATCTATCAACATGATTAGGGGTGTCCCAAATGATGAAATTGCACAAATGAAACATGAACTTGAAACCATTGAAGACGCCATCCATCAAGCAGATAAATTGGCTGATGCTGAAGGAGATGACCTAGCTGATGGAACCAGAGAAAAGATGAAACAGCTGATGGAAGCATTTTTTCACATACAAGATGCCATTGATGAATACATCATCCGTGAGGAGCAACAACTTCCAGATCCTCGATGTGTTGATGGTGCTTCTGACTATATCAAAACTAAGATGCTCCGTCTCCAAATAGCCCATGATATTCAGATCATCAAATCCCGAATTAGTGAAATAAAAGATACAAGCTCTGAAACGGATCATGAAGGTTCAAGCAGTTCTATTACAAACCCAAATGACACAGCATTGCAGAACCTTCGAAAGGCTCCCTTTTACATGAAGGAAGCTGATGTTGTCGGCTTTGAAAAGCCAAGAGACAAATTGGTTGATTGGCTGGTAAAGGGAGAGGATAAGCTCACAGTCGTCTCTGTGGTAGCAATGGGAGGGCAAGGAAAAACCACTCTTGCTAGAAAAGTTTTTGAAAGCAAAGAGGTCGTGGGAAACTTTGAATATCGTAGATGGATCACAGTGTCACAATCATACAATATAGAAGAGTTGCTGAGAAGCATTTTGAAGGATCTTTGCGAACAACAAAAAGTCAATCCTCCTCAAATGATTCACGAAATGAATAAAGAGTTATTAGTGGATGAAGTGAGAAACTACTTGCAGGAGAAAAGGTACGTTGTAGTTTTTGATGATGTATGGAACTCACCTTTTTGGGCTGATATTAAATTTGCTATGATTGATAAACAAAAAGGTTGTAGGATATTAATCACCACTAGGTACATGGATGTTGCCACTTCTTGTAGGGAATCTTGTTTAGTTGAAATTCATGAATTGAAAGGTTTAGATGATGAACAATCTTTAAAATTGTTCAATAAGAAGGCATTTTATGACTTGAAGGAAGTTTGTCCGGATAATCTTCGTGATATATCTTCCAAAATTGTTAAAAAATGTGGTGGATTACCACTAGCGATTGTAGTCACCGGTGGTCTTTTATGCAAAAGTAGAAATACAGCTGAATGGTATAAGTTTAATGAAAATATCAAGACAAAGTTGAAGAAAGATTATGTGATAAACAAAATTTTAATTCTCAGTTACCATGATTTGTCTTACAATCTCAAGTCATGTCTGTTATATTTTGGAATATATCCTGAAGACAGTAAAGTTAATTCCAAGAGACTAATTCGGCAATGGATAGCTGAAGGGTTCGTAAAGGAGGAAGAGGGAATGACTTTGGAAGAGATTGCAGAAGGATATTTAACTGAGTTGATACATAGAAATTTGGTGCAAGTAGTTTCAGTCAGTATTGATGGAAGAGCAAAATGTTGCCGTGTTCATGATTTAGTGCATGCCATGATCCTTGAAAAGTTTAAGGATTTAAGTTTTTTCAAGAATATTAATGTTGATGGCCAGTCAACTTTAACTGGAATAACTCGACGCCTGTCAGTGACAACTAATTCAGATAATTTAGTGGAAAGTATTAATTGCTCACATGTTCGATCACTATTTTATATTGGAGCTAATTTATCTGAAACCTTTCTAAGGAAAATTACTACAAAATACAGGTTGTCGAAGGTGGTTGTCCTTAAGGATGATAAAAAACTTGAAATTCCCGAAGATTTGGGAAGTTTGATCTACCTGAAGTATTTGGAATTAAAAGATGGTCAAAAAACTTTTCATCCAATTCCAAAATCCATTGGCATGCTCGAGAATCTAGAGACCTTGGATTTAGGATTTATACGTTTCTATAAAATGCCGAAGGAGATTTGCAAGCTTAGAAAGCTTCGCCATTTTATTGGCTACGAAATTTCATTGATTGAATTGAAGGACGGTCTTGGAGGTTTGACATCCTTACAAACTCTACGTGGGGTTTATTTAGATGAAGGTGAAGATGATAGTGATAATAGCGTGATAGATCTAATACAAGAGTTAGGAAAGCTAAAACAGCTAAGGGAATTGGTCTTGCGCGGTGTTAAGACTAGATATACGAGTGCTCTGTCTTCCTCAATCAATGAAATGCAACTACTGGAGAAACTGTCTATTGGAGCAAAGTATATAGACACATTCATCGATATGGATTTAAATTCACCCCCACCTATGCTTCGACATCTTACTCTTGCAGGAAACTTAGGGATGTTACCTGAGTGGATTCCAAAACTTCAAAATCTTGTTAAGTTGAAACTTTGCTACTCCTTTCTAAAAGATGATAAAATGGAACTACTCAAAAACATGCCAAACTTGTTGACCCTGTCTCTTAGAAATGATGCTTACCAAACCAAAATGTTACATTTTCAAGATGGATGGTTTAAGAATTTGAAGCGACTATTTCTTGAAGATCTTCACTACTTGGAGTGCATCCTCATTGATGAAGGCGCATTGCCTATTTGCCTTCTCTAGAAACTCTTGAATTGTACAGTATCCCCAAACTTGATGAGTTACCAATAGGCATTCAACACTTAAAGAAGCTTAAAGATCTCCGGATTCCATCCACCGCGTATTACGGAGGTGTGTTTTTTCTTACAGAATACAATAATTATGTAATTTTTAATACAAATTCTCTCCTTTTGATTCCTTATCTACTTTTCTTTTGATTTTTTTTTTTTTAGATTTATATTGGCCCTCAATAGCTATTCTAATCAGTGGCGTTTTTTCTATTGATAATTTGTAGCTGATGACCGCTGGCTTCGGCATGTACAACCGAATATTAGTTTCACTTGGTAGAATAATTTGTTTAATTTCAATTAGAATAATTTCTATCTTAGTAGGTTAAGTTGATAATCTCAAATATAAGCAAATATCACTTTTATAGGTTCATTGAGTTGCCACTTGTCAATGTATTTGGTCTATAATATAGGTCAAATACATTATTAATTGAATGAACCTGAAAAATGAATTTTTGCTTATATCTAAGACCGAAGGAAGTATTTGTATAAGTTTCGCTAATTTGATTGTTTATGTTTGAATTTATGTGAGATATTTGCACTCTTTTTTCCTTTATCAAGGTTTTTAATGAGGCATAGATATTCTCACACACCTTGAGTTTTGGTTTAATCCCCTCAAGGTTGATTTGTAATATTATTCTTATTTTAAATTTTACTTAATATATTTTAAGAGTTAGGATCAAATGACACCAACGTGTCAAATTAAATTTGACACCAAATCCTAACCATCGATTATAATTTAATCTAAGGCCAAAAATTACTTGGTGTACCTAGTCTCTATTTCCTTTTTTGGAAAAGCAAAACAAATCTTTTTTCTTAATTACCATATCATATCATAAGAGCAAAACAAATATTTTTTCCCAACTTTTTTAATCTCCTTAAGCTTCATTGTAACCATTTTTTTAATCAATTTGATGTGTTTTTGTTTTAATAATAATCGATCGATCCTTTTTCCGATCACTTTTCTTGTGGAATTTTTTTTTTGACTAATTTTCCGATCCTTATTAACATAGGCAATTAAATATTTGAAGACTAATATCATCCATTTATTTTAGAAACGGTGAATTGCTTTTATTACAATAACAATTTTTTTTTTATTCTAATGCCTCAAAATAATAAATAACATACCTTTTATTTTATTCTAATTCTAATGGCTCTTTCTAATACAAATTTTTTTCCAATTTATTTCATTATTATAAAAATATTATGGACATGAAAGGGAGGCAAAGAAAATTACAACAAATAAAATAAAAACAACAATAAGAGGATTAAAAAAGAAAATGTTATTTATTAACATGAGAGAAAGACAAAGAAAATTACAACAAAAAAATAAAATAAAAAATAAGAGAAAAATAATACAACAAAGAAATAAGCGTTGGACATGTAAAAATAATTGGGGAAATTATAATCAAGAAAATAAAACTATAATAGTTTGAAGAAATAAATGATGAAATGATTGATTACATATTTATGATGATAAAAAGTGTTTTAATTTGGTGATACAGAGAATATATGGTGTACATGAACTTTTTTGTGATAATTTTAAACCTTTGGATTAAATGTAATGAATGGATGAGATTTGGTGTCAAGTTAAATTTGACACATTGGTGTCATTTGATCCTAACTCATATTTTAATAGAGAGTTAGAAGAGGAAATGAGAGAAAAGAGAATAAGAGAATTCAATTTGTATAAAAACTGACTCAAAATAATAAATGCTGAATTTTTTGCAGTGCCATTTGATAATCACTCAAGAACTCATTGTAGAAAGTTTAAATTCTTCCCTAATGATTTATAACTATCCATGGTATTTGCAATTACATTATATATATTTTCCTATTAGGTCATGAAGGGAGAGTCACGAGATCATCTACATTGGATTTAAAAACAACTATACCAGTGAGTTGGACACCACACTTTTACCCAAAACCATAAAGTGTTAGGTTTCACATTAGACTTAAAACAATTATACAAATGAGTTGTGGAAAATTATCTTTCCACCCCAACAATTAACCCTTTACCCCTACATTTTTTTTAATATTCTCATTTTACCCTTTATTTATTATATTATTTTTGACAATGTTATTTTTTTAAGGGTTAATAGGTTTTTACCCCCTGTAAAGTAGGCGAGTTTTGCTTTACCCCTGTAATTTTTTTTTTTTGAGATTACCTCCTGCAAAATTTATTTTTTTGATTTACCCTTTTTTTAAAGTGTTTCAATTTATAAAAAGTGTTCCAGAATTTTTTTATTGATACCGCAAAACTTTTAAAAGTGTTCCCGTATGTATTTTTGCATAGAAAAGTGTTCCGGTTTGTATATGTGTCCGATTGTTGATACCGGAACACTTTTAAAAGTGTTCCGATTTATATTTGTGCCAAAACATATTTTATACATACCCGAATACTTTTCAAAAAAAAGTGTTCCGGTTTGTATTTTCGCCTATATTTATTGATACTGGAACACTTTTAAAAGTGTTCCGGTTTGTATTTGTGCCCAATTGTTGATACCGCAACACTTTTAAAAGTGTTCCGGTTTGTATTTGTGCCTAGAAAACATATTTTATTAATACCAGAACACTTTTCAAAGTGTTTTGATTTTGTATTTTCGCCTATATGTTATTGATACCGGAACACTTTTGTAAGTGTTCCGGAGAAAATTAGTTTAGTAATTTTATCGAGCACTTGGTGTTCACCATTGCAGGTTAAATTAAAATAAAAGAAGCAAATGGAATTTCGCACCAAGTGTTTGGTGTGTAATCACCAAAGTTTTGCTTGAAAATTATTTCAAAATTCACAATAAGTGCTTTTATCAATTTGAAATTCAAATGTTATGATGCATTTGAAGATGTCTAAACATATTAACATATTAATTCCAATTCCAGTGGATGACCCATAATTTTAATCCTCAGATTTATCAAAGACTAATGTATTATTATTGTTATCATAAACATAAGATTAAGTCTCATTTGAACAAGACAATGCTTAATTTTCTCATAAATGTAACTGAAATGGTAAAAGATTGTAGCAGACATTTGATGCGTCAAACTCGCAATATCTTCTTCATATTTAAGTGAGTAAATTTTGTCATTGAATTCGTTAAAAAAATAACTTACTAAAAAAGTGTCTTATTAGTTTTTTAAATTCATATAATTAAAAAAAAATCAATTAAAATATTTTAATTAAACTTGCCAAAAAAAACATTATTATGAAAAAATAATTAAAGGGTGTTTGTGATTGGTAACCTATGAAGCACGGACACTTCTCGGGTTAGACATATCCGTGTCTGACACGTGTCTGTATCAGTGTCCGACACCGACACAACACTTATGATTACACTGAATTATATCATTTTTCCAAATTATTATCAGTGTCGCTGTGTCAGTGTCCGTGTCGTGTCCGGTGTCGGTGTCCGTGTCCGTGCTTCATAGTTGGTAAGTGACACAGTAGAAGAATAAGTAATGGTCATGTGTCATCGAGTAAGAAGCAAAAAATATTGCCTAAAATCAGTGATATTTGAACAAGTGGAAATGATATTCAAAGCAGGTTTTAAGGAAACCAAATATAGATAAGACAGCACAGACTGAAACAGTCAGAGAGAGATTACTGTGGTTGTGTTAATGCTTAGACTGTGGTTGTTGGTTACTACACTTAAATAGACAACACAATAACCACTCAATTCCATTGTCTCATTGTATCTCTCTCAATTCTCACTAGTATTTCATATATAAACATTTTTGCTCTTTTTACATTTTGGGTTTTGATCAACAATGATGTGGTAAAATGAAGGTTATGATTTTGTAGGAAAGAGAACAAATTTGATGATGGAATAAGCAAGTGTTGAAAAGCTTTGTGCTTGAAGCACTTGCTTTCTGTTTTTCTTCTGTTTCATAGGTATGAACTATGAGCCTTTCTAAATTTTGTTGGTTTTTTAATTTTATTTTTACAACTTTTGTTTATTTTAATAAAAGGGTCTTTGAGATTGTTGCATTTTTATGAACTTTTTTCCTATTTGAAATCAAAATTTGAAATGCTAGTAGTGGATTTTAATTGGAAAATTGATGGAATGGTTTTCTTTCTATGGTTTATTATTAGGAATGCATTTGGAATTACTATGATTTTAACAAAATCACGGTGGACACGTTGATTTTATCAAAATTTTGAAGTGTAGATTTTGTCAAAATCACCATGTTATGTGGTGATTTTGTCAAGATCAATGTCAATCCAAACACCGTGATTTTGTTGAATCTTCGAAATAGCCTGTCACGGTGGCATGTTGTGAATCTTTGAAATAGCCTGTCACAGTGGCATGTCGTGATTCTTCGAAATAGCCTGTCACGGTGGCATGTCGTAATTTTGTCAAACTCGCCGTCAATTGAAACATAAACTAAATATGCAACTTTTTATTTTGACATAAATATGCAATGAATCAGTGATGTGCTGTTGTGTAATTTCTCAAAGACTATTTTCTTATCAATTTCACTTATGTTTGTTTTTGGAACCTTATGCAGTAACAAGACAAAGTATGGATATTTCTGAATGTACAAGGATTGTTTTCGACAAAATTCAACGATTTGAGCCGGAACATGCTACGAAGATCATTGGATATCTCCTTATGCAAGATAATGGTGAACAAGAGATAGCTAAATTAGCTTCATTTCCAGATCATTTGATCCATGATGTTGCCCATAATGCAAGAATTGAGCTTGAAAAGTTGGCTACTAGATCAGTAATCTCGTCCGGAAATCATTCGCCAGCAAGTTTCCAGGTTCACTCTCCCTATTACAATCTGCATAATGGAAATACTAATCCAGAATTTATGACATTAGGTATCAATGAACATCAAACTCGTACCGCATTATTCGGTTCGGAGAATCATCAACATGTAGATAGTGTAAATTCTACAACAGCTAACTTTGATTACTATAATTACTGCTTAGAATATGCTTCAGCTGTTGCCAATTTGAATCGAAAAAATGGTAGAAGATTTTCAAACATGACTGAATTTCCATTCAAAACATGTCACTATTTCAGCAAAGGATATTGTAGGCATGGAAATAGTTGTAGGTTCTATCATCATGGACAAGCTGTTTCTGAGATATTCTCTCAGATGTTTGGAAATGACGCTGCTGCTAACGATGAACAAGCGATTTCTCCTGGTTCACTGGCGCAACTAGAGTCGGAAATTGTAGAACTCTTAAAGCAAAGAGGAAATCCTATTTCAATTGCTTCATTACCAATGGCATACTATGATAAGTATAAGAAGGTACTACAAGCTGAAGGGTACCTAGCCGAGAGTCAGCGGCATGGTAAGTCTGGCTACAATTTGACAAAGCTGCTTATTCGATTGAGAAACAGTATTCGACTAATTGACAGGTGAAGACTTAGACGTTTAAATATGTGTTCTTAAGTAATCAACTGGTTAAAGTTTTTTTCTTACTTTAATCTGATTCTTGTCATGGTTGTTTAATAGGCCTCATGGGCAGCATGCTGTGGTTTTAGCGGAAGATGCGCCGAAATTCATGGGAAAGACGGATTGTCAAAATATTAGTGCATCGCAACAAATTTACTTGACATTTCCAGCTGATAGCACTTTCTCAGAAGAGGATGTCTCAAACTACTTTAGGTAAATTTTCATATTTTGGATGTAATGTGACTCTTATCACGCTTATAATCGGTTTAATGTTAGAAAATTCTACCTGTTTTAACATGTTTTCCTTTTGCAGCACTTTTGGGAATGTTGAAGATGTAAGGATTCCATGTCAGCAAAGAAGGATGTTTGGATTTGTGACATTTGTTGATCCAGAAACTGTTAAAACGATTTTGGATAAGGGAAATCCTCACTATGTTCGCGGATCTCGAGTTCTTGTGAAACCTTATAAGGAGAAGCCAAAACTTATTGACAGGTAAATTTATTCATTCTCATTCAATAGCATGTTTGTGTAGAATGGTCTAATAAGCAAAGTTAATATTCAATGAATGATTTCGAGTTTTATTTTCTCTAGTGCTTCGCATGTGTGTTTGTGTGGCACCTATTAAGTCTCATTCACTATTAATGTTGTTTTATTTATTTATTTTCTTGTGCAGAAAGTATCCATACAGACTTGAGAATCATGTTTGTTATTCACCGCGATATGTAGACATCGATGCTGAAATCGCCTCAAGTCCAAGAAATTGTGGCAATCCTAGTTATCTAAGAAGGCTCCTCGAAGAGCAAGACCGAATCTTTGAACTTGAAAGAAGGCGACTTGCAGTGTTGCAAATATCCCAAAAATCTTTGTCTACTCCACCCCATTTCGGCGTCAACATGAATGGATCAAGAGTTTCAAACGGTATGGTCCACATATCTGCATAACTAGAATCATTAATTTTTCTTCGGGATAGCTTAAGAAAACATCTTATAAAAGTAGCTTACGACTGTTTGATAGATCTTTTTCATTTGTCATAGAAATAGCTTATGCATAAGGACTTATACAATAAACGTTTAGGCTATAAGTGCTTAATTAAGTTATTTATCCAAATAGATTCTAAGTTTGTGATTCTTTGTACTTGTACTAATCAAAATCGTTTTGCCTACAGATCATTTCAATGTCCAACCTACTGAATCTTTTAGTTATGCGCGCAACGACAGAACTGAGTACACAAATGCCAATAACTCTGATGAAGAAAGGTATGAACCCAATCTTCACAAAATTCTCTTACCATTCATTCTTCAATACATAGATTATATATCTGACACCTAGTGGAGCCTCGTGCACTAGACCACAACGGTCACTCGTATTACATTAGACAAATCAAATTTCTTAACTTTCGGTATCTGAATATTTTATTTGAACTTATTTTATGCAGCAACGAAGGACTAAATCTCCCGGACAGCCCGTTTTCGTATCGAGTAGATACCGGAATTTCAGCAATCATGTAGTTTCAGAAACAGAAGCAAAGAGAAATATAGAGTTACAAAACAGCTATTCAATTTAGTGAAAGAAAGCTAAAGAAGGATGCTGCTGTTTTTGCAACTGAGTTGGTGGAAGGAATTAACAACCTATTGAAACATGTAAGAACTTCTTACATGTTATAGTAGTTTTTAGTTACATTAGCAAAAGGTTTGGTTTGGTTTAGTTTCTAGAAGATTATGCAATAGTTAGTTACTAGTTAGTAGTAACTTTCATTAAAAATTTCATCAATTGATGAAACATGAAAGGAACTTAGTGGTATATTGTCTTTATCTATAATTTTTTCATTAGATATTTAGGCTACTTTAGCAATTTTTGTAGTTGTCCTTATAAAATGCTAGGGGGTTATTCAGAATAAATATAGAGAATATCTTGGATTGGAAAGTCTTATTGTTATTTGAAAAGGCAAAATCATTTTCTCTGTAAGGTTATATTTGATGTTTAGTTAATTTATATTTATATTATATTATATGCAGAATTTGATGTCTTTCTTTGTGTTTAATTACTCAAGATATTTATTGTTAATGGCTTAATGTAGTTATTGTTGGACTGTGACATTCATCTAAGAAAATATTAAACTTCAAAATCTAGTTTTCTCAAGAGCCTATTAAAAATAGGGGGCTTTTAGGGTGAACTATAGTGTCAGTTATTGGATTCTGATCTATTACTCAAAAAATGGTTCATGGGCACTCAATTTGCCCTATACATGTGAGACCGCGACACCTGGCAAATCAGGTGCAAAATTGTAGTTAATTAAGTTGAATAGATGGTTAATTTAGATCACGTTCAAAATTGTGGTTAATCATGTAGTTGAATTAACCATAATTTTGACCGTGAAATGAATTAATGATCTACTCAACTAAATTAATAACATTTTTAAATGTGATTAACCAGGTGTTACAGGTGTAAGAAAAAATGTACTACTTATGATTGGATCATTGTTGTCAATAGCAGAAAATACCAATTCATTCAAATTTTGCTATGCAAGTGACAATATTTTACACCAAATAGTGATTTGTTCAAATTCTACTATGGTATAATGCTATAGCACATCTCTATTTCACAACACCAAATTTGACTACATCAAATTTCTCTCAGTTTTCAGAGAAAAACCAGATTACATCAAATGAAAGTCAGGCTTTCATCATATAGAAATTATTGTGTAGTTTCATTAAAAAAAACAAAAACTATTGTGTAGTAATTACTTATCTTCATAATCTTTGGTCTAAACATTAATTCCAGTTTAGCAATGCAACAATCTTTAAGCATAACTGGAGCCTGTTTAGATTGACTTATTTGAACTTATCTACTATAATATAAGTTTTATGAGACTGTTTAACAAAACTTATAAAAATTGCTCACCACATTGTTCATGTGTTGTTTTCAGCTTATTTTCACAAGTTCTTTCAGATACGAAAATACCATATAACTTATACGAAAATAATTAAACTTTATATTTTTCCATAAAACAGCTTATACATAAGGGTTTATGATGATAAGCATTTGAGCTATAAGCTGCAAAATAAATTGTTTTTTCAAACAGAACCACTATAAGCTTACATGTATATATAGTATTACAAGGAATTTAACACTTCATAAGTAGTTATATCAATAAGTGCATGTAACTGTCTCATTTCAGCTTTGAAAAAATTGGTTAGCCTAATTTAAAGAAAGAGTTGAACTCATAACATAAGATAAACATTTTCGGACATAAAGATACTTATATAATGATATCAACAATACATTTAAGAACATAAACCATATTACAACAAGATTTAGATATATACAATACAATCGTCCTAGCAGGTGTATGAGCAATTGTATTTTTGTGTGTGGAACTATATTTTTTTTATGCCTAACAAAAACCTTGGAACAATTTTGTATACTGAGTAGGGAGAGTCTCTATGGAGCCAAATTCAGAAAGAAATCCTTGCTAGCCTAGACAATTGGTTTTGCATCAAATTCAAGGACAATCTATGGTATCCCAAGCAACAATGCTAGAACCTCACCTTCAAAGAAGGACTCAGCCACCCAAATTTTGTTTTCAAGAAGCCAAATGCATCATGGAGGCAGAGGTCATAGCATGTATGATGATCATCGACGAAAAATACGACAGCGACATTACATTTCAAGTACTGGGGATGTCGGAGGATGTTGAGTCATCATGAAGGGATATTATAGGATCATCATTTTGGACCTTGAGTAACTTCACAAGTGGATGGACACTATATCTTCGTCAAAAAATCATAAGATAATGGATATATGGATCTTCTCGCTTATATGTTGCTCAACATTTAATTTTTCATTCAATACATGTGAAACTCTTTACTCACACTTGATATTTCCAACAATATCCTCCTCAAGTTTGTGTCCATCGGTACACATTTTGGAATTACTCCCCATCCAGCTACTCGTGAAGCGTACGATGTCTATATATTGTCTGGAAAATAATTGTTGGAATAGCATCTCTCATTTCATCAATGAATATATAACTTTTGTTATTGTAAATATATTGTTTTAGAACCAAATTGATTCTTACGGTGCAAAGAATTAAATAAAATATGCATGTATTTATTGTGTGCGTGTACACTTTTATGTGAGGTTATGATTTATATATATTGGGTGCATATCTGGTGAGAAGTATCCAACAACTTTGTGTCTTATAACTATGAAACATTGTGAAATCGTTGTTGGGATATAAGAACTCAAAGCAATTATACAAGTGATTGTTGGACACTACACTTTTATCCAAAATTTTAAGGCATTAGGTTTATGTCTTATAAATTGTCTAACCTTCACTTTTTAAAGCAATATGAGACATAATTAACCTCACACTTGCCACAATATTCTTCTCCTTAAGTGTGGATCATTAATTCATTATGTTTCCCTTTAATGGAAGCCTTTTTCATCTATACACTTTGTATTGTAGTTTCCATTGCACTCAACGGGACACGTCACCTTTGTTACGAAGACTTTCGATACAAGGAATTGATCGAATCTTCGTCGAACCATCGGCTCCGATACCATTGAACATTAAGACATTGAGTTTATAGGTCTTTTAACTTATAAATTGTTCAACCTTCACTTATCGCTGCACTGAATGGGACACGCCATCTGACCATCAATGTCAGAAGACTTTCGATACAATTAAAGAGTCGGTCGAACCCTTCGTTGAATAATCGACTCTAATACTATACTGTTGGGTCATGAGGGACAGTCAGGGGATCATCTCACATATTGGACTCAGAGCAACTATATATAAATGAGTTAGACAGTACATTTTTATCCAAAATTTTAAAGCAATAAATTTATGAGTTCTCTCACTTATAATTGTCCAAGCTCCATTTTTCTAAACAATGTGAGTTAACACATATTATTCTTATCACGACAATGCATATTTAAACATGTTCGGAGTCACCAACAACTTTCTAGTTCTATAAATATTAAATCAACTTTCTCTCTTTTTTTAAGTGCATTTTCTTTGTTTTAAATTTCTCACATGTATTTAAATATGTCAATCGGGTGGTTTCACTTGGGCCTCTTTCTAAGTTATAATCCAAAATTTATTGTTATAAGTACAAGAAATAAAATTAAAAATTGAATAATCAAAATAATTGACAAGTAGTAAAGAAATTAAAAATTAAAATGTGATTAAGATCTTTTATAAATTTTGTCAAATCAATAATCAAGCAATCAAATTGAAGGTATATAGTCCACATCCTTGCTTTAAAAGTTGGACTAGTGATATGATATCGACTAGCTGATAAGGATATCTTTATTTAATTTAATATTTCTCTATATACCCAATTTGAGAACCAAAACGGGAGTGGTTATGGTGCATAAGCTTTTTCCTTATGCACCGTGCTTAAATAATGAAAGTTACTTAATGCACCCCTCAGATTGCTTAGCACACCCCCCAAATTACTTAGCGCACCCCCTAAATTTCTGACGCACCCCCCAAATTTCTAATGCACCCCCTAAAAATCTAGGGGATGCGCTAAGTAATTTGGGGGGTGCACTAAGCAATTTTGGGTATTTATGCACGGTGCATAAATATGACTTATGCACCATAACTTATGCCCATCAGCATATGTTTCATTGTCTAACTCAATTTAAACATAAAGGAAAAACAGCTGTCAATGAATTAAAGTCCATAGATCAAGTGCAAATAATTTTCATTTCATTATCGATTCTATAGGCACGGATACAACACCTAAATTTTAGACATATTCACATTAAATTTTAAAAATTAAATAAAAAATAATTAAGATTATATTAATTGATGTGACTATTTTATTTTATTTTTAATCTTTTTAATTTGTGAGTGTGTATCTAAATTTTGTGTCCAAACACTTATACCTATGTAAGACTATCTCTCTCATTCTATAGGTAGCAGGTGGTGGGGTACTTTTATTTATAATTTTTGTGTTACATATTCCTTTATAAATACACGGTAAAGCTTAGGTCAAATATTCTTTTCTTTAATATTATTTAATTTTTTTTCAAAATCCATGTACTCCTTGAGTATGACGTACAAATTTGATTAAATCAGCTAGCATAGAAGCTTCTTAGATATAATCAATTAAAATCATGTCACTCATGATGTCAGATTCGAGTGACTCCATTTATGGTTGAGTAAAAAATTAGTATTTTGTTTGTTAAAAATGTGTAGTAAATATGGCATCACTATCCGAAATGATCCATAATTTTTTTTTTTTTAATAGATGTATTTTTGAGTAACTTATTTACTATATTACAACTCTCGTTCTTAAATATAGCTAGAATGTCAATTTGTGTCTATTGAAGTGGATTTTTATGGAAATTGCTCTGTTCAGCCTTGAATAGCTAGTACTCCTTCGACTATTACCTCAAATCAATTAAGCTACTAAATTTTCACAAAATTTTTAAAGACTACCAATCACAACATGTGACATACTCTTTTTTTCTTTCTTCCTTTCACCATCAGTTTAATCTGATTTAGGAAACAATTCTGACATCAAGTAATTTCAGCCTCCTTCTGATCGCAGTTGTGGGGAATCGAACTATAGTCCTCCCTACCAAGTTCAGTGTCAATCACTCTGAACCAACTAACGATTAGTTAACATGTGACATACTCTATCCAATCTAAAGTTTGACAGTCTGGGTTGACCGGAAAGACTACCAGCCCATCCACCCTGATTTTGACAGGAAAAACTCGAGTTAACTGTGATTTGGATTAGGGTTTAGGTTTTCTCCGATTTTAAAAGATGGGGTTGGAGCGGGTAATGGAGATATTGATACCCGTCCGCTTATATCAAATTATATTTTATCATTTTAAATTAGAAATCCTTAAACAAACTCTAGATTACATTTATATTTTTTTTTAGATTATTACATTTATATTTTAAAGTTGAGTATTAAACAATTTGTTATCTCTATTTATTTTTCTATGAATAAATATTGTTGAAGAAAAATAGTTTTCTATATTTAACTCTTTTTTTAATAAAAAGAAATACCAAAATGCAACTCAAAATTCATATGGAAATATAGCAGAGTAGGATACTCAAATTCCACAGATATACCCGAACCCCATTAGGTATCAATTTGGATTTTTTATTTTTATCCCATATGAAAATTGAGATAGATATGTGAATAAACAGAACTTAATGAGTTTGGATTTGGAGAGGACAAAATTGATCCCACCCCATTGTCATGTCTAATTTTCACATATGTTGCATGGTTCACCAAAAGCCACAAATATCTTCAAAGAATAGAAAGCGCTAACAAAGACTAATTTATCGCCAGTAGACTCCGCGTTAAATTCTGCATCGATCCATCCATCAATTCTACTACAAAATCTGCAACCTTATCTCTTTCTGCTCATTATTCACAAGTTTTTTTCTAAGAATTTTGTTGCACTAACTTTAAAGAACATGACCAATACTAGTATTTGTATTTGCTTTAGAGGACCCGTGTGAGTATTTAATTTATGTCATATTAGATTCCCATACATTAAATCAAGCAGAAATATTAGACTTTTTGTGACAAATTTCTTGGTTGAAAGTGTTGTACGTAATATGATGATAGTTACAAGCCCTACACAACTAACACAAGGCCTTGTTTTGTGTTGACTTGTCGGAATTAATTAGGATTTTTTGTCTTAAGGTGTTTGAAAGTTTGAATTGAATAAATATAAAAGAGCCACAATGTTAGACTTTATAGCTAGCATTGGTGATGATGATAGAAAATTTTATCACAAGCATAAAGCTAGAATTTGACTTATGTGTGAAGAACAAAGAGGAAAGTTAAGACTCAAATAAATAGAAATTTGTATGATTCATGGGAGTTTAGTAGTGTAAGTAGTCATTGATTTGGAGCGATGAATTTTTATTTAACGATTTTGATTTTGTATTTATAAACCTCGTTTATCAAATTAGAAATTTAAGGAGTATTATTTTTGTATTTTTAACATGAATAAAATCTAAAATTGTTTGATCTTTATCTAACAATTGATCTAAATTTCGTAATTATATCAAATGCGTTTGATTGTCCCATGTGGAAAATTGTAACCTATATCAAACTAAACAATATAAAACCATTATGCATGAATGATTTATTTTGCATTTTAAACTTGATTTATTATATTTGAAGTATGGTCGGTTATCTGTTAAGTATGACTCATAATTACTGACAAGCGGATAGGTCTATCAAGCGAAGAGAGAGACATATGCCTTTAGGTCAAGAGTTGATTCATGTGTTATTTAAATACAAGTTTGTAGTCCGCAAATCATAACTTTGAAATTAATATGAAAGGAATTGCAAATCATTTGGCTATCACTCATATTCATGCATAATTGGCCGAACTTTGTTACCAAACTTTGAATGTTATTTGTCTGCATTTTCCTTATTTATATTCTTTTCAATTGAGATTGTTGTCGTGATTCCTTCTTCTTTACGTGAAATTGAATTCCAAATTTACTTCTTGATAGATAAATATTAATAATTAGTTACTAAATTAATCGCATTGAATATAATTTGAAACCAATTTTCCATCTCATTCAACTTTTAGCTCAAATTAATTGAGTTGTCCAACCCTAACCAACCAGAAATTAACTCGAACAAAATAAAACAATTACACATTAATGATGCAAGGCTTACAAGAAATTGATGTCATGCTATATCAACAACTATGAAATTAATAACCATAACGTCCATGTTGGTCTGTTGAAATAAAACAGAAAGCAACAAAATGAAACGAGAGATTCAACTTAACTTCCACAAGTCTTTTGCATAAACTAATTTTTTTCAACTTTATGGGACATGTTGGCTATAAGGATGTGCCTAAAATTGCTTGAATTATATCACTATGTTTACGTTCTGTTCTTTTCCTAATTTTTCAGTCTTCATAAACTCATAATACATTATTATATATATTTATTAAGATACGATCCAACACCTTTTAATTTCCTTGACATTGCATGCTTTAGACTTTTACCTTTGTATAAACTATAAAGGACTACTTTGAATTTGAAGGCTTATCAACAAGCATTAAAAGTAATTATTAATTAAATAAAGTCATACCTAAATATTAGGTGAAAAGAATTCCACTCTCTTTTAACCATAATTTTTTTAAGTAATTTAATTAGTAGTTAAAATTTTACTCTTTTTTTTTTTTGATAAGAAAATGAATTAAATTACTAAACAAAACGAGGAAAACTAACCCCTCTTACATCATCTTCTAGAAGAAGTTTCAAAGCAAAAGGGGAAACATTAAGAAAATTGCAATTAAAATCTAAAGAAGAGTGCCCGAGATTTGCTAACAGGTCCGCACATCTATTAGCCTCGCGATACACGTGAGAGACTGAAGTTCTCCATCCAGGACGGTGGAGAAGAGAGATGACCTCTTGGAGAAGAGGTTGAAGGAAGGCATTTGGAGTTGAGCCTGAATTAACCATATTAACCACGACTAGAGAGTCCATTTCAAAAATAACGTTTCTGATATTCAACTGATTAGCCATGTCTATTCCAATACGTAGGGCCCATAGCTAAAATTTTACTCTTTTAAAATAAATTTGTAGAATTTTTTAATTCCAATATCAATATATATAATGTGGTGTTCTTTATCAACCGAACTAATCTCTAAAATTAGATTTATTTAGAAAATTAGTAACCGATATTAGACGGTCCTTGTGCTTATGGTGAGGATATTTTATTTCTTTGACTTTAAATTTGACCATTACATTTCATATTATATATTATATATTGTCAATACAAGGGAATAAAATCAAAGACACGAGCACACTAGCAAGACTTTGGCCATTTTATCAAGCGTGTATTTTGTCAACAATCTCTTTTTCTCATTTTGTTTTTAATATATTAAAATAAAATAAAAAGTTGATTATAATCAGACCGATAAAATGTTGCATCCATATGGTTGTTAGAAAATGGATATATTTATAAGATATTCTAACACTCAAGTTAGTATAAATATGAACGGAAAGGTTTTAGAAAGATATGTGTGTTTGTGCCCGCGCGCGCCTCTAATGTGAAGTCACAACCACTATTGTGATGGTCTCGACGTTGAAAGTTTGTCGAAATAACGATCCTAATTAATACCAGGATTGATATTAAAAGTCAATCATTCTAATAACAATTATAACAATATGTAATTAAGTTCAATTTTGTTGGATAGATGAAGAAAAAGAAGGAAAATTATATATAACACATTACACATGAAAATGTAAAATAGTAGTACTTAGTGTTATGAAAAAGTAAAGTGAGGAAAAAAAACAAGCACAAAGTAAGGGCAGGTGATGCCACCACTCTCCACATGTTGGAGGAAACACGAGTGAAACTAAAGAGACCGAAACCGCGTAGGCTAATTTCACGATGCATTATTATTGCTACGTTTACCTTTCCATCGCATGGCACGTTCATGTGTCACTCACCACATTTACGTAGGCTCCATAATTAATAACCTTAACCTTTTTTTTGGTCAATAATAATCTTAATTTTATTTATTACTATTTGATATTTGATATTGAAAATATTTACACACCCAAGAGCACTTGGGTGATATAGTAACGATTTTTTTTTTAATGTAAAAAATCATATATATATATATATATATATATATATATATATATATATATATATATATATATATATATATATATGAGTCAGGATCCGTTGACACCAACTAGTTTGACACCAAATGTTACACCTCTCAATAACATTTTAACCGATATAAATTTTATAAAATCCACCGTTGGATTGAAAGTTTATGTCATATAGATCATTTGTGCAAAGTTTCAGAAAATTTCAAAATCATTTGAAATGTTATTGAGATGAAAAATGATTGTTGGTACGAGAAGTGAAAAATAAGAAATACAAGAAGACAAAATTAAGGAGTAATTTTAATACCAACTCACCCATGATCTCCTCAAAAAGGGGAGTTACATTTTGACCCACCACTTATAACACTACATGTAAGCATTCTTGTTTTTCTTGATCAAATTCTCTCGTACCAAATAGCACTACTCTATTGAGATACATCAAAGTTAATGGTTTGCGTCTTTTTTTAAATGTCGTTGATCTTTATGTGTCTCAATAGCATATCAAATGATTTTGGATTTTTCTGAAACTTTATATAAATGATCTATATGATATAAACTTTCAATACAATTAATAAATTTATATCGGTTAAAACATTATTGAGAGGTGTAACATTTGGTATCAAACTAGTTGGTGTCAACGGATCTTGACTATATATATATATATATTAATAAATGTAGGTAATTACATATGAATTAAAGGCAAACGGGCAACAAATTGCGCCGCTAACCCTTTTTGAATGGCAAAGTCAATTCGCGTAAAAATAACATTGTTAGCTCTAGAGGACACAACATTGCTATTCATAACCTTTTGAACTCTTTGCAAAAGACTCACAGCCTCCGGTGTTATGAAGTCAAAAGTGTCAAAAGCAAATGGTATGAAAGCATATTGATTGTCAAGACATGTTTTCTCATGTTTTGCCACTTTACATGAAGCAGTTTTGAGGGTTGTTTGTCTCACAGTAAAAGTCTTCGCCCTTAAACCAACAAGTGGCGAAACTTCAGTCAAATCCACATATGTATGCTTTCCACCTACCCACCCATACACCATAACATCCACCGGTCGGAGAGTTGATCGTTCTTCCTGTGGGTCGGTCAAAAAGTTCACAGACGCCTTTTTTTTTTTTGCAGATATTCCTAGACGTCTAAAAACATAAAAAAGAACAATGTACAATATTAAAAAATTCCGCGCCTCTTCTATTTATTTTTTGGGTCGAACATTTTTCTACTTATATTGAAGTTTAGAGAGTTATATTTTTCTATAAATAGAAAAAACAAAGTTCAAAACTGTGTACGAATCGTACCAATATATTTTTTGTCTTAAAAAAATGGTTAATTAAGATTTTGGTAAAAAAAAAAAAAAAAAGACATGTAATTTATTTCACATAAAATGAGACTTTCCTTGTTGGCGTCCATATAAAAACAGCACAAACGCACTTCAGACACTTCATAGATAGAAGATAGATAGTGGACCAAACCAAAACTACCAACAAGGCAACAACCTTTGTGATTTACCATCTGTCCCTCCTCCTCCTAAGTTGTTTTAATATCAAACCTTACAAACCATAACCTCCTTATCCTAAATTCTTTCAATTTCAACTTGGTCAAGTTTCTGTATAAGCTAGTTTCAGATCAGTTTAAGGTAAGCTAGTTTCTGTATAAGCCACTTTCAACTTTCCTTATTTATATTGGAAGGGTTTTTTTTACTGCCATGATGATGATACATCTTGTGTTAAAAAATATTAGAAAAATAAAAATATATTTTTTATCCATTTTGGTTTGGTTTTGATGAGTTTGTGAAAATGGGTTTATGTTAAAATTGATAGTAAAGGGGAAGTAATTTTTATTAGCAAGTGTTTTTGTTTCTTGCCATGATGATGATTGATGAATATGCATCTTCTTTTGATTATCAGAAAAAATAAAAATCTGTTTTTTATCCTTTTTGGTTTGATTTTGATGAGTTTGTGGAAATGGGTTTGTGTTAAAACTGATAATTAAGGGGTTTTTTTTATAGGTTTTGAAATGATTTTCACCCTTTTCTGGTTTATTTATTTGTAATGAGTTTTTGTTTTCTAGATATGCTTTTATATTTGTTTGGGTTAGGGTTGGGGAAATCCCTATGATGGCTTTTTGAAAATTTCAGTTTTTAATGTTAAAACTGATAATAAATTTGTTTGTGTGATATATGAACAGTTAATTGAGAAAATTGTAACTTTAGAAGGGTTGGTGCACTGTTAATTGGAATAGCATGTTATCATAAAAACCAACTTTTTAGGTTCTGATTAATTTTAAAAGCTTAAACAAACACAATTAAAACCACTAAAAATGATTTTTTTTTTTTTTTTGAGTTAAAAAAGGTGATTTTTCTCTCAAAAAGTTTGTGACAAGCAGGCTCATAATGTTTGCTTAAGCATATTCTTCTGGTATTAAAATGCATGTTTGATAAATATTACCTAATTTTTCAATTCTTGTTATTATCTAACTTTTCTTTGATTAATATTACCTTCTACTTTCAATATCAGTAGACTGCATCTTTGTTTTCTTTGTTTATGATTCTAGAAACCGTTATCTTGGTAGATATTGTATTTATCTAACTGTTTATTTCTTTCCTTATGCAGAAATAATAGCTGATATTTTCGGTACACTCTATTGCCACAGAAAATTGAAAACAAGTGTGGATAATGATTACCGGGCTTAGAAAGTAAAAGTTACCGACATATCTTGTTCCGAAAAAGAAAGTTATTGGAAACTTTCTGAGGTTTTTGTGCCAGAAAATCGATTTGGTAGTGCTCGAGTGTATCAAGAACTTTTCACTTATCAATGCAAACATCTCAGAAACATGAAATTTCTTATGGTTCTGGCAGGTTCTACGTTGAGCCTGTACAGAATCTGGACTCATATGGCTTACCTTCGAGTGAGAATTTAGAAAATTATTCTTCCTCTGATAACAGCAGCCAA
The DNA here is from genome assembly GCA_030408175.1 of Trifolium repens. NCBI lineage: Eukaryota > Viridiplantae > Streptophyta > Magnoliopsida > Fabales > Fabaceae > Trifolium > Trifolium repens. Next base: position 9,050,132 of record CP125841.1, read on the forward strand.
ACATTCTATCCTTCTCATCAAACTCTAGAACCATACCGCACCTTTGAATCCGCTTCAACAAGTAACAACAGTTTCCCATACCAAAATTCTCCGTCTACTCTCAGTTTGTCACCAAACAATAGTCCAGTATCAAAGCTAGAGTCAAATTCATATGTGTTAAGGCCACAACATTCTCTTGAGTTTGTTAATGGTTCTCCTAAGGATGAGGACTCTTACTTGAGACACGACCTTGATGACCTGAGTCATATGATGCTAGAGCTGGAATCTGTTATGCTCGGACAAAACGCAGACATGCTAGATATATATGATGCTGAAGTTAAACAAGAACCATCTTCAATCTTATTAGAGACAGAGAAGTGGAAAAAAAAGATGGACATAGTATCTAAAGGAGATCTGAATGAGATGCTTTATACTTGTGCCGAAGCAGTGGATCTGAATGACATGGAGACAATTGAATGGATGGTTACCGAGCTACGCAAAATAGTATCGATTTCGGGCACTCCGGTCGAACGATTGGGAGCGTACATGTTGGAGGCTCTTGTTTCGAGGATGGCTTCTTCAGGAAGCACAATCTACAAATCATTAAAATGTAGTGAGCCTACTGGTAATGAACTACTTTCTTACATGCATGTACTTTATGAAATATGTCCGTACTTTAAATTCGGGTATATGTCGGCAAATGGAGCAATTGCTGAAGCTATGAAGGAGGAAAGTGAAGTGCACATAATTGATTTTCAAATTGCTCAAGGAACTCAGTGGGTGAGTCTGATCCAGGCTCTTGCTCGGAGGCCTGGAGGACCCCCAAAGATTAGAATTTCAGGTATTGACGACTCGTATTCAGTTTATGCGCGCGGAGGAGGGGTGGATATAGTGGCGGAAAGGTTATCAACGCTTGCACAGTCATGTCATGTACCCTTCGAGTTCCATGCTGTTAGAGTTTCTGCTTCTGAGGTGCAACTCGAAGACTTTGAACTTCGACCGAATGAAGCTTTGGCGGTGAATTTTGCCCTTATGCTACACCATGTGCCGGATGAAAGTGTCAACATTCATAATCATCGTGACCGGTTGTTGCGATTGGCTAAGCACATGTCTCCTAAGGTGGTGACTCTAGTTGAGCAAGAATTCAATACCAATAACGCTCCATTCTTGCAGCGTTTTGTCGAGACAATGAACTACAACTCGGCTGTTTATGAATCGATTGATGTTGTTCTTCCAAGGGATCACAAAGAGAGGATTAATGTCGAACAGCACTGTTTGGCTCGAGAAGTTGTCAACTTGGTAGCCTGTGAAGGGGAAGAAAGAGTGGAACGTCACGAGCCTATGAGTAAGTGGAGAATGCGTTTCGCGAGGGCTGGATTTACTCCTTATCCATTGAGCTCCTTCATCAATTCTTCAATCAAGGATCTTCTCGATAGCTACCGTGGACATTACACTCTAGAAGAGAGAGATGGTGCACTATATCTTGGTTGGAAGAATCAAATTCTTGTTGCTTCTTGTGCTTGGAGATGAAAAATCCAATGACAGTTCATTTTTGTTACTGCAGGTTTTTATGTTAGGCTATGTATCATCCTCCTATATAGGTTTACTCTTCTTATTATAGTCAAATAACTGTTTTGTAAAAGAGTATCTTAAAACTTTATGTCACAAATACTAGTAACAGCACCAAGGATTATATATACAATATGCAGAATTTGTCTATCCAATGTGTTTTATATATATATTCCTTACCTTAGATTAAAAACAAGGATAGTGAAAATTTATTTATACATACAAATCATGCTATCTGAGTGAAAACTACAATAAAACAATGAAGTAAAGAAGTGAGGATTTTACCAAAATTTTATTTGCTAGGCTAGACTGCATTTCTCCTAACTTGGTTGTGACAGATCCCTTTATCAGCACTGCAGCTCTAGCAATTATCATGCAGTTCATAACAGCTCATCACTTTTCTTTTTCTATTCTTGTTTAGTGCCAAATTTTTGCAGTTACTGAATTCCTAATTACAAATTATTGGCAAATTTAGTGATTCAGTTAAAACTCCTGAAATAGTTCATAGACCTTGAGAGTAATGAAAATTAGGGGCACTAGTTAAAGGAAACAAAAAACAAGCCGAATATACAAGGTTTAAGATAATTTTACTATATTTGTTTTCTTAATTCATTGTCTTTAAATTTAAAGTTAACACCAAATAGTCTTGTGATTCCCAAGTCACACTTTATCATGAAAAATAGTATACTCTTCTAAGCTATTCAATGAATCTTAAAAGTGAAATTTTGCTTGTAATTGTTGGCATGAGGGAGTATATGTTTGTCAATGGAAAAATCCTATTGATTGAATCTTATCTTATATAGGTCCTACTCAATTTATGTGTCACATTACTTGATTTATTTCATATAAAGTCTAACCAATGATGAGAAACAGTATGTTAAAAACTGTGTTACTATTTCTGTTCATTTATATGTGAATCGTTGTCCACATCCTATATTAGTCAACAACACAGCTGTTAGAAATCATACATTTCTATACGTTTTCATCATGCTATTCATTACTACCATGTGATAAATCATAAATGCCTTGAACATGTGTTGTACAAATTGGTACAGTTATGTCATTTGGTGATTGTGTTTATTGCTTTTTTTAACCAATTCTCATAAGGGAAATTCAGTACTAGTACTAGAATAGAAGTACTAGTAAAAGTTTAGATTACTAAATAATTGATAGATTCAGTTCAGGAGTGTCAGTGAACACAACTTATTTGGCAAATATAGTAATATGTTTTCATTGTGTTGAAACAAGTACTAAAAGCAACCACTCACTCATCATGTTTGCATTTTTTGAAACAAGATCTTCACATAATCACTCATATGTGCCCACTTGGTTGGTTCATTGTTCTATTTCTGACCTGTTATTATTGAAGAGAGGCTTCATTCAATCACTGTTACATTTACAACTTAAAAGTTAATCAAATGATTCACAAAATGACAATCACTGTTGCTTTAAATCACAGTCACAATAACAGTTGCATCATTATCCTTTATATTGCAAATAATCAAGGTCAATGCAACAGATGCAGCCTCGATCGCAGTCACGCTGCCATTACGACAACATCAAAAACTATGATAACCTGACCTTGATTGCCATTGCAGACTTTATTAAAAGTCCTAATTACTACTATGGTAAAAAAAAAATTACAAAATGAAGTACCGTAGCAAACTTGAATCAACACGTTATAGCATCTGAGTTTAACCGGAAATGGATTCTCTCAATTTGAAGAGCTCCTCAGGTAATTACAACCAAAAGTTCAAGAACAAGCTAAAAGCTATTTCTTATAAATAGTTGAATTCAAACACTTTTACAAGGGTTCTTGTGGAAGCAACTTTAGTATCAGCTTCACATATTTGTACAGAAGAATTTGTATATATAATTATACAAAACAACAATCAGATTATAAAGTCAACCTTAAAGGACACAACTACAGCTAGTTATACCAAAGGGGTAGCTTTCAGATAGTGTGATAGGAACATAAAAGAACTATCAACATTTTCAAAGAGAAAACTTGCCTTTGAAGCTTTACCAGCCAAAAACAGGAAAGCCAAATGATACTCATAATTTAATTTTATTGTTGTTGTGTAAGCAATTTAGGGACCCATAAGTATTCTTCCCATGTTCGGCGGGCAAGGATAAGACGAATGGTTTAAAGATGAATTATCACTCGGATTTTCTCTAGAACCATATGGATTTGAGTTGTTATTTAGTACACCAAAGTATACCGTAGGCGGTGTATTATGAACAAACTTGAAACTGGAATTGCTGGTGTGAGTTTGGTTCTCCCCATATTCAGTAAGCATTAATCTCCCTTGACCACCGTTTGATCTATTTTCAGCAGTTCTTGGGCTAAGGCCCATTCCAAGGTCAAGGCTAATAGTATCACTTTCTTCTCGCCGGATTCTTGTGTGTCCACCTGCAGCTAATGGTCCTGCCATATCATGACTATTATTCCTTGCAGTTGGTACATCATGATTGTGTTTACCCTCGTATGTGGTTATTACAGCTTTTGGGTCATGAGATGCTCTCTCCACGTGTTTTCTAACCGGGCAACCAGCATTTGTGCATTTGTAATAACTCCTGCAGAAAGCAGCAAGGTTATACAAAAATATGCAATAAATTACAATATTTTTATCAAATACAAAAAGAATCATAGACAAATCTTCCCAAGCTAATTGAGGTCTAAGTACACATTTGATTTACATTCCATGCAAGGTTCTCCCAAAATCAAATTCGATTTCAGTGGAAACACAAGAAACATGTTTAGATACGCTTCATCATATAAAGTGTTATCAATTGCGGCTCAAGTAAAATAGCAATTTGATAGCACTTTGTGCTAAATAGCATGTCGTGGAACAATAGCGATTAGTTCAAATTTAGCTATCCCATAGTGCCACTATTTGACAAACACTAATCATATTGATACTCAAAGTAACAACCTCATCATATAATACAAATATCGGAGACTTGAGATGCATGAAACGTGTGGCACTGTCTATATAGTATATGCATCATAGGGTCAATTAAAGATTGTCCTAAGTGCCCAATGAATTTGGAAAATGATATAAAGGCAGACCTTAGTTGTGAAATTGGGGTCAATTACAACAATCTGGCACCTGAGATTTGGGTCGAGATTTATCACAATTCATTGTGCTATGCCAAAAGTTAACCAGGGAAAACTTCTGGCACCTGAATAAAATTCTACTGTAGTACACAGCAGTCTAACTCTTCAAAAGAGGTGTTTATGACAAGGAATTGCAGGGAAAGTGGCAATTTTCCTTCCTATTCAATGAGATACTGAACAAGACACATACTTGCATATATTTCAGCGTTTGTTTGCATATTCATAGCAGTGATCTTCTTACATTTAAACTGTTTCCTTAACCATAATGTACTTAATTAATTTCTAACCTACCATCATCACTTGTCAATGCCAATTCAGTACTGGTGTACAGCATCGATTTCCCAGGCATCAACCTTAAACTAACTTTGGATTTCGCAATTAATTCAAACCGGTGACTCAGAAAATAGATAAATAGAATCCTTTGAGTGAATATCATAACTCTTAACATAACCTTGCATGACGTTATGATTTAGAATTTAGAATTAACACCATTACAAAATATGTTATAGGATGCTACTCAATTCCCTTTTCCAGAATTCAGAAACCATTTTTTCAAATCGTATCCAAATAAGCGAGAAATATTTTTTTCAAACTATGGTTTAGTTTTTGTAAAATACTCCAAAACAAGCACAATAAAGTGGACTTCAATTTAGTTTATATTGTACAGTCATCAATGTGAGGGCATACCTAGGGTTAGGATTTCCTCTTACCACCTTCTGCCCATATTTACGCCAGCGATAACCATCATCCAATATGTCAACCTCACTCAGAGTTTGTACAACAACCCGTGGCTCCCGGATAGGCTTGACTACAGGAATGATGTCAAGATCCATTCTTCTGCTTAATAAAAAACTCTTGATCAGCAAGTGTACAAGCAAAAAAAAAAAATTAGAACCCTGGTCTAAGACTCGTCAAACCTTCGCTTTGAGAAAGGATCGTCTTCATCAACCTCATCATTACTCCGGTTAGACAAAAACCCTGCACCCTCTGGACTATCAGCATTTGTTGCTATAGGCGATAGCTCTGGAGTACTGTCACGCTCAGCTGCATGAGACATCTGACCATAATTATTAAATCCTTTCTCTACAATTCAAGAATTAAAATAAAAGAAAGTCATGTTATTGGTTTGACACTAAGAAAGAATAGAATGGAATCAATGAGAAGTATTAATCCGGTATTACCGTCTTGGCTAGTCAAAGAAGCCCTATCAGATCTATCTTCTTGCACAGACATAGTATTTCCACCAGAGTACCGACGGCTTGGTTGAGGTTTAGGATGATCATGAGTTCCTTTGTAAACTATTTCGGTAATTTGGCCATCATGAGAGCGTTCGAAGAGTTTCTTCACTTCACAGTTAGGATGTGTGCATTTGTAATAACTGCGTGGAAATTCACATCCTTTAACAAGCTTCTGCCCATATTTTCGCCAATTGTATCCATCATCGGATGCCTTGTCGGCAGCAACTGTAAGTCCACTGCCCCTACCATCAACTTGTGATGCTTGAAGCCCAGTTGGTATGTTGCCACTGGGATTTAATTCGTCCAAATTGACTTCAGCATGAGCACTCGCCCCTGAACTAACCATTTGAACAGGTGATGATGATAGACTTATTTCATCTGAAGGGGCTGCTATTTCACTTTTGACTAATGGAGAAACAGAAGATTGAACTTTTCCTTGACCATCTATCTGAGCAGCTTTTTCACATGATTGGTTGCGAAAGTCAACAGGAACCTTAGACAAGTGAAGAGCATTGTGTAAGTACTATGCAACCATTAGCAATATTCAAAACAAGATTAACCAGAACATTGTACATGACAACCAAATTCGTTTCTGCTTTATCAACACCACCCAAAAAAAAAAAAAGAGAAAAGAAGAACTAGTGAAAATAGTATACTTAAATTAGTACACAGTTTATCATCGGATAAAATTAAAGAAGGGGGAAAAGTCATAGTCAAGTCCATTTGTCCACCTTAGTACGCTTATATTCATCAATTTTACTAACATCAAGTAATTCATTACCATATTTGATCTACCGTGCGGTTTGAACTCAAAGAAACTGTATCTTCCTTCATCAACAGTATTACTATTTAAGCGTACACTGGTTACAGGAAACGTAGCAGACGCAGAAGAAGTTATAAAACCATGTCCTGTTTGTTGAAGCCTAGGAAGGGAACCTGTTGTGGGTGAAGGTTCTACCTGCAAGAGACAAGAAAAAGTATTATACAATCTAAAACCCTCTTACTGCAGAAGTTGTTAAATCAAATCAACAATCATAAAATCAAATATATACAATGACATCATAAAGAATTTTAATTTGTCATAAACACAAAGTTGAAAAAGAGATGAAATAGAAATGGACAAACTAACAGCAACTTCTAGAAAACCTATGGCCCTAAACAGCAACCAATGGACCGATGAATTAATAACAAAACAAACACAAAAAACACAGAAAATCATCTGAGTTGACCATACAAAACAACTACCTATGCAGAAAGAGCAATGACAATCAAGTATAATCAAAGTTGGTGATTTTCTCCACACAATAACATCACATGCTTCTTTGGTGCCTATAAGATGAAAAAAATAGACCAATATATTATGATCTATGAAACTTATATAAACATACTCAGAAAAGCCACTATCATATGAATCTTGAACTGCACAAATTAGGTTAGGACCACCAAGACTATGAACATCAAGACAATCATTTCCTTTCAACGAAAAAATATCTTGACACAGAATCTCTCTGCTGACATTCCTTATACTATTCCCATGTCATGTTATACAGAAATAAAAATGGATCCACTAACTCATCGTTGGCAATGCATCAATTCGTTTGTTCTATTTCCACATGTATAAATGGAGACAGGGAAGAATTTCTCGTGCTCCCTATAACACCGTTAAAAACTAAAAAGGGAAAGCACCAACACAAAAAGAAGAATCATTATATGAAAAAACAAAACTGAAAAAAAAAAAAGAAGAAAAAAAACATTGAGCAATTATAAAAGAAAGTCATATTCCAATTTCCAACAAAAATACCATATTGAGCATAAAGCAGCAAAACAAAATTTGTATGCAAGCATCAGAATCTGATTGTACCAACATAAACCACTCAAATAATAAAATCTACCAAATGAAAAAGATCAAACACAACAATGCACCATCCAATATAAAAAGAGAATAAACAAATAAGCAAAATTAAATTAGCCACAAATTAAACAAGCACATATACTCTAATACAAGTCACAACAATTTTCTAACTTTACATGAAACACACAGCATCTCCAACTCATCAACAATTACATCACACCATTTTTAAGCCCTAAAATATATTAACTAATATTAATTCTAGCAGAATCAGAATAATGCTTCAGATATGCTGTAATTGTATAGTGAACATCAACAAGAAAATCACACTGAAAAAAGAACAACACATTTTTTATATGCCAATCACACAATTACACTATGTAGACAAGTAAAAATACCATCTTTGACCAAATTCAACCGAATAATTAAAAAATTAAAAAAAAAACACATTTTGATAATAAATTAACTTACCCATTTAATTTGTTTTACTTCCTTTTTCGAACAATCTCAAACAGATCAAAACTGAACCTTGATACTACATTTTTGCATAATCAATTCAACAATGAACAAAATCAAAACCCTAGAAACCCAAAAATTGAAATGCTATTCACTGACCTTCATATTTGAGAGTAGAACGGGGGATTCGAGAAATGAAGTCGGACTTAGTCCCGGCGGAATTGTTAAAACCGGTGACCTAGAGATCGGGAGCTTCGCCGGAGACATCAGCTTGTATCTAGCTCCGGAAGTGTTAGCAGAAGTGGTAGCTCCGTCTGAAGCAGAATCGGGTCGTGACCCAGTTCGATTTGGATCTTCATGTTCATGTTCCTTATCTCCGGGAGCTTGTCGCCGGAATTGAGATTCGCCGGCGTCCATTGAGGTGAGAGAGAGAGAGAGAGTGTGTGTGGGAAAGAGTGGGTGAGTCAAAAGTGAAGAAGGAAGAAAATAGAGAGGGGTAAAAGTGTCATTTGAAGTTTGTGTTATTGTTTTGTGTTAGTTTGATGATTGAAGGTTGTGTGTGTTTGAGAGAGTGAGACGTAGTTGACTTGTAGTAACGTTGGATGAATTTGTTTCTCTTTCTCTCTGTGTGTGTTATGTTTTTGATGTTTGTGTCATTTGGTTTTGGTTTGTCATTTTAAACGTTTTCTGGTGTCTCTGTTCTTCTTGCTCTTATGGTATCTTTCCATGTGATGTGTGAAACAGTACGTGAATAGATAAAATTGTAAAAAAATATAATTAATACTCTATTGATAAAGTTAATTAATAGTGGTGGATCAATTAAAAGTTAATCAATAGTGTTTGTCAAAAAAAAAAAAAACCAATACACTCTAATAAAACTAAAAACTATGTGGCAGAATTGACTCCCGAACCAGATTCAACTGGTGGTGAATATATAAAAAAAAAAAAACTAAAAACTATACGGCGATGAAACGACAATAGAAGAGTAATATTGAAGTGATAATCGGAGAGACATGGGGTAGTTGTCATGTCGCCGAGAGCATCAACCGCCCGATGAAAACAAAACAAATGTTGCACAACTTCGGAAGGGATTCAACCATTAGATTGTTTAATTTATTCTCGTAGCGATTAAACCTTTATTCGTAACATAACTCTTATTCTCTTAGTTGTTAGAAATTAATTAAGCATATAATTATCAAATATTATAATGGTTTCAAGGGTTGGCTTCTATCTCTAGATTATGAAGACAAGAGTACGTAATTCCAAGCATTCACAAATTTCATTTGAATGTGATCAAGTATTAAAAAATATTAAGCACAAAGATTATATAAACAATATACTAAAATTCATTCATTTTGATAATTCAGTGGGGCTAAAAAAAATCGGTGGGGCTAAAAAAATTAGAAAAAAAAATCATTTTGATAATTCAGATAAACAACATATAATATATGAGATTACTACTAATACAACATGTATATTCAAAAAAGAAACCAACAAACTATAACCAAAGAAACCACAAATTTCTATTCAAAAAAAAAAACTATAACTATTAAATTATGCATATTACTATTGTTTGATGCTTCACAATATCCTACTTTGAACCAAAATATATAAAACTCAAAATTATACTAGCTTATAACTTATTAATTTTTATTTCAATTTTACTCATATTATCTTACTTAAAAAAATTAAATACTAATTAAACATGTTTTTTATGTCATTTCATATTTATATGCTAGTTCAATTAATAATTTTATCCAATTTTTTTTACCAAACAAAATAAAAGTTGATTATTATATATGGATACTAACTTTTTTTCCTTAGATTGACTTCAAAAAACTCTATGAATTAAGATTCAAAATAACTAAAAACTACTTTAAATTGACTAGAAAAATACCAACTATTGTAAAATATCATGTGTGTGTTTAATTGAGATTATACTATAATTTTAAAGAGATTAACTAAGTTTTATTGCAATATTTTAAAATTTTGATCGGTGATCAAACTGGTGAGATGTATTTGAGTCATGGTTTAAATTGTTCATCACAATTGATTCAAATGACAAAATAAATTGATATCAAACTTGCCACATTTGGATTCAATTTTTTTTATATTAACCCCCGGCTTCTAGGATAATATAGTCTCTACTCGTAAGTAATTCATAATTCGATTTTGAAGTAAATAAAATTTGACCAATAATTATTCTCAATAAAAATCAAACTTGTATTTTCTCGAATAAATTGTCTTAAAAAAAATTCATTAACCACTTGAACTTGATACCCTGTGATTATTCAGATTCAATTGTTAAACCAGTCAATTCGGGATGAAAATTTTAAAACATCGATTAATTGATAAATAGCTTTAAGTATAGTGTAGCATCATTTTAAATTGTAGTTTAACAAGAGAAGGAAGAAAAAGGGGTTGTGTGGATTTAACTTGTAGAGACTTTTAAAAAGGTAGTGTGGTGGATCATTTTGTAATGAAAGTGTTTTCACTATTGGACAAAGATTTTGTAACAAATTGATTATTTATCTTTTACTACTCCATGTTATTGTTTTTCTAGCAATAAAAAAAAATTATTCTTTTGGGTATCTGATTTTCTTGGCTTGGTAAGATTTGAAAGGGAAAGTTGTGTGCCAAGTACCACCTTTATGTAACTCTTTACCGCACAAAAATCAGCAAAGAGATGGTGCGGAACTACAAATCATTTTCTTCAAAGTTGAAAGCCTAAGTCACACCAAAATTGGCTCCTCAAGAGTTAGATTCAAATAATTTTATTTTTTTCTAGATTCAAATAATTTAATAACACTTATATGATAGTCAAGCTTAAGCCTCTTGTCAAAAAAAAAAAAAATAGTCAAGCTTAAGCATTCGGTTAATTTGAAGATATAATATTTATTCAATGTTTGTTTGATTGGACGATGAATTTTCACGTTCACAGTGAGATTGTAGCAAATTTTCACATTAATGTAAAATTTTAGAATTTATAGATTTTAGATTTTTACGTTAATTTATTAAAAATTTATAGTAAAATTCATAAGTATTTCACTAATCGAAGAATTTTTAAAACTAACTCAAGTTGTGAATGGAATGTCTAACATATGTTAACCATAAGAATTAAAATTAAAAAAAAAACAATGATATTTTTGCAAGAAAGTAAGAACTATAAAAACATATATTTTCATGGAGACTAAAATCAAATGATATATTTGCAGATACTCCTACCAAAACCAAAAATAAATTAGTTCACTAAACATGTTGCATAAGCTTTTTGTGCACGGATGAGAAACAATATCCAACAATTTTTTATTTTTTTTTGTTTTCACCACCAGTTGAATCTGGTTCGGGAGTCAGTTCTGGCATCAAGTGGTTCCAGCCCCCTCCCGATCGCAGTTGCGGGGGATCGAACCGTGGTCCTCCCTACCAAGTTCAGCGCCAATCACCACTGAACCAAGTAACGATTGGTAACAATATCCAACAATTTTGACTTTGGATTTTATAAATACAAACTTTAATACATCTAAGATTTTATAAATGAGGAAATCATTGACTCTACCTAATCAAGAAAATTACTTCAACTTCACTCAACAATAAATAGAGATTATTTAGTCCAATAAAAATAAATAGACTATTGTCAATTTTTATGGCTATGATAATTTTTATAGAAAATTAAATGAGCTAAACTACTTTTCTTTTTGGGTTACCATAATATAGGTATGAAGTTCACTGCAGTTAGTGATGACTAATCTTCGTCTTGAAATTTGTGAGACACACAAGTTGAATTCTTCCCTCTTAACCGAATTCTTTCCATAAGCAAGAGTTAGTAATCGAGCTTCTGACGATCTGCCCCAAAACTCTTATCACTTGGATCAATTCATAGTTCAACTATTTTTCTTAAACGTTGTGAAATATTTTTTGTTATTTTTATATATATGAGATTAGAAGAAATATGTGTCATATTATATTATATTATATTATTTTGAATCACTAATTTATGATCATGAAAATAACAAGTTGTTAAAAAGTGGATCACTTTGGTCCATTGCTAATGCTATGATGTACATATTAGCTATGAATCAACTTTGATCTAGGAAAGGGTAAAGTTATAAAAACATTTTCATTGAAGTTTTATTTTCACTCCTCTCCCCACCTCCTCTATAGTTGAGACAGAAAATGGAAAACAAAAAAAGAAAGATGTACTTAGGACATTTAGCGAAGTTTTATATCTTAAATTTGAGACATTAGTTACAAAATTCAAATTTAATTCCACTTGAATCAATCTAACAGTAACTTTGGGTTTGAATTATTCTATTGTGTACTGAATATGTGATTAATATCAATCAATAATATGATTGTAATATTGGAAGTTTACTAATTACTACATAAACGATAACACTTTACTTCATATCATAAAAAATATGAGTAACCAAAAAAAATATATCATAAAAAATGTGATATGTTACATTAATTAACAAACATCTTGGTTTGTAAAAAACAATTAACAACCATCTTACTTATTTGATAAATATGAAAACTAGTGACTATACAATTTAGTGTTTAATTTATGAAGTCCAACTTTAAAAAATTTTGTAGGACCAAAAAGGGAATTAACCAGTCAAACCAATTGCAAACAAACTCAGCAATACAATGAGAACAATCCTTTTTAATTCAGATAGTATTAGCAGAAATTAATGCAAACTTAGCAAAGTTGTGAGGTTATTCATTTGCGTATATTTTCACATGAGAATGGCTAAACAAATTAGGAAAAAATGTCTAAGCTTACCACAATCAACTACTAAGCCAAAAGGAGGCATTATCAATATGAAAATATCTCCTTAAGCTATAATATGACGAATTCTATTTTAAATTATATTATAATCATCTTTCAAGCAGTTTGGTAAAACTGAATTTCAAATGCTCAATAATGTTGTCGTTAAATCATATCAGCCCATCTTTTCTTTCTTCCTCCTGTATAGTAAGCTTACAAAAGCCTCACCTCACCACACTATTTGGTTCTAGAAATGAGTGTAGATTTAATATGATCCACTAATAAGTACTCCAGTATTTGTCCATTTCAGGAAGAGTAGAATAGAAGTTACTTAAAATATATGAGTGTGTGCACATTATACTTAGCCGTAAGTCACACATTAAACATTATGAAAAATAACAGTTAGTCCATATTACAACTTTTTTCTTTAGACAATAACAAACATCGCCTAAAACTCACATACACACATAACTGTAAGGTCTCATATTCAAATATGAGTGAAAATATCCACTTGTCCAGCTATCAATTTCAGCGTTGTACCTTACCGACTAACTCTTATGTCCAATACTTATTGACTAGTAATTTCTAAAAGGGCACAACCCCACTTTTAAATTTTTATCATTTTATGAGTTGATAAATGAAACTTGTAATTTTGTGAAGTATGAATGACATAATTTACATCAGACAAGTAAATAACAGCAGCTTTAAAATATAAAGCAATTCACTCCTGATTATTATAGGCTAATAAAAAACACTTTCATGTTTTCTTAGAATTTTAAGCTGAATTGTCTATTTTGTTCTTCTAATGAAATTCTCAGCACTCACAAGCAAAAATCAAGAAAGCTGGCCAGTCTTTCATTGGAACACATTGAGTATACGTCTCAACATGCAATCAACTGAGTAAACATTAATTTCCACACATATATAACAAGATCTCTTGCATGTTACATTACAGAAACCATCAATATCAAAGTTATAAAAAGGTGAGAGGCACATCTACAACAATTTCAATCTGTACAACAGAAAACTGTATTGCATACACATCCCTTCATAGGTACAATATCACTTCATGGGTAGAATAGTTTCACATTTCTCCAATACATTAACTTTCTTAAGACTAATACACCTATTCTCCCTCACAAGTATGGTAAAATAAAATAAAAAATTAGAGGGTTAACTACCAACTTGTAACTTGCTAAACATAAAATATAGACACTTCATAAATGGTCATAGTTGCACCATAGGATTAACAAAATCAACTTGAAGTACACAGGACTTAGAAGTATTCACATAGAAATTAATTGCCAAATAAATAATAACTTTCTTAGCCTAACTCTGTGGTGCACAAGTGAAGTAGGTGTCGTACCATGCACAAGTAGGTGATGGGATTTATTGATCCAATAGTTGAAAATAAACTTGTGCCAGATGCAACATTATTTTACTTGACCACCATAAAACTAGCCAATCTTTTTAAAAGTTATTAGTATCATTGATAGTGAAATTTTCTCTATTAGTACTTTTCTATCATTGATAGTGAAATTTTAATCTTTTTCTTGACCTCATCAGCTTATATGACACAAAACCTAGCATGGATTAAAGGCGCCAAGAGTTTATTTTTCGACGTTTTCACATCACTTCCCCTGGACTCAATCAAGGGGTTCCAGTCCATGGTTAATGTCAATCAATGTATGATCGATGGCCACCCAAATATGTCACAGTTTGGTCTGCTTTCCACAAAAATGAGACCTCAATTGTTATGGACAAAAGCATACATAGCATGCTTTAATTACCCTCCCACCCATCTAACATCAACTCATCTACCTGTGCAAAAGATTCAAATGGCTCAATTGGAATTGGTTCTTCAGGTACACAGAAGCAACCAGTAAAAGTTATATCTCAAACCTGCAGCTCAACTGTTGAATAGACAAGAGATATAATCCATGTACACAAATGGTTATCAGAAAAAGTACAAATCATAATCCATAACAAGCAGCCTTCATCATCATAAACTGTATGAATAAATTCAATCATACTAAAAAGCAAATGCAATTGTATTTAGTGACATATTCAAAAACACTATTTTTTCTGTAAATGGGCCATGTGAAAACCAAAATTACATCCAACAGATTAAATTTTAATTTTATATACTAGACAATATTAAATGGTTAAAACAGAGAAACCAGAGATGAGAAACTGCCCTGCATATCATTCCTGACAGTAAGGGTGTTCCAAGGCTTTGTTTGCGAATTTGGAGGGAGGAAAGTAGAGGAAACAAATAAAGAAATCTTCCACATATTTTGAGAGTTGCTTTTTAGGAAATGATAAATGAATGTTTATGATTAATATATTTTTAATTTTGCATATATTATAACGACATAGATTAAATTTGAAAAATTTGTATAAACCCTCCAAAAACCTCCGCCAATACAACTTTTGAGTTTCTCCGAAATAGGAGGATTCTGTATTATGAAGAAAAATTAATCCTCAAACTATTCTATTCTTTCCACTTGCTCCTTCCTTTTTTTTTTCAAAACCCTCCCCTCCCTTCCCCTCCAAACTCGCAAACAAAATGATTGATGACGAAAAGGAAAAATAGAAAGCGTGAAAAGAAAGACATAATAAAAAGAACGATTACAATTTAAAACTGAATACATCCTGCATAAGGCAAATAATAATCCAACATTACACTTTATTGAATCTTTTATTAAATGGAACAAATTTAAAAAAAAATAAATTAAAATGGACAAAAGAATATCAAAGAGCACATTAATAGAAACCTTCAAAAAAGACTTCTTAATCTATATGGATCTTCTGAAAAGAATGTTATATTTAATACTCTAACCAACCCATGGGACGAAGTTTCGATTTGTGCGTGGGTGATTGCATGAACAGTATATTTGTTTAGTAAGTCATCATTCTCAACTGAAAATGCAACTATGTATGTATGTATAAGAATTCTATTCTAGACAAACCCTGTCCAAATCCCATTGCTTGTTAAAAACAACAAAAGCTGTCGTTTGGGGAAGAGGGGGAAGGGAAAGAAAAAACCATGCTAACATCTAAAAGTAATTTTATAAATACAAAATCATTCCAATAATTAAAATTGTGAAACTAAGCATTCCTTCACAATTCACTATTACTGAATCCAATTTCTACCATACAATCATGGTTAATGAAGCAAAGCAGCAAACTACACTCTTAAAAACCAAACACCCAATGTGCAAGTTCAGGGAGATGCTGGAATACCAGCGCATGAGTTTAGTACTAGCAAGAGAAGCAATCTACTGATCTACTGAGGATAATAAGGTTATTGGTGATGATGTCGCAGATTAATACCACCATAAGTAGAGTTACTATCATAATAAGCAGATGGTATATGTGGCACTGCTGAGTGTATCATACGAGAACCACCTAGGTTGGGACTTATGGGATTGGGAATTCCAGCAAAACCATAAGTCCCAGCTGAAGGACCTGGGTAAGAAGGCCTGGTTAGGGTAGGGCCCATCATGCCAGGTGGCATAGCTGGCGAGCCTATGTATGGATATGGATGTTCTGGAAACAAACCTGAGGGATTGACAGGAGGTTGCTGGTACTGGCATATTGTTGGATTGTCACCAGTTATATTCTTGAGGACAGCTGCTGGACCAACTGAAGTGGATGTTCGAGGAAGCTTGATCTCATTTTGCTGCTGCTGCTGATGCTCCATACTTCTCTTTCGTTGTTGTTGCAGTGGATGCTGATTTAGAATAGAAGCTGGTGTTCTGTCTTTCATATTTGCATCCTGCCCCTTCAATTGCTCTATACGCTGGTCAAGGCTAGCTCGTGGGTATTCAGATTCAAGCTTATAATTCACAATAACCGCAATTATTGATTTCAGTGTATGAATTTCTCTATTAATAATTTCCATCTGCAAAAATACCCCAGTAAATATAGGAGGTGGCACTAGGCATTATGTTATCAATCAAGGTGACACTTACCCTTGGCTTTCCTTCCTCTGAAAGTCTTCTAGCAAGTTGCTTAGCTTCTTCCACGCCAGCTTTCAAAATAGGAACAGGTGGAATCTTATGAGCAAGATTAAACTCAAAAACATACTTGACAGCCAGAACATGTTTGCCCCTATCAACAAGTTTCTGAACAATCTCTGCAGACCACAAACAAGCATTGCCTTATGAGTAAAAACACTTACGAGGGTAACATTAGAAATTGAGCATGTGAGCCTACATATATCTTAGAGATACATAAAACTATCACATTATCACAAATTTAATCAAATTAATTCTTTTTACATATTACTTGCATTGGTAGTAGCCCAGTAACTCTTCATATGTGTGTGGTACTGTGGTAGTATTATTTTTTATGCTGGTTAGCCACCTCTATGTTTTCAACGGGATAAAAGCCACTCAATTTGGAAATACCAAATATACACATTTGATAAAGACAAATAGAAAGCAATTTCATGTTGACACGAATACTATGATAATTTTTATATTCTTTAACTACTCTAAGCTGTGCGTTCTCTCTCTCTCTCTGTTTATTATACATTTAATTACACAACAGTTTTCATCAGCAGGGAGAGAATTAGAGAAAACTTTCCCAAGTCATTCTTACTGAACCTTGCTTAACATTACAACTTTCAATGGCGGTGGAAGATTCCAATTTCCAATAGTCAACCAAGTTTTATAGCAGGTAATTGAGAAAGGGGTGAAAAAGGTTGTATAGGTGGCTGAACTTCTTTGCTACTCCAATAGAACAATAGGGTTTAGTTCATCCACATGCAAAACCATGATGACTGCCTCAACATTCAAATAAATTACTAAACAATGGTTTGTTTCACTTAGCCGCCATTGAAAAGAAAAATAATTAATAGATTTGATAACTATGAAGAAAGGAAAAAAAAAAAAAGATACCGGACGCAACACAAACAAGCCCATGCGAGCAATTATACAACATTAGAAACACCAAGATACTGTTTGTATATAATTGTAGACACACATATCAGTTAAAATCATAATAAAAAAAAGGGCCATCTTTACAATCTATTGTACAGTCATATGGTCAAAATCTGCTCCTCTAACAACTCACATTTGAGGATGAATAGGGGAAGGAGTGCCATTCTCAAATGGTATTTACAGGATATCTTTCTTATCATTTTTCAGATCTTAACATTTTTTATATATTCTAAGTTGATTTTTATGACAGATAATTGAAAAAAAAAAATGAAATTTATTTATAGGAGTTATTTCTTCCAGTATCAAGCTTTACTGAAGTATTGGATAATTGTGTTGCGTACGTCCAAGACAAATAGAAAATAATTCTTAAGCGCACACCTTATAAGGAATATCAGAAATGTTGCACTAGTATCAAATGTCAGACAACCTTGTAACTAACTACTAAGCTATGTCATACAGTTAGCCACTTCAACATTACTAAAGAAGACAAAACTTGAATTGGTAGAAGAACCGAGAATGTGTACAGGGAAAGTCATGGGCTCATGGCCCTAGAGTAAATATCGGAGAAGCTTAGGAATGAGGAGTTGGGAAGGTGCATTAAAAGGGCTTAAGAGTATTTCAATTTTTTTGTCATAACATAAAACTATTTTCTTATCCATCAATTTACTAGTGATCTTTATGTCTATTTTAAAACTTGGAAGATGCTAGCATCCAAGTAAAGGAGAGAGGAGCTAAGCATACTACAACAATGTTTTAGTGGCGACATATCAGAGAGGTTTTTAGTTACACCTACAAATTTCTCACATACATAACATATTAAGCAGAGAAATTTTGTTGGGAAGGCAAGAAGTAACTACTCCCTCAAGAATATATTATAAGCAAAAATGGATAAAATTATGAGTAGTAATAAAATTAGTCAAAAGGAAATTAAGTTTATTGCCGAAATTACCCTCCATGACTAATAAACTGAATCATCAAAAATATAAAAACTTAAACTAAATGAGAAGTAATTTATATATACTATCATTAAAGAATTTAATGGCTATGCTATGCATAGTGTAAAATAGTTTTACATCTGTCATCCAATGGAAACCCATCATCTTGCCATGTAGGCCTATTTTGACGTTGCATATCCTTTTTTCTTACCATTAAATCGGAGAGAAGTTTTACATTAACGAGTAATGTCCAATCAAAATTGTGTATCTGGTAGTTATTTCTAAAGAGGTAATAATATAGGCTTACATGGCAATGTGATAATGTGATGTGAGCAATTTGTACGTGCAACTAACATTACTAAATTCTACAAAATGCATTTACTAGCTCTTCCAACACAAGGAGCCCATTCACAAATTCCGGTGCTAACAGTAAGTTGATTTTTTTACGGTATATTTTGTTTGTTTTATCATGTGTGACTTCATATTCAGTTATTATGTTTTCACTAAAAATATCAACTTCGAGATTTCAAGAACATGAGAAGGAATTTTTTTTGCCAATATCAACGGTGAGAATTCAATACCCATATGAAGAGGTACGTGTCCAAAACTCGTGTCAGAGAATCATCCTTCCCGATTAAACTACGGTTATGTTTGATTTTATAATTGGCTGAGTAGGGCCAAATGAACATTTGTGCAATCCATTATCAATGTTTTTCCAAACATACAGTATATCCTAAATCCTATTCTAACACACACACACACACACAAACACACACACACACACACACGTGTTATCCTATCAATTAACATCTCAAACAACACCAAATCTTTAGAAAAAGTCAACAGCCTTACCAGGAACTCTATCAGTCATCCCAATATCCCGACAAAGCTGCATGAACTCACCATTAACGGCAGCCCTGGCAGCATATTCAACAAGCTCATCCATGCTGAATTCAGAAACAATACCAAATCCATAAACCAAATATAAAAACCCCAAAGCCCCCACAATGTTACCATAATCATCCCTCATCCTCACTTTCCATTCCAAAGCCACCAACAACGCTTTCTCCTTAACCTTAGAACTCACATTCACACTAGCAACACCCAAAAGCTTCAACAAAGTATTGCAAATCCTCCCCATCCTCCTCAATCCCTTATCATTAAATTTACCATTCAACACATAAAACCCTTCCAATGATTGCAAAACCATCTCCCCCGCATCCGGAGCATACCGAAATTCCTCAATAAGTTCCTCCTGAATCCTAATTCTATCCTTAAAATTATCCAAAATGTAATTCCTCAACCCTTTACCATCAACCTTCTCACACAAAACTCTCAATTTGTTCCTGATCGATGACGAGTCGTTAGGGTTTACAGAAAAGTTCTCGCCTTTAGGGTTGGAAATTAGGGTTTCGGATTGGGATTGAGAATATGATTGTTCAAGTGATTGGAGGATTTCAAAGCGGTTAGTAAGGGAGTTTTGGAGAGTGGTGAAGTGAGAATCGAGTTCAATCCATGAAAAAGGAAGTGAATGATGGAATGATGAGTGAGATTGGAGATTTTCGAATGCGATTTTGAGATTTTCTTTCTTCGTGTCGATAAGATTCAACGCTGCTGAAATTGTTTCCAATGTAGCCATTGTGTAAACCCTATAATGGAGAGCGATACAGAGATTTGAGAGATTGATGGAACAATTGAATTGGGAATTCGCGATTTGAGAAATTAATGGAATGATTGGGGAATTCTGTAAACCCTAGTGTGAAGATGGAGACGGTGAGAGTGAATGTGAATGACTCTGTTTTGCGCTGGCGGGAATAGTGTCTTGCGGAGGAGGAACGACGACGTTTTTTACTTTTATCATTTTGTTACACATTTTTTTTTATCATAAAATTTCAAAAAATCTCTAGAAAAATGCTATTTTAAATAACTTTTCATAAAAATCATTTTTGAGAGATGTATTTTTTAAGAAATTGTGATTTTTATTAAATTAAATCTTTAACATGAATATTCAAGTTATGGAATTTCAAAATCACTCTTTTTATTCATAAAAAGATGAATTTGAAATAACTTTTGCTATTTTTAATCAGGTTATCATAAAAATCATATTTTTAAAATACAAAGAAAAAATCACTTTTCTTAAAGTCAAAACAAACGCACATTTAATGTTTGATTTCAATTATGATCTCTGGTTTGGCTAAGAAGGAAGACTTCATCAAGTCTTCTGTGGTGCACAAGTTGCAAAAAATATCATAGCAAATACGAATTTTATAAAATCTACTGTTGGATTGAAAGTTTATATCATATAGATCATCCATAATTTTTTTTAAAGAAATTGAAAACGATTTGATGTGTCATTAAGATCCACCAAGATTAATGATATTCAATAAAAATTCATAAAGTCTTTATATGAATAGTGCAAACCTCAACTCTCAAACTAACTCGGTATAGAATACTTCATCAAGTCTTTCATGTTAGAACTCACCTCAATTGTGACATAACATGATTTCATCTAAACCCATACACACACTTTAATTAAGTGTTGAAGCTACCAATTACTCTGAGCTCCACAGTACTCCTTCATCTTTTCATTTAGAAATCCTTAAAAAGATATGGTAGCTTTCAAAGAAAAGGTAGCTTGCACATAGTCATATTTATTATTCTCACATGAAGAAATTAACCATATTGATATGGTGGATATAGGCGATACAAAGTTAACATGTGACCGTATCAACTTCACAAGAAACACAACAGTTTATGTTTAGATATTTTAATTCACAAATATCAGAAACAAAAAGTGCAAACTTTTTTTGTTCAAAAAAAAAAAAAAGTACGTGCTAGTTACCACTTAGTGTATATATTATGCCACAACTATTAATATTCTTCAAAAATGTTATATTTAAAAGAGGTGAAGTGACTATGTGGGGGAGTGAGTAGTAGAATATAATAAATTAAATTACCACTCAATCGTAAGAATATAATACTTCTCTCAATGAAACTTGAACATGCAATACATACAAATACGCAAAAGTTTTTACATTCAAGATACGGTACAACCAAGATATGTTAACAAAATTTTATATGCATTGTTCATTCTTCACAATTAAATAAATTTTTTTAAAAAAAAAGAGAGAATAGTACATGTAATCAAAACACAAATTAAAGTGTAGAGATTTCATATATAAGTATTACTAAAACACAAGTTTTATCTGATTTCACTAATTAAGTGTCTCTTCTCTCTTATCACCGTCATCCATAAAAAATGTGTTTTGAGGGTCATCAAGAGACCAATTGAAGAAATCCGACACCATCGCTCACATTTTTTTATACCCTTCACCTTCTCTAATTAGGAGTATCCAATAAGTATCTAGTAAAATAATTATTAAAAATAGTAATTCTTATGACTTTTAGTTGTGAATGTTTGGAATGATAAAATGTGTTCATTTCAATATCTCAAGTTTGCATCATTTCGATACAATTTCATATGTTGGACTAGACACCGGTCATACAAAACTAAAAATATTAGCTTTAAAATAGACACAAAGGGCTCGTAAAAATGAGAGTCTCATAAAAAACATAAACAAAGATTCAAAATATTAAAAACAATCACTAAACAAAAGATCCAATTCAGCCTAATCTCTAAATTTAACCGAAAAGAAGAGGATCAGAACACAACACGCGTGAACAAAGAAGAGAAGAACAAATGTTTTTATGTTAATTACAAGATTTTTTTATATTATTAATGTTATTTGTAATTTAAATCTAAGATCGTTCCTTTTAAATTTTCTTACGTTTTTTTATTAGGGATCTATTATTAATATTTAAGTAGAGTCTTTAAATAATTAGAATCGGTCAATCCTAATAATAAAATTCGTGTCTTTCAAATTATTCGGTACTTAGACAGAAAACTAATAAGGCTCTATTTGGGAAGCTAAATAAGCTAGCTTATAGCTTAGCTTATAAGCTAAAAGCTCTGTTTCGTAACAGTTTTTAAAATAGAGCTTATAGCTTATTTTACTAACTTATAGCTTATTTTTCAAACACTATTTCAAGTAGCTTATAGCTTATTATATTTTCTTCCAATTTTACCCCTATCATCTTACTTAAAAAAAATTAAATATTAATTAAACAAGTTATTTTTATGTCATTTCATACTTATAAGCTAGTTCAACCGCTAATTTTACCAAACACTACAGATTCAATCAGATAGCTTATCTGCTATAAGCTAAAAGTTAGCTTATTAACTATCCACTATAAGCTCATTGGTTATAAGTTACCTTATCAGTTATCCGCTATTTTTTATCAAATAGAATCTAAGTCTTAAAAAAAATTGTGTATTCGGCTATCCGCATAGTATCATATTCGGTGTATCTAATACGACTATACGAGTAGTCTTCATTTTTGGAGATTCATGTACTTGACCGCTCTAACCAACAACTACGGTTAAATAAGGAACACTGTTTGTAGCATCATCAACTATGAAGCAACCACCGCACATGCACAACGTACTTTTCGTGAAATATAAAAGAGCAGTACTACGTAGTATCCTTAATTAGTGGTTGCAAAAGCCAACTTGTTTATGTCACATGTTCTTTCGTGTAATCATAGTTTCATGAGCAGCCCCGGCTAGCTATGCGTAGGGATCACGGGAGGAGGCCAGCCTACGAACTACTATCATATATAGTACTACTCCCTCCGTTTCTTTTTAATTGTCTTTTATTATCATATTTAGCGTTTTTATTTAATTGTCTTTTTTGTATTTTATGGGTATGATTTGTTAATTATATCCTTTGTCAATTGTTCTTATCTTTTTCCATAAAACCAATTAATGCTATATATTTGGAAAACTAAATTATTTTTTTAAATTTTTTTTTGTTGGTACATAACATATTAAATTTTTTTTTTGTACATAATATATTAAATTTATTGGAAAGAAAAAATGTGGGCAAAAAAATAGGAATTTATTGGTGGATTAAAACGAGGGTATAATAGGAAGATAACGTGCAAAAATACACTTCCTTAATTTGGTCTTATCATTCTAAAAAGACAATTAAAAAGAAACGGAGGGAGTACTATTTAAGGGTATATTGATAAATAAATACTTCCTCCGGCCTTATTTATAAGCAAAAGTTGTTTTTTAGGTTTATTCAATAATTAATGTATCTAATTTAAATATAGACTAGATACATTACTTCTCCAATGAACCTAAAAAGCAGCTTTTACTTATAAATAAGGCCAGAGAGAATGATTAATAGTTGATAAATTAATTGATAGTGGAAAAAATGATATTAGATTGAACGAATAAATTCGCAAATTAATTTTCAGTGTTTGATAATGGTTAGAATTTAACCAATTATAATATGATATAAAATATATTTTTAACTAATATTTAAACATCTTCGTAAAATCATTGTCACTACTAAAAGTTTAGGTTTTGCAATGACGAATTTTTGTATTTTAAAAGTTTTTAATGTGCAAAATCATTTTCCTAAAATCATTGTTATTACTAAAATTATTTGACAATCTCTCCCTCTCAATTGGATTAAGTGTAATTTGGATAGTGCTTCCATGGGTAACCCTGACCCTTCTTCTTGTGAAGATATCTTTAGGGACAATCAAGAATCAAGATAATGATCTAGGTTGTTTTGCTTCCAATCTGAATGTTAGTGACACTGCTGAGCTTATTGGTGCAAATACTGCTATTGAGATTGCTCATAGATGTTGGAATCATCTTTGGCTGAAGTGTGATTTCAAGCTCGTGGCTCTAGTTTTCAAATCTCAGTTAAACATTCTTTGGAAACTAAGAAACTGTTGAAATAATTGCTTGCATCTGTGTAGATGTTCAAATAGTTTGAACGTATATAGTTTGAACATACTAACCATATATATAGACGTTCAAATAATTTGAACATATATAGTTTGATATATTATATATATATATATATATATATATATATATATATATATATATATATATATATATATATATATATATATATATACACGTTCAAACTATTTGAAATATTCCTTTCCAATATTAAATATAAAATATGAAAAATCAAGATTGGGATCATTAGAATGTGAATAATGCGGAATATAAAATATCAAAATAAGATTGATTTAATCAATAAGATTTTTTTGGATGAAAGATTATGCATCAAGATTTAGCATGCATGTTACATCATGTAAAAATTTGTTATGCTAATCTTTATGAACCTTTTTTTTTCCACCAAATCCTTTTAGAAAGAATTGGATTGAAAATTTGATAAAACCGTAAATACCTTTTTCATGGAATATTCTTATTTTAATTTGTTTTTATAATTAAATTTAAATACTGGTGTGGTGTTAGGTAAAAAAAAAAAAAAAAGTGGGCGGTGCTTGGTCAAAATAAAACAAATGCTTATCTAGAAAAAGTTTGTTTTTTCAGTAAAAAACAAGTAATACGACTCGGGTCATGACGTCCGGTCCGACCTAACAATTTCGGCATTTGCCAGTTAAGCTATACAATATTTTATTTTTAAAAACTAAATGATAATATCAAAATTTAATTTGAGTTACGTATAATCAAATCTGAATTAATTAAAAAAAGATATAGTAATATTTATTACTCAACCAATTAGAAAAAGATTCTCCAAAACCGTTGAGATTTGTATGGAATAAAATGACCATATTAATATTAACCGACGTGTATACTCCTTGATTTCTATATAAATACTCACAATCTTTACCTCATAACCTCAATCACAAGTATCTGCCACATTCATTCTATACTAAGGTGACTCCGCAGCTTCACTTTTCTACATCAAAATAAAGCAATTCAAGTTTTTTCATGGTAACGATTGTCTTCTATTTTTTATTCTTCATTATAATTTATACTTGTATTATATTATATTATATTTCTGATTAATGTGTTAAATAATTTGTTATATGTTTATTTTTTATGTTCTTCTATTTGTCTCAGATTTTGATCTGAATTTTCACTCATGATTTTATTGTTTTTGTAATTTCCTTTGTAAAAATTGTTTCTTTATATGAATTTTATTCATGGAGATGCTTATTTCCCATAATATTAGTAACAATCTGATTTTCAAGGTTTTAATCTGTTTTTGCCGTAATTCTTGTGTTGTATGGTTAATATTGTAGAGAATTATAGTCAAATGAGACCTAAATCGAAGCTGAACTATGAATCTCGAAAGACATAAAAAAACCCTAACCCTAATGTCGCCGCATAAATTGCGAATTTGTTTTTAGAAAATACATAAAAACCCTAATTTCGCCGCATAAATTGCGAAACTTTTATAAGAAACTATGGTTGATTTTGTTCTTTTTTAGATTTATTAAGGTTTTAACCATTGTCGCGGTAATTGTAACACATTTGTTTTAATTTATATTACGGAGAATTGCGGTCAGACGAGACCTAAATCTAAGTCTAATTACGAGATATCAAAATCCTTGATGTCGCGACATATATTATGAAACCTTTTAAAAACTCTGTTGATTCTGTTTTCTATAAAAATCCAAGTTTCTATAATTAGAATTTACTTTTACTTTTTGCACTCTAATTTGGTTTTCCTTCTAATGATGTTAATCTAATTCATATTTTGGTTTTAGATGCCAAGTGTTAAACCAAATCCATCAGACAAAGACTCAGAACCATTCGTCGAGACCGATCCAACCAGACGATACGGCCGATACAACGAACTCCTAGGATCAGGTGCTTGTAAAAAAGTATACAGAGCATTTGATCAAGAAGAAGGAATAGAAGTAGCTTGGAATCAAGTTAAGCTCAGAAACTTCAGCAATGATCCTGCAATGATTGATAGACTTTACTCTGAAGTGAGGTTGCTTAGAAGCATGACAAACAAAAACATCATTGCTCTTTATAACTTTTGGAGAGATGAGGATCATAATACTTTGAATTTCATCACTGAGGTTTGTACAAGTGGAAATTTGAGAGAGTATAGGAAGAAACATAAACATGTTTCTGTTAAGGCTTTGAAGAAGTGGTCTAAGCAGATTTTGGAAGGGTTGAATTATTTGCATCTTCATGATCCTTGTATCATCCATAGAGATCTCAATTGCAGTAATGTTTTTGTCAATGGAAACACTGGCCAGGTAAATTATTTGTTTTCCATTTTTTTATTTTGATGTTTGTTTCAATCATATGTTATGTTATCTTAATCTTGTTAGGAACTAAAAGTCAACTAATGAAAATAACAAAAAAAAAATAGTTATTATGATTATATGAAATTTGTATTCACTTTTTATGTGTTCAAGATCTCAATTTTAAAATGTAACAAGTCTAATTTAACTCCTCTAAAGTGAACAATTCACTTTGAAAAGTTGAAGTAAATAATCTCAATGATCGATGAAAAGATCAAGTATACTGTGTGTAAGATAACACCGTTGATGTTATTTACTTTTTCTTTCAAAGTGAACAAACAATTGATTTATTCATCCGAGTTAGGAATATGATTTCATGAAATTTGAATTCACTTTCTATGACTCAAGATGATTTTTTGGAACTTTAACCGGTTGAATTTTACTCTTAAAGTGAACAATTTAGTTTAGAAGTTAAAGTAAATAATCTCAATTGTTGATGAAAAACTCAACTCATCCGTATTTTATTACAAATGTGCATAGTTAATTATTCACACTAGCTTGTTGAAAATGTTTCTTTATTTGTCTTCTTTTTAACATGTTTGTCACAAGAAATCATTAGTATAATATTTTTTTGGTTATCATGTATAGGTCAAGATTGGTGACTTAGGTTTGGCAGCAATTGTTGGAAAGAACCATTCAGCACATTCAATTCTAGGGACACCAGAATTTATGGCACCAGAATTATATGAAGAGAATTACACTGAAATGGTGGACATATACTCATTTGGAATGTTAGTCCTAGAGATGGTGACACTAGAGATTCCTTATAGTGAATGTGATAATGTTGCAAAAATATACAAAAAGGTATCTTCAGGTGTGAGACCTCAATCATTGAACAAGGTTAAAGATGCTGAAGTCAAGGCTTTCATTGAAAAATGTCTTGCTCAACCAAGGGCTAGACCTTCTGCTCAAGAATTGCTTAAGGATCCTTTCTTTGGTGTTTTAGATAATGATGAGAATGATGATGATAATGACTCAGTTATTTTGTAATTATAATTTGCATTTATCTGTTATATCATATGTTGATATATGTTTCTCTAAATTGATTTACACTACTTTTAGACTTTAGTTGTAAATCAATTTAGGGTAGGATTTGATGACTATGTTGAGTTAGATTATGATGAAAATGAAATTGTTGATTATTAAGTTATTGTGTGAATAGAAATTGTCTATTGTATTTTTTTTCAATCAGCTAAGTTTTATTAAGAAACAATAAGACATAATAATAGAAGTAATACGTATAAAATAGAAATGGCCCCCTAACTATTTGTATAGTGAGATACTTCTCTGATTTCATATATAAACAAAGATCGATTGATTTTTTAGATTCATTGAAGTAGTAACCTCTTCTTTCTCTCTAAGATTTTTGTCTTTCATCGGAAAAAAAGGTTGCTTTAGGTCTTTTCTTGACTTGAAATCACCATGTGCGTCTTTTTCCATCTCTTTTAATCTAAATAAGTGGGTTTCATATAGATTAGGTTTTTCTTTCCGTTGTATGTTCTTTGTGATTTCGTTATCTCTAAATGACATTGTTTGATTTCCTATCTTGGTGTGGTGCTCGATTGATTTTCTGTCTTGTTACAATGTTTGTTTGATTCATATTGACAAATTAACTTCGATTAACTACTTATTCAAGTAGTGACTAAATTCGTCGACAATGTAAATTCGGTAATCACAAGTATTCTAATGAATATGATTTCATCACATTATTCATATGTTTTATCATATTATTTGTAGGCATTAATATTTTTATCTCATTAACTTGCGATGTGTTTGTATTTACCAATTTAAATAAATACCTTTTCATTTTAGTAAAAAATGTATAGAAATTATCCATTTGATAAAAAAAATATGGAAATTGTCTATTACATCATACATTAATCAAACTTGACATACTTATATCTTAAATTTTTTATGTTTTATTTTGCCTTAATTACAATTTTAGTCTCCTTATTTTTTTATTGATTTACGGTCCCCTTATTTTTACTCGTACATGAAATTGGTTCTTCATTTTAAAATCACTCAGTTTTAGTCCCTCTATCATATTTTCATACTTAAAAATAATGATTTAATATATTTTAAATGATATGACATATGATTTGATGATATAGGTTCATCCAAGTGAATTGATTATTTACGTTTCATTAATTAAACTACAAAAATGAATAATTTATGAAATACGGAGTATGAAATTGATCATCAAAATTTTTAATGAGTTTTCTTGTAATTTTCCGACTTTTGGTCCAGATCCAACTCTTTAATTTAATTCACATATTTTAGTTTTATAATATTCATCTATATTAAAATTTTCCTGTAAATAAACTATATTAAAACTTATAATTTCACTTCTAATATTCTTAAAATTTATTTTATATTTCTGCCATAAAATATATATAACTTTTTTATCTATTTTTTACAAGGTAAATTTTTTATCTTATAACAATAAACTAATATATGTTTTTTAATTTTTAAAAATTTTGTTTAGAAATGACCAACTAAAAAATTGGTATTGTTTCATTGTGATGAAATAAAATTGTTTGCCCAATTTTTGGTTTGTAAAACAAAACAACTTAGGGTAGGATTTGATGACTTACCCTGGATGGGATGAATAGAGCTGTAAAAATGGGCCGGGCTATCGGGCCGGCCCAGTAGCCCTATAGTTTTATACGGGCCGGGCCGGGCTGGGCTTCCCAAAAAATGTTATTGGGCCTTATTGGGCTGGGCTGTCGGGCCTATGGGCCATCATGGGCTGGGCCAGCGGGCTTTTGGGCCGGCCCAATAAAGAATTAAAAAAAAATTCTAAAAAAAAAATTTACCTAAAAATAAGGAATTTTAGTTAGTATAAAATCTTTAGATAAAGTAAGTAACAAAAGATGAGATTTGTTTTTTTTTTAAGGAAAAAGATGAGATTTTGTTAGTTAGGAGATAATTATTAAACCAAATTTGTTATGATTATCTTTATTTAAAAAAAAATAACAACTTAATCATTCATTATAAATAGAGAAGTATAAGAAGGAAATTATAAGTTTTATCTTATCTAAAGCACAAAGATATAGATTATAGTGCTACTATTCTCAACAAGGTATATGTCTTCTACTACTTTTCATCTAACTAGTTTCTTGCTCAATAATGGTATTTGTATGTCTGTATGTCAATTTATATGTCTCGAATATTTTATAACTGTATGTTTTATTTTTAACTTTGTTTTAGTAGGTTTCTTAGAAGACATATTCAATATATACCGCAATATTGAAAATCTCGCAAGTATAATCAGCCAAATAATTGGCTTCAAACTTGGTTAACAAGGGAGAGAATCATTAGAGCTCTAGAGGTAAGGTAATGTATTAATACTTAGTGGTTCGGTTCATTCAGGGACGAACCCAAAAATTTTGAGAAGTGGGGGCAATATGTATATTATACTATAGTCTATAATATAAGTAAAAATTAGTCAATTTTTTAAAGAGGGGCACATGTTAGTGAACTCAATATAGAAAAATCATCTTAAGAGATGTGTATTTAATTTTTTAAAAGTCTTTTTTTTTTCAATGTCAAATTTCTACTTTTGTGTTCTTAACACGTGAAAACCTTTTTTAAGGGTCATATGCTAACTAGTATCCTATTTGATACTTAAAAAACTTAAGAGACCTATCTGATGCTTAAAAAATTTAAAGGACCTATCTGATATGAGGGAGTTTAGAAAATGCCTCAGAGGGGAGATTGAGGGAGTTTAGAAAATGCATCCAAGAAGTGCATCTAGATAATGTAGAAGGTGGATTCTTAAGGTTGGATGTTTGCACTAGATGGAATGCCACATATATGATGCTTGAAAGTGCTATTAGGTATCGACCTGCATTCATTAGCTTGAGCGATAATGATAAGAACTACACGATTTGTCCAAGCACTGAGGAGTGGGAAAGAGCACAAACTATTTGTAATATCTTGGCTCCATTTTATAATATTACATGCTTAATTTCTGGGTCATCTTACACAACTTCAAACTTATACTTCATGCAAGTTGCATTTATAGAGATGGCTTTGAATAAAAATTTGAATAGTGAAGATGAAGTGATCAAAGATATGACCAAGAGGATGAAGGATAAGTTTGACAAGTATTGGAGTGAATATTCGGTTACTCTTTCACTTGGAAATGTTCTTGATCCAACATCAAAGTTAGAATTTTTGAAGTTTTGCTTTAAGAAACTTTACCCAAATAATTATGAAGACAAGATAAAAAAAGTGAAGGATGGTTTGCATAATCTCTTTGATGAATATAAAAAAGACATGGTTCCAACAAGCTCATCTTTAGATAGTTCATCAAGAAACACTCAATCTCACTCAGTTGGTCAATCATTGAAGAATACATCGTTTTTTAAGGTAAGATTTATAAATTGTTTCAAATTTTTATGAAAGTACTTATAGTTATTTCTATTGATGTAAGTCAAATAATAAAAGTTTAAATAATAGTGCATGTGCTAATTCTTTAATTAAAGTCTAAGTAGTAGTAAATGTGTCAAATAATTATTGTGTTGCTGTCATTAATATGTTAATATGGTCCCCTTAGAAAAGTTAAAATAAGGTAATATAAGTTAATTCCACTGTTATACTTATTTCTATTGTTGTTGTCAAATAATTGTTGTGTTTCCCTCTTAGTACTGCTTGCATTTATTTGTTTGCATGAATGGGGCTGATTATATTCTATTCAAGCTTAATTTAAATAGTTTTTGTTTGTCGAATTCTAGGAATACCGTCAAGAAATGATACAAAAAATGTCAAATGATGGTAAGTCTGAACTTGAAATATACTTGGATGAAAAATGTCTTCCGAATGATGATGTGGATATTCTTCAATATTGGAAGTTAAATAGTGTTCGATTTCCTCAACTTGCAATAATGGCGTGTGACATTTTCAGCATTACAATCACAACAGTGGCTTCTGAATCTTCTTTTAGTATCGGAGGTCGTATCTTAAATAAGTATAGGAATTGCTTACTCCCAGAAACTGTGCAAGCTCTTATTTGTACACGTAATTGGTTGCATGATTTTAAAGAAATCGGACCTTCTGGTAAGTTTAATTAATAATCCTTTTGTTTTATTTGCAATTTGAATTTGCTTTTTAGTTGATGACTTATCAAATTATCGTGTATTATGAATTGCAGATATACCTGAAGTAGAGGAGATACAATTGTATGAAAAATCAAGTGGTCAAGATCAAGAAGAGACTTAGGCCGAGAAGTTACCTAATTTATAATTTACTTTTTTTTATAATTTATAATTTAATTTATGTATTTTGAATGATTATGTTAAAAGTTTAGTGTCTGATGTAAGCTTGAAATTTATTAACTTTGAGGATGCACTTTATGAATCATCATCCACAGATCTCTCGACTTTTGCGTGGATATTTTGAAGTATTTATTATTTCATGAAATCATGACACTCACTTTTTTATGGATATTAATTTTTGTGCGATGCATATGTAGTTTTATTGTCCATTGATTTTTTTTTTTATAAAAAATTTGTCAATATTTTATAAAAAAAAAATATTAAAAAATTTGTCGGGCCTGGGCCGGCCCATCGGCCCATACATATTGGGCTGGGCTAAGCGGGTCGGGCCTTGGGCCTTAATGGGCCGGGCCACTTGAGCCCAATAGATGTCTTGGCCCTATGGGCCCGGGCCGGGCCGGGCTGGGCTGGCCCATTTGACAGCTCTAGGGATGAACATGAGTGGAGTGCTTGATTTTAGACGTTTGGATTCTTCCGTATTTCGGGCACTTGAATTGGACAGATGCGGAAGATATGGAACGTGGGTATTGGAATTTTTTTTTTTTTTGTGACAAAATGGATATTGGATATTTCGTTTTTAAATTGGATATCTTGTGATATTATTTTTTTTAGTAAGGAAGCTAAAGAAAGAAAGAAAAATTATTGAAAAGAAAAATTATTCACGAAGAAAAAAGGTTGCCGTTATATCATTTTTAAGAAAGTCGCGGACGCCTTCTTGAGGAGAAGTATAAGTCAATAAGTCGGTATCTAACGAGGCTCCAAGTTTAGCGAAGAAATCTGCAGATTGATTCCCCTCTCTAAGTGTATGATGGAGAGAAACATTGATTTGAGAGAGTAATTTCTTTATATATTGGAATATCTTGTGTTATTCAATAAAAATCACTAAATTGGTCAATTGTTAAAATAAAATATTTTTTTAAAAAAAAAGGCAAAAATGGAATGCATATATTTTCAAAAGATTAGTTATTCTATTAAAATATTAAATTGGTCTCTATATTTATTATTAATATTATTATTATTATTTAAGCTCTTATAATTTACTTCTAAAAAAAACGCTCTTATTTTGTATCTTACTATCAATTTGATCTTTGAGTTTATCCATTTACGCTAAATTTGATTAGTATGTAGAATGAGATTAATTTGAATAAAATTTAACAGAGTTGAAAACCTTTCGTAAAAAAAAATTGAGTTGGAAACCTTTTTGAATATATCCACAATCAATTACTATTTGTTTCCGGCGAAGCCAATTTAGTAATAGTCACACATTTCACACAAAGTAATTACACCACCAGTTTTTCTTAATATTCATAGTTTTCTTAGAGTGATTCCTATATAACAAACGAATGAAAATAAAAGAATACAAAGAACCCTTCTATGTTTAGTTCTTACTTTTGATCCCAATAAAATAGGGATCTTCTATGTTTAGTTCTTACTTAATTTTTATTATATATTTACTCATATAAAAAAAAATTCACATAGTTTTAGTCTCTGCTAAAATTAAATTTGTTTAATTATTATTAAAAAAACTTAAATTTTTGAATGATTGTTTGCTTGCATACATGTTTAAAATATTATATAAAGTTCATGTACTAAAAAATTTATAATTTTTTAATATGAGATAAATTAATATAAACTTTTTGAACGGTAAAAGTCCAAGATAAAAGTAACTCGAGCTCATTTTTTCAAGAGAAACAATTTATGATATTTTAAACATATTTGCAAAGCAATCATTTAAAAGTATATATCGATTTAACTGTATGGATCAAAACTGAGTGCATGATAAATATTTAAAGGACTAAAAATATAATAAAAAGATTAAGAAAGAACTAAATTTAAAAGATTAACATTTTATAGGGATAAAAAAATATATTTAACCTTTCGTTTCTATTCAAATAGTAGTTTGGTTTCTAATTATCATAGCTGGTGGATGAGTCTGTTTACTTGTCTGGGCATGTAATAATTGTGTATCTCGGTTTTCACGATTGTTTTAGTTTCTTGTATCTGTAGACTTTTGTAGTCTTTTGGCACACCTTGTGCTGAAGAGACTTGTTTGATTGGTTAATATATTTTATTTTGGCTTGTTAAAAAAAAAAATAGTAAAGTTTGCTGTAAAAAAAATAGTAAACTTTTCTATTACAAAAAAAAGTAAAAAATTTTCTTTATTTAAAAAAAAGGTAAAATTTTCGTAATTTAAATTAATTATAGTGTACTTCTTTTTTTACCTTCACCAAATATAATATATAGTTTTATTTTTCATCAAGAAAAATTGCGTGTACTTATCTTTTTATAATCATAGTGTGTATGCTTTATTATTTTTCATTGTTACTCGTAATGATAGTCGTATCCTAGATTAGCTTAAAACGGCAAATCGGCAATCAGAGTACATGTCGTTTTAAGAATAAAATAGAAAAAAATTTTAAAACTATCAGAGCCTGGTTTCGATCCAGGGACCTGTGGGTTATGGGCCCACCACGCTTCCGCTGCGCCACTCTGATTTTGTTGAAAATAATTTGTGCGTAAGTTACATATATTAATAGAACAGTTATAGCAAAGGTGTTTATTAAGTTAAAACTTAAAACCAAAAGGAAATCAAAGGAGCATTCCGACAAGTCGTCTACGAATTCTGGAGTTATTGTTTTGGCAATGTCAGGCACTTGGATTTGGTCTTTTAAGATTGAAATCTAATAAAAGTTTGCAGCTTTTGGATGAGCTAGGTTTGGTCAGGTTCCTCAATAATTTCAGTTTTTAGACTGATTTCAGATTTTTTATTTTTTTGACAATCTGATTTCAAAGTTGATACATGAATATATTGCTTTTTCCTTGTTTTTTTATGCAAATAAAAGTTATTTCATTCAAAACAATAGGTTCAATATATGATGGGCAATAGTTATAAAATTGGGGATTAGCTATAAAGCGAGTCGTCCGAGCTATCTCATAAGCTATTCGATTTGCTTGTCTCCTGACATAACTGACCTTCCATAAAACGTTTCGAAAAAGCTCTCACAAAACATATTGTGTTCACCGCGAAGACATGCTCCGACACAACATGCATTCTCTTCTACATAACAGACACTGTCGACGTTGCATTTAAATGTTCCTGGTGCCGGTTTAACCAAGTGAGTGCTACATTTACTGTTGCGTCTTGTCTGTTGCTGCTCTGTTGCGTTTTCATGTTTTCCAGTCCTGAAGCGTATCTCTAGCTCGTCTTATAACATAAAAAATTGTTGGTATTTTGTCATGCCAACATGGGCTTTTCTACATATATAAGTCGTTGTTTAATGTTTGAATAAATTAATAAAAAGTGTTTATCACAATTTCATAAGGTAAATGCTATATTTTAATAAACTCTCATAATATGATTATCATTATTATGCTCTGGAGCTTATGAAAATGTATCCCACTCTGAATCTTGTCTGCTCCATTATGAACAATATTAACATTTTTTTTAGTCAATCTTAAACTTAAATTTTTGTTTTTATACTATTATCTTTTTCTTCTTCACACTTATCTTTTTTTAAAAAAATTATCTTTTTGAGTCAATTTTAAATTTTGCTTATTTTTATGCAAAGTCAATCTTAAATTTATAATTGCTTATGTAATGCGACATTCAAACACTTTAATTTATGCAAGTATTTTTTAATGTACATATTCAAATGTAAATAACTTATTAAGAATATAACAGCTTATGATGTAAGCTCTTGTGTTAAAAATTATAATTCTATAAACATTCGTATAAGTTGTTTATCCAAAGGAGCTCTAAATACATTTTGAAGATTTTATATTTAGATTTATATTTAAAATATACAGTATTATGATTCATGATTTATATTTTTACTTTATAATTTTTAGGATTTGGTTAGAATTTTTAATATTTGTTTGTAATTTAAGATATGATCCAGATTTTGTAGCCCTATATTTAGAGAGCCATATAGCTATGAATAATGAATAAGAATAAAGGAGAATGAGAACAACATAGTTGGAGTATTTTACACATACACATATTTATCTTCTTTGAATAAATATATTTCACCTAAATTCCACAACATAACATACAAAAAAAGATATCATCAATGGTATCAGGGTCAATGTTCATAAGGACTTATGAAGATGGATGAAGATCAGAGTCGGCGTTCCTATGAAGATGATGATGAAGAATACAAAAAAGAAGAAACTAAGTTAAAATCAATAACCCAAAATTACATCTTCATGTATTATATGAAATGTAAATAACCAATAACCAAGAATTCAAGAGTACATCTTGGAAAGGCAAGGGGCGAGCGAGAAGGATAGGGTGTGCGAAAAGAAATTCTCTATAAGGATAAGTACATTTAATGTAGCCATTGATTTTGTAAATGGTGCAATATATGTTGTTCTGGCCTAGGCGAGGCCCAATACAAATGGCTCAATCATCACAAGTCTAATATCGCTTCTCGTCATTTTGACAATCGATCAGGTCCAAGATCACTTATGTATGCATTGGAGGATCTATACTCCTGTCACCGTAAATCCCCCCTTTCACCAAAGTACAATTCAATTACTTTTCATTTTTACTCCACCTTGATCTCATGCGTCATGTTTTACATGTACCTTCACTACTATGAACCACCACTCTAGAGACATCATTATCATAACTGCTTCAAACCTCGCCATCACAATCAACCGGTTATATCTCTGATAGAACACATCATGTGATTAGAAGAATGATTAAATGTTTGCTTAGGATCATAATCAAAATCATAATAAAGTGCGGTAATCATTTGAATTTGATTTATATCCCCCAAAGTGAAATTTCAAAATTGGTTTATAATTTTCTTTGAAATAAAATAAGTTAGAAAATGTTATCCTTTTCCGTCCAAAAGAATTCCAAATATTTTTTCAAAAGGTAAATTTAAATTTATCAAGTGTTGAATCTCAACTTGTAGCACTTGATTTACTTTGGTTAATTTCAAACTCGATAGCAAAAGACTATTCGTTTTCCTTTGATTTCGTGAAAATCATACGATTGTTTCTCATGTTGTCTCACTACACTAGTATGTTTGCTTTCATTTCTACAACTTGTCTTGTTGTGACATTCTTACCACATTTATTATGTCAATAAATATACTCCCTCCGTCCCTATTTATAAGAGCTAGTTTGACAAAACACGCGCGGGTATTAAGAAAGTGGATTTTAGTATTAAATTGATCGTCAAATTATATTGATTTTACATGTTTATCCTTACCACTAATTGTAGTGCTTTGTATCAAACAAAAGAGAATTTAATGCTATTAAAAAAACTATGCAAAGTAAATAAGAGTAAGTTTGGAAAAAGAATAATTAATGTCATTAATAATTGTAAAAGAGTCTTATAAAAAAGGACAAATTTTTTGTCAAACTAACTCTTATAAAAAGGACGGAGGGAGTATATTTTTAGGGGTTTAGATCACAATTTAAGGCTCTTTGCCCTCTTTCATAGTTGTATTTTGTAGGGATCAAATTGTCCTCTTTTCAATTCAAAAAAAGAAAATAGATTGTCCTTTTTCACAAAATCAACCCTAGTTATATATCCAACTGCAGTCCAATATTATATTATTCCTATGGTGAAGAAATGTTTGCATTCTGAACTAATAAATAAATCCATTGTGCTAATTTAATAATTAAACGGGTACATGTGAAACATGATGATAAGGAAGGCTAATTAATATCCACTTACTTGTAATACAAGTTATCCAACTAACTCCATGCTAGTTGATAACCATTTTGTTTCATATTGTTAGGATTAATTTAACTTGTAACTACATTCAGTTAGATTAGTCTTAAGCATATGAGATTTTATAAATAAGTGACACTCCTCCTTTGAAGGTTCAAAATCAGATTTGCGAATAATATTGAGTTTTCCTTGTAATAAACTCTGTGTGTGCTTGTTTGATCCTATTCTACATTTATTTCTTGCATCAATGAAGACATCAGAAAAAAGGTAGGAGAGGATCTGTTTTTGTAATTGTTACATACAATTCAGACAAATTTATTATTTCAACAACTTTTTTAAATAATCAGATATTTTTTTTTGTTTAGAAATTCTTATTTTTAAAAATCGATGGAGTATAGGATCTGGGTTGGAGCAATAAAAGGAAATGGAAACTTAAAAGTGTTGCATCATTTACATTGAAGTCAAATATAAAAGTGTGGTCAAATGTTTGAATGAGCCACTGAGAACATCATATACAACTGGAGTACAGCCTAGAGAGATGATAATCAACTTAGGAATTAAGATGACTTGCTTAAACAGTGTTAACACAATAAAAATGATTCGGCTATATAATACAAAAATATATATATTATTTAATTATTTTAAAAATAAATATATTATTTACTATTATTGTTAAAAATTAACAAATATATTATTTAAATATTTTTCTTTATTTTTT
This sequence comes from Trifolium repens, assembly GCA_030408175.1. NCBI lineage: Eukaryota > Viridiplantae > Streptophyta > Magnoliopsida > Fabales > Fabaceae > Trifolium > Trifolium repens. The sequence continues at coordinate 9,088,842 of CP125841.1, forward strand.
ATTTAATTATGTGTATATACTTAAATATTTTTATTTAGAATTGTCACCAGAAAATTTTGTTTAAACTTTAATAATTGTTGACTAAATTATATAAGATGAAGTGGGTGAGTTCAATACAGGCTCTAAAGCCTAGTAGTAGTCGTGCAACAATTTCAGTATCTCACCCAAATTTGTTGGAAAATCTACTTACAATATATTAAAAGAAACTACTATTAAAAATCCAAGTTTGTCCTTATTACTTTTAACGACGTTCCAAGTTTTATGTCCTTAAATGTAATTTTAACTCTAAACTAATAAAAAAATACAAAAAAAATAGGAAAGAAAGATAAGCATAAAAAAATCTTCCCATAAAAATAGCATCAGAAACCACACCTCTAAACACAAAACAAAAAACACAAAAAAAAATAGGAAAAAAAAAAGAAGATAAGCATCAAATAAAACTTTCCATAAAAATTTAATTAAAATAAATTTACACATAAAAATACGAACAAAAAAAAATCCCTTGCCAAAAAAAAAATGAACAAAAATCACTATAAAAGATACGCTTCAAAAATAGTAACTTTTTTTTTAATGAAAAAATAGTAACTCAATCTAATATATAAAAAATAAAAATAGAATAACCTAATAAAAGAATATACTTATTTATGAGCTTAAAAATAAAAGAACAGAAAAAAAGTAACAAAAACATAATCGACCCGTTTGGATTGACTTATTTGTGAGTTTATGCGAAATAACTTATGCAAATAACTAAGTTTTTATGTATTATTATAAGTTTTTTAAGGTAGTTCATGAAAACAATTGATAAAGATATAATTTTTGTTAGTGAAAACTTATGAATTAACATAAAAGTTTATTTAAAATTATAAATATAAACTGTTTTCATAAGCTTAAAAATAAGCCAAATTCAAAAGACCCAATATATTAAAAGGTATTACTACTAAAAATTCTAATTTGTCCTTATCAATTCTTAAAAATATTTCAAATCTTCTATTTCGTAAAAAAAATTGTATTTTTTAATTTAATATATTATTATATAATAGTTAAATTCTACTCTTTTTTTATTATAAAAAAAATCTACTCTATTTTTGTTTACTCTTATATAAAAAATACAGAAGAAATGCATTATTGATGAATACATATATTATAGTAATAATTACGGGGTAAATATTTGTCAATATAATTAAAGCATCACGGGACAAGTGTTGATCAATAATTTTGTCAAAAAAAAGAAAGTGTTGATCACTAATATATAAAAAAGCATACATGGGACAATTGTTCTAATAAAAAAAAATTTAATCATACACGGAACAATTACTTTAATAAAAAAAAATTAATCATACACGGGACAATTTCTTTAATAAAAAAATTTTAATCATACACGGGACAATTTCTTTAATAAAAAAAAATTAATCATACACGGGACAATTGCTTTAATAAAAAAAAATTAATCATACACGGGACAATTGCTTTAAAAAAATAATTTAATCATACACGGTACAATTGCTTTAATAAAAAAAATTTAATCATACACGAAACAATTGCTTTAATAAAAAAAGAAATTGAATAGTAAATATTTTTTATTATTAATTATAATTTATTACACAAAAATCATACACGGGACAATTACTTTAATAAAAAAATGACTTAATTTAATATATTTTACAAAAAATAATAGAATGACATCATTCATAATTTAACAATAATTTATATATTAAAGTCCATAGACCCGTGCGAATGCACGAGTCTCAAAACTAGTTATTATTGTAGTAATTACCTGTCTCTTTAATTTGTTTTCTTCAAATTATGATATCTAATGGATTTTCTCATAGAATCTATTTTAAGTTTCATATACAATTAATAAGTGGTCCTTCAATGTACCTTATATAATTGCAATTTAGAGGATCTCTAACAGTGATACTATTTCCGATATCCCATACATTAGTAAAAAGTGGTCCACAATACCATGTAATATTTATACAACTTATATATATTACTAACAAGTTATTCATTCTATTTAATTTGATGTACAAAAAAATGGTAACATTAAATTGATGATACGGTACCACTTTGGATACCGTATCATCAATTTTGATATCTCTATACCACGTCAAATACATACTTATGAAGTTATAAAATTTCAATTTTGATACCCTCATAGCTAGTATTAACGGGAATAATCCACTTTTTTTTTTATAAACATGAATCCACCTTAATCCTATGAGATTTTATTGAGTCAAATACGTGCATGTTGGGTGGAATGCAAGGGGGTGTGATTAATGAGATGGATCCACTCTAATTCTTAGGGGTTTTATTTATTCTAGTATGAGTGACATATGACTCTTTGTAGATTGGTAAAAGTCCAACATCATTTTCATGTGATAAACCATGTGAGCTATATCACACACATAGAGTCGGCATTATTAGGTTAAATGTGCATAATTACTCTTGTGTCTATTGAACATGATCAGTGATGTGTGTGTTGTCATGATATGTTATTTTTTTTTTAATCGGCTAAATTTATGTCATGATATGTTATAATGTGTGTTGTTGTGAAATGTTACACTATATATGCGTATTCTTTTCTATATGTTGTTTTTAGATTATGACCCTCTACTTATACATTCTTAAAAGGTGATCATTGTTCGGCATTGGAAAGTTGTGAGACTTGATGCCATCGGTGGGTTTTTGTTATCCGATCAACTTCAGTTAGAGTTTTATATTAGCTTAAAGTTGTTATTTAAGAGTCTTATTCACTCTTCTTCTTATTTTTTTGAATTGTCATGTTGTGAATGAGTATTGTTTATCTAGAATAAATGTTGAGACAAAAATTTTCTGGAGAATGGTTGAGGTGTACTCTTAAATCTTTTATTTGAAAAATAATTTATAAAAAAGTGGCATTGAATTTCGGCGTTATTTTAAAATTAAGATATGCTCTAATATAATTTAAAGGCGATTGTGAATATCATATTTTAAAGTTTTTATTTAAAAAATGCACACTTTTACGTTTTAAAAGTTGAAGTGTTACACAAAGCATGAATTGAATCAAAATGCAAATCTTTAAAATTGGGTAATAAAAGTTTAAATATTAATCGATTCAACTATGTCTTAAATCGACTCAATTATACTTTTTCAAAATGTGGAGGTAAAACCCTAATCATCATGATACACTTCTATAGAATTTTAGAATATAACTTTGATTAAAAATGAATTGATTCAAACAAATCTTAAATCGAGTCCAAACTTGTTTTGTTTCAAGTCAATACCCATGCTTTATTTTTTTGATATTAACCCTCTGATTTTTAGGGGAAGAGGGTCTCGATAAAATTACTCATAGTTTAAATGAATTGATTCAATAACTTCATAACTAAAGTTAAAGATGCAAAAAAAGAGTAAACCTGATCTAGTGGCAGTTAATATCAAAAAAATAAAGCATGGGTAATTGACTTGAAACAAAACAAGTTTGGACTCGATTTAAGATTTGTTTGAATCAATTGATTCAATAACTTCATAACAAAAGTTAAAGATGCAAAAAAAGAGTAAACCTGATCTAGTGGCAGTTACACTGTTCTGGATGGATAAGGATATGGCAAGCATGACATTGCATGGAGTAACGACTAGTGAGGGGGGCTGGCACTTAAATGACGAGAGAGAGAGAGAGAGAGAGAGAGAGAGAGAGAGAGAGAGAGAGAGAGAGAGAGAGAGAGAGAGAGAGAGAAGGGGGGGGAGAGATAAATAACGATCTGTTACCTCTTTTCATTTAATTAGGGGCTAATTTTGTAAAAAATTAATCAATGTACCTTAAACTTTGATAAGAGTCTTATAAAATAGAACAACAAAATTTTGCAAAAAAATCTTACTTAGAAGTATATTGAAACAGAGGTAGTACTTGAAAGTCAAAAAAGGATGAGTTGACCATTTGATTATTATTATTATTATTATTATTATTATTATTATTATTATTATTAAAACGAGTGTAACACGTAGCCTATATGTCACTACTAATAACCATCTAGTGTTTATTGTTCGATGAAACATTAAGTATAAATAAAATTTGCTTATGAGAGATAATAATAATAATAATAATAATAATAATAATAAAAATAATAATAATAATAATAATAATAATAATTTGCTTATGAGTTTATAAAAGATCATATGGTGTTTACCGGTGATGTAAAAGTAACACACCTAGTTTGCATTGAGTTTTATTGCTTGCAACACAGTTTGAGTGAAAAAAGCAAAAAGAGAAAATTTATGGCTTTTAAACTGAATGAACGTTTTAAAAAATGACCCTTAGAATGAACTCATTTTCTTAATATATATAAGTTAATGGGCGGTTTATAAGTAATAGGTAAGTAAACCATATTTGGTGGTTATTTTATTTGTTGGCATAACTGATGTTTTCAAGGGTAAAATAGGAATATTAAAAACTTCATACCAAAATGGTGTATCCCTTTTATATACAGGAACATGCAAGAAGACAAGTGTGTTGGAACAAAGTGGGTCTGACATGAACCTCTAAGATTTTAAGTAGTTTTGATGATAACAAAGTATTAAAATTGCAATTGGTATTACTAATGATTATTCTAGTGTGCAGAATTATAAGTTAAAATTCATTCAGAAGCACTATGAATAGTAGCAGAGAAGCCAGTCAAAACAAGCTCTGAAAGCACGACACTGTTCATCAGAAGCTTGAATTTTGAATGCTGAAGAAAGTGACTCTGAGGATAAAACAAGGCTCTGAAGGACTCAGAAGCTAAAGGACCTCAAGAAGCTATGACAACAGCATCTGAAGCAAAAAGAATTTACGTCACTCAAGAACTGACATAATCAGAACCAATGATTGAAGAACAATCTATTTCAAGGCTCTGTCAAGTCCACAGGAAGGAATATTCGTTGGTACAACGTTAACCTTATCCACAGGTGGAGCGCATTTGAGGATCGTACTATTGTACTATTATTACTCAAAATGGATGAGTGATAAATTGAATAGCTAGGTAGTGGAATTGGAATTCCTTACCAAAGAAGGCAATATACAGCTATCAATTGTACGAGTAAATTCCAGCTGGCACAAAGCTCTCTGCAACGGTCATCATCTTCCTCCAAGTATAAATAGAAGACTCAAATGGAAGAAATGACTACTGTTCTATTACTGCGTTTAAAGCTCTGAAGCATTCTGACATTATTGTTCTATCTGTCATTCAAAGTCTTAAAACAAATTGCGTTGTATTTTGTAAACACCTCTGATAGTATATCAAGTGTTCCTTAACATTCATTCTTATTCTTAAGTTTGTTTGAGAAGTCTCTTGTTAAGTTTAACTTGAGCATTTGAGAAGTCTCTTGTTTAGTGAAACTTGAGCATCTGAGAAGTCTCTTGCAAGTGTGCTTGAGCAATTTGTAATCTTAAGTAGATTATAGTGAAAATCTCTTGTTAGTAACAAGGGGACTGGAGTACTCTCGATTTGTGAGAGGAACCAGGATAAATTTTGTGTCTTTCTCTCTCTCTCTCTCTCTATTTCTCTCAGCATCTCTTTTAGTTTTTGTGTTTATATCCGCTGCATACTTAGTCTCTATTAGGCAAAAAAGTTTTAATTTTTAAAACACAATTCAACCCCCCCTTCTTGTGTTTTTCCACCTTCAATTGGTATCAAGAGCTAGGTCTGTTGCCTAACTCACCTTACAGTGAAACAGTAAAGATCCAGGAGGAAAAACATGTCTGCTGAGAAGAATCTCAATGAAGTTCCTTTTGACTATGATTCAAACTCTCGTCAAAGAAGGGCATCTGATAAGGTTCCTTTCTTCAATGGAACTGAGACCAGCTACCCTTTCTGGAAAACAAATATGTACAGCTATATCATGAGTATTGATTGTGATTTATGGGACATGGTAGAAGATGGAGTCAACTTTGAAAACATGGACTTAGAAGGTGTTGTCAGCTCTCAGAACAGGAAAGCCTTTACACCTACTCAAAAGCTAGAGTACAAGAAGCATCACTCTGTAAAAGGAATGATGACTAATGCTATCTCACATGATGAGTACCTTAAAATTGGAGATAAAAGAACTGCAAAATCTATTTGGGATTCCTTAAAATCCAAGTATGAGGGCAACAAACAAGTTAAGGAGGCAAAGGCTAACTTGTTGGTGCATCAGTATGAGCTGTTTAAGATGAAGGATGGAGAGGACATTGAAACTATGTTTTCACGGTTTCAAATTCTTGTATCTGGACTTCAAGTATTAGACAAGAGTTATACTGAAGCTGATCATGTGAGAAAGGTACTCAGAAGCCTACCACCAAAATGGAGACCCAAGGTGACTGCTTTTCAAGAGTCTAAGGATTTGGACACAGTATCTCTTGAAAGCTTGATTAGTTCATTAAAGAGTCATGAGATGGAACTAATGACTGATGAATCAACCAAGAAGATGAAAGGGATAGCCTTAAGCTCCAAAAGTTCATCAAAGGCTCTGAAAGCTAAAATTGTGGAATCTGAAGATGAGGCTTCTGAAGAGGATCAAGAAGATGGGTCTGATGATGAAGAAGAGATGGTGCTGATGGCTGCTAAGGTTTCACAATGGGCAAAACGAAGCAAGAAATATGCAGGCAAATTTGGAGGATCTTCCAAGAGACTTAGTACTGTTAAAGACAAGAAGGAAGATCAAAACAAGTGTTTCAAATGCAACAAGCCTGGTCATTTCATTGCTGATTGTCCAGAAAACAAAAGTAGATCATCAAAGCAAAGCTCTAGCAAGGAAAGGTATAAGAGTAAAGTCAAGAAGAGCCTTCTGGCAACATGGGAAGATCTTGACAAAGACTCAGACTCAGAGGGTGATGAGGAAGCAAATCTAGCACTGATGGCAACTACCTCTGACAGAGAAGACTCTGAAGCAGGTTCAGACTCGGAAGATGAGGAAGAGGTAATTGCTAAACTATCTAGAACTGAATTAGTTGATTCTCTTAAAGATGCCTTAAAAATGCTCACTAAAAAGGCAGGTGAATGTAAGGTCTTGAAAAAGGCTTACAATAACCTAACTGAGAAAATGAACATAATAGTTGAAGAAAATGAGTCTCTAAGTAGTAGAAACTCATTTATGGAAACTCATTATGTTTATGATGATAAGGTTCCTCCAGAGCATGAATTTGCTCTGCAAGAACTTCTTATCAATGGCATGAAGAGAAGTAAAATAGCTTCCTTGATATACCATGTTAGTAGAAACAGAGGTGAAGGTCTTGGATTCTCACGTTTTAAAGATAATCCATTATTTTCTAAACCTTCTAAAAATGATAACTCAAAACCTAAGGCGGTATTTGTTAAAAGCCAATCAGAAGCAATAGGTATACCAGAACCTGAAAAAATAATTGTGTCAGAGGCCAAGAAGTCTCAGACTCTGAAACCTTCAGAGCCTAAGGTTTCCAAACCTCAGACCAATGTCAAAATAAATAAAACTCTGGTATATTCTAAAGCTAAGCACAAGAGTTATACAAAGCCTAAATTTTTTTCAAAATGCTTCAATAACTCTAGAGCTCCTGATAGGCCTTATAAACAAAAACAATCTAAGGTAATGAGAACTAACTCTAAAGGACCCATAAAGGTATGGGTACCAAAGTCTGAGATTGTCTTTGCAGCAGATCTGCACTCAAAGAAGGCCAGAGCAGCATTCTTGGTACCTGGACAGTGGCTGCTCGCGTCATATGACAGGAGACAAGCATATGTTCCAAACCCTGACTCTGAAAGAGGGAGGAACTGTGGGATTTGGAGGAAACCAAAAAGGGAAGATCACTGGTACTGGTACAATTGGTAATTCTTCTCTTTCTATTAAAGATGTTTGGTTAGTTGATGGCCTCAAACATAATCTACTAAGCATTAGCCAATTCTGTGATAGTGGATTTGTTGTTAAGTTTAATAAAGATGCATGTACTGTAATCAGAGAGTCTGATGAGTCTGTAGTATTCAGAGGCTTAAGGAAAGGCAATGTTTATAAAATCAATCTGTCAGAACTCTCAGAGCAAAAGATAGTGTGTCTTCTATCTTTGAATGATGAGAAATGGGTCTGGCACCAACGCTTAGGTCATGCTAACTGGAGATTAATCTCTAAGCTCAGCAAACTAAGCTTGGTTAAAGGTCTACCCAATCTTAATTATCATTCAGATGCTCTGTGTGGTCCTTGTCAGATTGGTAAGATTTCAAAAACTTCGTTTAAACCTAAAAACATTGTCTCTACCTCAAGACCTCTTGAATTGCTTCACATTGATCTGTTTGGTCCTGTTAGTACAGCCTCAATCAATGGAAAGAAATATGGACTTGTTATTGTTGATGATTACAGTAGATGGACTTGGGTTAAATTTCTTAGAGTGAAAGATGATGCATATGATGTGTTTACCATCTTCTGCACACAAGTGCAAAGTGAGAAGAGTTTCAAGATCTTAAAGATCAGAAGTGATCATGGGGGTGAGTTTGAAAACGAACCCTTTGCAACTTATTGTGAAGACCATGGAATTGTCCATGAGTTCTCAGCTCCTAGAACACCACAGCAAAATGGTGTTGTTAAGAGAAAGAACAGGTCTTTACAAGAGATGGCAAGAACCATGATGCATGAGACTAAACTTGCTAAGCACTTCTGGGCAGAAGCTGTGAACACAGCTTGTTATATTCAAAATAGGATCTATATCAGACCTATATTGAATAAAACAACATATGAACTTTTTAAAGGAAGAAAGCCCAACATATCTTATTTTCATCAGTTTGGTTGTACCTGTTACATTCTGAACAATAAGGCCTACAAAAGAAAATTTGATGCCAAAGCTTGTAAGGGAATCTTTATAGGTTACTCTGAACGCTCAAAGGCATACAGAGTGTATAATTCTGAAACCAATACAGTGGAAGAATCTATACATGTGAGGTTTGATGACAAAGAGCCTGACAATAAAATGTCAGAGCAAGATAATAGTTATGCAGGTATTCCATATTTATATAACAATTCAGAATCTGAGAAAGCATCAGAGGCAAATGAAACTTCAGACGCAGTATTGGAAGAAGCCTCTGAAGAAGCACCTCCAACAGAAGCATCTGAAGAACATGATGATATCTTAGAAGATAATACTCAAACAAGTGCTGAAACTAATGAAGCTCCAATGAGAAAATTCAAATACAGATCATCACATCCAGAAGATCTTATTCTTGGAAACAAAGAGAGTCCAAGAAAAACAAGATCAGATTATCAACATGATTCACTTCTAGGACTCATATCCATGATAGAACCTAAGAATGTTGATGAAGCTCTTTCTGATGATGGATGGATTGTAGCAATGCAAGATGAGCTCAATCAGTTTCAAAGAAATGATGTGTGGGATTTAGTACCAAGACCAACACACAAGAACATCATTGGAACCAAGTGGGTATTTAGGAACAAACTGAATGAACAAGGTGAAGTGGTAAGAAACAAAGCTAGACTAGTAGCACAAGGCTACAGTCAGCAAGAAGGGATTGACTTCACTGAAACATTTGCTCCAGTAGCAAGATTGGAAGCAATCAGGTTATTATTATCATATGCAGTTAATAATGGAATAACCTTATACCAAATGGATGTTAAGAGTGCCTTTCTAAATGGTGTCATTTCTGAAGACGTATATGTCAAACAACCTCCAGGTTTTGAGGATTTGAAAAACCCTGATTATGTTTATAAACTTAAGAAATCACTCTATGGTCTCAAACAAGCTCCAAGAGCTTGGTATGAAAGACTGAGTAATTTTCTTTTAGAAAATGGTTTTCAAAAAGGTCAAATTGACAATACACTATTCAGAAAGACATCTTAATTATTCAAATTTATGTAGATGATATAATTTTTGGTTCAACTAATGTCTCTCTTTGCAAGAATTTCTCTAAGCTTATGCAGGATGAATTTGAAATGAGTATGATGGGTGAGCTAAAATTCTTTCTTGGAATTCAAATCAACCAAGGAAAAGATGGCACTTACATTCATCAAAGCAAGTATACAAAAGAGCTTCTAAAGAAGTTTAATCTTGAAGACTGTAAGATAATGTCAACACCCATGCATCCTTCAAGCAGCCTAAGCAAGGAAGAAATTGGAAGCAAAGTGGATCAGAAGCTATATAGAGGTATGATTGGTTCTTTACTCTACCTAACAGCTTCTAGACCTGATATTTTATATAGTGTATGCTTGTGTGCAAGATTCCAGTCAGATCCTAGAGAACCTCACTTAACTGCAGTTAAAAGGATCTTTAGATATCTGAAAGGAACTACTAATCTAGGACTCCTTTATAAAAAATCCCTAGATAGTAAGCTAGTTGGATTCTGTGATGCTGACTATGCTGGAGACAAGATAGAGAGAAAATCCACTAGTGGAAACTGCCAATTTATTGGTGAGAATCTCATATCTTGGGCCAGCAAAAGACAAACAACTATTGCTTTGTCTACAGCAGAAGCAGAATACATTTCAGCTGCTAAATGTTGCACACAGCTTCTCTAGATGAAATATCAGTTAGAGGATTATAATATAGCTGAGAGTAGTATTCCACTATATTGTGACAATACTGCTGCTATTCATTTATCTAAAAACCCAATTTTGCATTCCAGAGCTAAACATATTGAAATAAAACATCATTTTATAAGAGACCATGTTCAAAAAGGCACAATAGATATTCAATTCATTGATACTGAACATCAATGGGCTGATATATTTACTAAGTCTTTAGCTATTGAAAGATTTGATTTTATTAAAAAGAATTTGAACATGCACTATATCTCTGAAGAAAATTAGCTCTGAGATGTAAATTAGATTTAGCATCTGAAGCTCCTTCAGAACCTCTGGTAATTCAGAGTCTCCTTTGGGAAGCTCTGAATAAAACGGGTTCTGAACAGTAACAGATTCTGATGAGGTGAAAGATACAAATGAGTTTGGCTCTGAACTAAACGGAAACGAAACATTTAGTACTAGTTAGTGTACTACAGTTGTCTGTACACGCGTCAGCTTGATTAAATCTATCCTACACGTGTCTAGATCCTGATGGGTAGAGAACAGTTAATGATGAAAATGCAGTTATGCAATTTAAAATTAATTTTAAAACTACTCACGCTCCCTCCCAATGTTTGCTTTCTCTGTGTATGTGTGCTAGTTACTATTTATAAGTCACTTCACTCACTTTGCACAACTTTTACACATAATCACTTCCCACACAAACCTAAAACTCAGAAATTCCCAAATTGCTCTGCGTTGAAATCATGGCTGCTAGATCGTCAAACGAAATCGTTCAACGTCCGTTCAACTCGGTCTTACCACCCGTTATTGATCTCAAGTCTCAAGAAAAACTTGTTTTCAAAGATAACGTAACTGACGCTGGTCCAGAATCCTTTGAGTTTATAACGGAAAAGTTTGTTGATTTTGAGAGTTTGAAGGTGAATGGAATCGACATTCAGAGTTTATTCTACGATCAACAATGGAAGAATTACTTCGAGATGCTGAATGGGTTTGTCTATTATGACATTGTGAAATACTTCTGGCAGAAAGCTACCATCTTTGACAAGTTCAATGCTGATGAAGAGGTTAGAAAGATGGTAGAGAAGGATGGTTCTCTTAAAGGTAAAACAAGAACTCAAATTGGCTTAAGACCCTTTAGAGGAAAGGAGATTAGATCAAACATCATGGGTATCAATGTTCTTATTACTCAAGAACATATTGCCAAAATTCTGGGTCTGGACAATGAAGGTGAGAATGTGGATGAATATAGTGAGAAGAGCAAACATATTGAATCAATTAAGAAGGATTTATTTCTGCCTGGCTGTGCCAACAATGACTTTGGAAAAGCTAAATTCATGAAGCAAAACTTCAGCTTTGCCTACAAAGTGTTTCTGGCCTCCATCATCACTAGAGAAGGAGGATACGATACTATTTCTCTACCTCATCGTCACTTCATCTGGTTTCTGTACAAGAAGGTGAAGATAAATTTGGCAAAGCTTCTGTTTGATCACCTATGCTTTACTATATCCAAAAGCAGAACCAAATCACCTTCAATGATTCATCATCCAAGATTGATTTCTGAAATCATTCGACAGACAAAACTTACTCAAATTATCAGTACAAAAGAAAAACTTAGAGTTTTCAACACGGCTAAGTATGATGCAAGTGTTTTGGTAAACATGCATCTGAAGACAAAAGAGGAGCTGAAGTCAGCCAAGAGCCCTCTGGAGCAAGTTTATGAGAAGTACTTCTGGTGTGACGGTTTCCCAACCATATCAGAATTTGATAATGATGATGTTATCAAGAACTTCTTGGAGTTGGTTAGATTGGACTCTGGTGTAAGTGTGCCCAGGAGTATGGTGGTTGGTGTACCAAACTGGGACATCTTCAAAGGACCCAAGCAAATCACCAGGTCTAAAAGAAAACCTCAACCAATTGAACAAGATATTGTTGAGGAAGAACAATCTGAAGAAAGGGTTGATGGTGCTGAAAGGATAACCACTGAAGAAACAGAAGAAGTCAGTAAGGAGCAAGTAGCTAAGATTGCTCAGAGAAAGGCTGCTCAGAAAGAAAGACGAACAAAGAAAAGGCAGGATAGGCCTGTAGATGCTGAAGAGGAACAACCTGTCAGAGCCACAAAAAGAAAGAAGACAGTTGTCTCCAAACAAAAGGCTGCTGATTCAGGTAAAAATTCTATGCCTAATATTGATAGTACTGCTAGTGCTCATCCCTCTACCCAATCATCTCCCATAGACTATACACAGCCTATACGAATGATCCAACCTTCCCCTAAATCATCATCATCATCATCATCTGAAGAAACTCTTTCTGACTCCAGCATTGACTCTACTGAGTTAATTGCTGAACTTGATAAATTAGAGAAAGAGAAAAAGAAACCTGTACATAAACATACCAAAAGAATCACCAAGAAACCCATCCACATCGTTTCTGATGAAGAATCCCCCATCATCATTGATACTTCCATCCTTGACCAACCTACCAACACAACAACAATAAAATCACCCACCATTCTTGACCATCTGTCCACTCACCTATCTGGTGATGCCTTCACTCACTCCAACACAGCATCACCTGACCAATTTCACTTTGTAAATACTTCTTCTAATTTACCTAGTGATCCACCTCTTCCAGAACCACAAATTCAATCTCCACCCTCCTCTCTTGCTGACATAGAACAAGAAGATCCACCCACATTCACACCAGCCCAGGATGAAGTCATGACTCATTCTGATCATATCACTACTAAACCACCCACACCACAACCTGAACTTTCCACTCCTGAACCAACACCAGAACCACAAACACCCTCTTCAGAACCCATCTATGGCCCAGTTTACAAACCCTTAACCATAGAAGAACTCTGTCTACCCATTGACTTTGCCCTACCAATTCTGGAGGATCTGCTAAAAGCAGAAATTAATGTTGATGATGATATCATAACCATTGATCCCTTTGACAAAATCAAAAGAATCAAAATAATTCCCCTCAAAAGAAAAAGGCCTGAACCCACCATTCCTTTCAATAGAAACCAGCCCTTCTTCAACTACAACTCTGAACCAAACCTTGAGCTTCTAGAAAGTGCTATTAATGTTAATCTAAGGAATTTTAAAAGCATGGAAGAAGAAGTACTGATATTTCCCTCAGATATTGATGCTAAGATCAGGGAATTAGAGGAGAAGTTCAGTCAGTCTCTAAGGTTGTTGGGAGGCTATGTAAAAAGAAGAATTGAGGGAAGAGGAATGGAAGCTCTGTCTCAGATTATGAGTGCTACTGAACGATCTCATGCTCTGAGACTTACTTTTTTCAACCATGAAGAAGAATGTCAGAGGTTAGCTTTTTTAGCTGCTGTGAATGAAAGTATGAGAAGATCTCTGGATGATGAGCAGGCTAGGATAGCTGCTGAAATGGAACATCAGAGGCTTGCTGAACAAGAAGCCTTCAAGTTATTGGTTGATAGAGCTGTTCACATTGCTGTTGTTGAGACTAACAAGATTATTGAGACTCAAGAAGCTGCAGAAGATATTGTTATGAATGATCAGAACCTCGGTGAATCAGATTCTGATAAAGGTAAAGCTCCCATTGTTGCTTCATCTCCTCCTAGATCTCCACCTGTACTTGTCCAAGGCTCTTCTTCATCTGCTATACCTTCTGTTATGCAAGAAGCTCTGGATGTTATCAAGAATGACATAAGAGAGGAACTAAGAAATGAAATGGATGAGTTCAGGGCCGATATAAGAGAAGACTTGAACAGATCTGGTGAAGCTACAAACAAGAAGATAGATGCAATGATGGAACTTCTTATGAAGCTTACTCAACAGCAACCCAAACCTTAACCCTTTTGTCTGAGCACTTATTTGTAATTCTGTTTATGTAAATCTTTTGGATAATTTTCTTTTAAGTTAATTAAGCTTCTTAGTTTTTATATATGTGCTTGTGCTGATGTGTTTATTTTTATTTTGTTTTTCAAAATGAAAATCATATACTCTGATAATGTCTGATACTCTTGTGGATTCTGAACCTAGTGTAAGATGTTGGAGAACATCTTGTTTTTAAACTTATTTAGGATTTTGAAAACCTAAGGTTCCCCCACATCAGTATTCCTGTTTACTCATGAAATAGCTTCTTAGTATTATAGCCTGTTTATAAGCGGGGCAACAATACCGTATGAAGCGTGTCTGGTAACTGGTTTTCTGACATTTGACAAGAATATATAAAAGAAACATGCTCGAAAAGAAAGAAATTTATAGCAGGAACATTTTTTATTATAATTAAAGAGGATCTTTATTACATAAGATAGTGAAACTCTACTTAGATTTAGACTTAGACTCAGAAGTCTCTGCATCCAGTCTCTTATACTTCTTCCTAAGAACTGCGAGCAATTCTTCAGTAGCCTTCTGAACCTCAGCTCTATAATCTTCGTATGAAGTATCATCATCGTATGTCCATAAGAATTCCTCCAGATCAGAGCCCAATTCTTCTCTCTCTGATTCTGTCAATCTAAGTTCTTGCTTGTTTCGCTCATAACGAAGCCTGTTTTCTTCGCAGCGCCAGGGTTCTGCTTCCTTCTTGCTCTCTCTCTTTGAGCCTGAAGCATCCTTGGTAACCTGCCTTTCCATTGTATGTTTTTCTTTTGATGTTACTTGATTACTCTGGATGAGTAAAATGAGAGGAATCATCCCTTTTTATAGTGTCATCAAGCTCTCTTGTCAGGCTGTTATTCAACACAATTCATTAAATGAATCAGTTGTCACCACCTTTTTGACTTGACTGCCTTGTTATGACGCGTTTGACTGCTTGGTTTTCTGTGTCTTTTTGACTGATGCCAAAAGGGGGAGTAAGGATAGAGCGTTAAAATTAATGTTGATTGATACTAATACTGCTTAAAAGATCTAAAACTGTTATGTTATATACATTCTGAATCAACTTTTATCCCTTCTGTTTCCTTCTCATTCTGAAAATTATTGAAAGGGGAGAAAACTTAAGAACCTAAAATAAATCTCATAGACAATGTCAGAGGAGCTTGCAAACCTCTTCTGAGCATTATCAGACTCTGAGAAGAAGAGCTTACAAACCTCTGCTTCTGAGAGACAAATATGAAAATTTATTTTAAGTTAATAAGTTGGCTCTTAAACTGTTTTAATTAATTATGGATAAGACTTAGGGGGAGCTTACAAACCTAACCCTATGGATTATCAGACTCAGGGGGAGATTGCAAACCTTTGAAACCTGAAGTCAACATAATTAAATTAAATCAACAACAATTGAATTTTAATGCTTTAGTTTGTCATCATCAAAAAGGGGGAGATTGTTGGAACAAAGTGGGTCTGACATGAACCTCTAAGATTTTAAGTAGTTTTGATGATAACAAAGTATTAAAATTGCAATTGGTATTACTAATGATTATTCTAGTGTGTAGAATTATAAGTTAAAATTCATTCAGAAGCACTATGAATAGTAGCAGAGAAGCCAGTCAAAACAAGCTCTGAAAGCACGACACTGTTCATCAGAAGCTTGAATTTTGAATGCTGAAGAAAGTGACTCTAAGGATAAAACAAGGCTCTGAAGGACTCAGAAGCTAAAGGACCTCAAGAAGCTATGACAACAGCATCTGAAGCAAAAAGAATTTACGTCACTCAAGAACTGACATAATCAGAACCAATGATTGAAGAACAATCTATTTCAAGGCTCTGTCAAGTCCACAGGAAGGAATATTCGTTGGTACAACGTTAACCTTATCCACAAGTGGAGCGCATTTGAGGATCGTACTATTGTACTATTATTACTCAAAATGGATGAGTGATAAATTGAATAGCTAGGTAGTGGAATTGGAATTCCTTACCAAAGAAGGCAATATACAGCTATCAATTGTACGAGTAAATTCCAGCTGGCACAAAGCTCTCTGCAACGGTCATCATCTTCCTCCAAGTATAAATAGAAGACTCAAATGGAAGAAATGACTACTGTTCTATTACTGCGTTTAAGGCTCTGAAGCATTCTGACATTATTGTTCTATCTGTCATTCAAAGTCTTAAAACAAATTGCGTTGTATTTTGTAAACACCTCTGATAGTATATCAAGTGTTCCTTAACATTCATTCTTATTCTTAAGTTTGTTTGAGAAGTCTCTTGTTAAGTTTAACTTGAGCATTTGAGAAGTCTCTTGTTTAGTGAAACTTGAGCATCTGAGAAGTCTCTTGCAAGTGTGCTTGAGCAATTTGTAATCTTAAGTAGATTATAGTGAAAATCTCTTGTTAGTAACAAGGGGACTGGAGTACTCTCGATTTGTGAGAGGAACCAGGATAAATTTTGTGTCTTTCTCTCTCTCTCTCTATTTCTCTCAGCATCTCTTTTAGTTTTTGTGTTTATATCCGCTGCATACTTAGTCTCTATTAGGCAAAAAAGTTTTAATTTTTAAAACACAATTCACCCCCCCCCCCCCCCTTCTTGTGTTTTTCCACCTTCAATGTGTTCAAATGAACATTATGTATTCAAGTGAACATCACAAGTGTACTACATGCAAAATGTTATGGATGAATTATTTACAAGTGTTCAAATGAATATTACAAGTGTGCTACATGCAAGACTACATGTTTATGGATGGATCATATAGGGGATTAGCTTGGACCAAAATGTACGGGCTATGCTTTTGAGTCTCAACCATTCTATATCATTTTTTTTTTGCTTTCACAACCAGTTTTATCTGGTTCGGATGTCAGTTCTAGTTCTAGCATCAAGTGGTTTCACTCCCTTCCCGATCGTAGTTGCGGGGATGAACTGTGGTTCTCCCTACCAAGTTTAGCGTCAATCACCACTGAGCCAACTAACTATTCGTTCTACTTATACATTTTTAGAAGGTGAATTGTTCGACATTGGAAAGTTGTGAGACTTGATGCCATTAGTGGGTCTTTGTTATCCGGTCAAATTCGGTTATAGTTCTATATCAGCATAAAGTTGTTATTTAAGAGACTTATTTACTCTTCTTCTTATTCTTTTGAATTGTCATGTTGTGAATGGATATTGTTTATTTAGAATAAATGTTGTGACAATATTTTCTGGAGAGTGGTTGAGTTGCACTCTCAAATCTTTTATTTGGAAAATAATTTATAAAAAGTGGCATTGAATTTCGATCGTTATAATTAGGAGATCCTTATTTAATTTAAATTCGTTTGCGAATATCATATTTCAAAATTCTTATTTGTTTTGGAAGGAAAAAAAATGCATACTTTTAACTTTAAAAAATTGAAGTGTTACACAAAGCATGAATTGAATCAAAATGCAAGTCTTTCTAATTGGGTAACAAAAGTTTAAATATTAATTGATTCAAATATATCATAAATCGACTCAAGAATAATTTTTCAAAACATGGAGGTAAAACCCAAATCATCATGATTCAATTCAAGACATTTTTGTAGAATTTTAGAAAATAACTTTGATTAAAAATGAATCGACTCAAATAAATCTTAAATCGAGTCAAAACTTTTTTTTTCAAGTGAATTATCCATACTTTATTTTTTTTGGTATTAACCCTATAAGTTTTAGGGAAAGTGGACCTCAATAAAATTGAATTGATTCAATAACTTCATAAATAAATTTAAAGATGCGAAAATAGTCTTATTCTAATAAACCGGTCATTAAATCTTAAATATCTCTTAAAACTTTTTTCTCTCGTTTCTATAAATCCCTTCCACCAAAGTTAATCTTATTCGATACGCATCAGACGATGAACATGGATACCCCTTTGGGTCTAAATACAAACATTACAAAATAATTTCACTTATTTTTCATTAATCTAATTTTTTTTTAATTAAAAATATTCATTCACATTCACATTTTCTTACAAAACAAAAATATCATTATATGCTGTCAAATGGTGGCTCCTCCAAATATTCTTGCACCAGAAGATTTATAGTCTCTCTCTCTATTTATATATTATGTATTTGCCTCTCCTCATGTTAGTTACAAATTCCTTTTCTTTTCTCATTTAAATTAAGGTAGTAGTGGAATAACCAAAGAAGAAGAAAGAGATAGAAAAGCAAGAGAGAGAGAGACACAAACATAAACACAAACATAGAAGAGGATGATAAACACATCCTCTGTTTTCATTCCAAATTCCCATTGAAAAAAAAAAAATCATTTTTTTCACATGCCCTTCATTTATTCAACATCTAAATCTTCATATGGTAAATTTTTCTCATCTGGGTTGCTTCAATTTTCATCGATCTCTTATAAAGTTTGTGAATTTAAATTTTGTTTTCTGATCTGTTTAATTGTTTTGATTTTTTGTTTATGTGTTGAGATTAGATATTTTGGTTGGTGTTTTGATTGATGCTGGGAAGATCCGATGCTCTTAGATCGAATTTGACAAAACCCACTTCGTGTTTGATCGAAGCAACAACTGGGTTGTGTCTGAATTTTCAGATAAGGTTTGTTTTTCTGAGATAGATTCTTTTGATGTGCATTTTCTGATCGGTTTTGCTCTGCTTTTATTTTGTAAAGATTTGATTTTTATATTAAGATTGTGCTGAATTATGATGCATTTAGATTGATTCCTTAACTGGAATTGTGGGGACATCATTGATTGATTTAGATGTAGTTGTTGATTTCTGATTTGATTTTGGTTGTTTGGTTTGAATTGAGATGAGAATTATGATTCAAAGTGAGTGTTTTTGTTGAATCTTGATATCGAATTTAGTGATTGATGGTTAATAACTTGTTATGATTGGTAATTGGCACAGATGGAATCGGATCTCGGCAAGCTCTTCATTGGAGGAATATCGTGGGACACTGACGAGGAACGTCTCAGGGAGTATTTTGCGACATATGGGGAGGTAATTGAGGCTGTGATCATGCGAGATCGTGCAACAGGTCGTGCTCGTGGTTTTGGATTCGTTGTCTTTGCTGATCCTGCTGTTGCTGAGAGAGTCATTATCGATAAGCACATAATTGATGGCCGCACAGTGAGTTGCTTTTTCTGTATAGATCGATCGGTATATACTTGGCATTTTGTCCATATTGTGTGTTTCGTCTTGCTACAATTAAAACTAGCTAAAATTGTATTTCTAACATAAATCGTCGTGTCTTACTCTAAGATTATATACTGTTTTTGATGATCCAATTATCATTTCAACTTTGATGATAATACTTGAATTTTTGATGTACATTGGATCAAAATTGACCTTTTTACAACTTTGGTAATACTTGAATTTTCGATGTAAATTCAATCGAAATTGACTTGTTAACAACTTTGTTAATACTTGAATTTTTTATGTACATTGGATCAGACTTGACTTTTTTCTGTCTATAACATAAGAAACTGAAAACGACTTCTAGATTTTGATCTATATCCTGTTGAATTTTCAGGTTGAAGCAAAGAAAGCTGTTCCTAGGGATGATCAGTACAATATAAGCAGACAGACTGGTAGCGTACAGGGATCGCCTGGTCCCGGTCGTACAAAGAAGATTTTTGTTGGAGGCTTACCGTCAACCATCACCGAAAGTGATTTCAAGATGTATTTTGATCAATTCGGTACAATTACTGATGTCGTAGTTATGTATGATCACAATACACAAAGGCCAAGAGGTTTTGGCTTCATCACATATGATTCAGAAGAAGCGGTTGATAGAGTTCTTTACAAAACATTTCATGAACTCAACGGAAAGATGGTTGAAGTCAAGAGGGCAGTTCCGAAAGAACTTTCACCTGGTCCCACCCGAAGCCCATTGATAGGAGGATATAACTATAGTTTGAACAGTAGGGCTAGTAGCTACCTAAACAATTATGGTCAGGGTTATAGTATGAGTCCAATAGGAGGATATGGAGTCAGAATGGATGGTAGGTTTAGTCCACTCACTGGTGGCAGAACCGGTTTTACCCCTTTCGGAAACACCGGTTATGGAATGGGGATGAACTTGGAATCGGGATTGAGCCCAAATTTTGGAGGTAACTCTAATTTCGGGAACAATTTAGGGTATGGTCGGATATTTAGTCCTTTCTATAGCGGAAACTCGAGCAGATATGCTACACCGATAGGCTATAATGGGGGTAGTGGAAGAGGAGATTCTCTTATGAACTCGACTTCTAGGAATGTCTGGGGAAATGGAGGTCTGGGTACTGCTAATAACCCGGTCAGCCCTGGTGCGTTCTTGGGATCTGGAAGTGGAGCTTTCGGTGTTTCCATTGGAAACAATGGCACAAACTGGGGTCCTTCGATTCCGGCTCAGGGTGGAGGAGCTGCTTCTGGCTATGCTACTGGGAATAATGTTTATGAAGGTGGAGATAGCAGCTTTGGATTAGGTGCAGCAGGATATGGAAGAAACAACAATGCAGTTGTGAATCCATCCTCCACATTTAATGCATCAGCCGGCGGTTATGACGGATCCTATGGGGACTTATACCGCAGTGGCAGCGGTTCGGTTTACAATGACTCTGCTTGGAGATCTGCTGCTTCTGAGATAGATGGTTCTGGTTCGTTCGGTTATGGTCTTGGCGGTATTGCATCAGATGATCCTGTGAAGACTTCCGAGGGCTATATTGGAAGCTACAATGTTGCAAGTAGACAACCTAATAGAGGTTAGATCTTTGGTTATATATGTCAGATTTTTGTTTATAAAGTTTTGCTGTCGATTTCCAATGGTGGTTTATATGCTTCAGAAGATGAATAATTCTGAATGAACTTGAAAAGAAAATCTGTATTACTATTTTCTTTTACATTTGTCTTTAAGACCAACATATCTTGAATTGTTATATATCGATAAAGGCACATTGCCAGCATTGTTGATGTCTTTTTATTAGCTATATAGCATCTACATTTTAGATTGAAAACATGTCGGTGTTTGACACTTTTCGGAGTCTAACACCGACACATGTGATCACATTCATTTATCATGTCCGATGTTCATAGTTTTGTCAGTGCTTCATAGCTTATACCTGTGTGCTTGTTTCCTGACTTCAATTATGCTGCATATCTTCTGAATTTTTATCTTACCTTTCTCAGCAATGTTCACTGTAATCCAAGTTGAATTATTGCTTGCAACTACCTATAATCATGTCTAGGTTCTTGGTTATTTTCATTTCAATTATTTCTTAATTTGATTTGATTTTAGTTTATATTTAACATGGAATATGCTTAAATGTGGACAATCTCTCCCGTGTCGAATGTGAATGAATAATTGTATTGTCGTGAGTAAATGACAGAGAGAGTTATATATGTTTCTTTTCTTTTATAATGTATTTCAATTTATATGATCCAATTTAATCATTACACTCATTTCTATTCCTACTCACAAGAACACTTGATTCATTTTCGCGAATGAGCTTCTTGTTGATTAACGATTATCATATCACCTATTATATTGCAAAATGATTATCTGTTTAGCATATTTATGTTTTCGTTATGTTCTTAATTAAGTTTACGAGTTTAACTACTAATTGTACGCTGACGGTGTAAATAGGTTTCACAGACATCCAATCATATTATCATTATCTTACCACATTCTTAAAACATATCACAGTATGACAAGATACTGAAATATGATTAGACGTTCACATAAAATTTGTTGCATATTACTCATTTTCACTTATAAAATTCGGTTGTTTCAGGTATCGCTGCTTAGGAGATATGTAATTTGGATATGTAATGGTAGCAGTAGATCAAGGGAAACTGTTTACAAGTAATGAGGTATTGTGAATTCATACATCTCAATCACTTTGAGAGAGATATATAAAGCTCACAAGGAAATTTGTCATATAATAGCTAACGGTGTTCTTTCATTTGAACTATACATATTCAAAAAAACAAAGCAGTTACAAGTGATTTTGTGTAAGGCGTGGTGGTGGTGGTTTTTCCCTTCTTTTTTTCCGGTCCTTTTTTCAGTTTTCAAGACATTAGATTCCTTTTCATGGAAGTCATTTGAGGTGTAAAATCATATCGCGGGATATATACTAAGGAAGATTTATTCCATGATATAGTGTAATAGTTGCATCTCCTGCGACGCATATGCTGCGTCGTTGTTTAGTTTGTTTGATTATGATATGATAGAGTAATTGTTAAATTTTGAATTTCTTTGTTTCTTTTAGCAAAGGTGTTTGTTTTTGTCACCTTTTTTATGGTATATGTAACTTTGATAAAAAATTGTAAGTGAGGTTCAGTTTGATTTATATATCATCAAGTGTGAAAAAACATGAGTGGGATTCCTATATAAGGTCCCCATCAAATAATCAAGTTTCTGAACAATTTTATTATTTTTTGTTGCACTTTTGCAATACAGCTTTACATTAATACTGTTTATGTCCTTATTTTTCAACATTAGTCAATTCTTGCCTATGATGTTTGGATGTTGAAACTGTTTTGTGAAAGTTACATTTTTAAATATTGTTGTTGAATCATGTAGAACTATGTTCATTGGTTCAAACTTTTGTGGTATTGCTCAAAATAATAAATTTAGACTTAAAATATGAAAGATGGACACAACATTGATAGTAACTAACTACATATTTGAATTGTCTCAGTGTCGAACATTAACATGCGTTAGACATCTAACAGGTCTTCAATTTGAAATGTCAGTACTAAATTTTTTATTTTTGAGAAACAACAAGAGTTTCGGTATTGCAAAAGCTTAAACGTGTCTTTGTTTTAAATTTTTTATAATAGTTGTTTTAGTTTTTGTAATTTTTTTCTGTTTTTTTTTTTGTACTTTTTTTAACATTTTGTCTTAGTCCTTGAATTTTTATTTTTTCCATTTGAGCTTATATAGCTAAATATTATATGGACTAAGCAAAAAATAAAGTACTATTTACAAAGACCACTTTTGTATAGGGTCTAAGAAAAGGTTGAGTATTATTGGGAAAAATAATATTTAAATTAACTTTTTATTTATTCATTTATTGTATATGTAACCTATGGTTATTATCATTAGTGGCAATTTTATGGTTTATGTTATTTATTTCAAAAGCCAAAAAAGGCAAGTTTTATGGTTATTTGGCCTTGTACTTGTTACTTTCAAGTGATTCCAACTTGTAATAAGATTTCAGATTTGGATCTTCAAATGAAAAAACTTACGTGTGGCTATGACTTTATCTTATCTTTAAGTGGATTAGAATTTGTCTTACACTTTTATCTTCAGCTGAATTTTGAACATTATCGTCACATCATATAACAATTTTATACAAAAAATAGTATTTTTATTTGACATACTTAATTTACTTTTATAGGGGTTGAGTCTATGTTATGATATTGATATCGTTTTGGTTTCTTGTACTTGTTTATATAAAATTAAATAATTCTATTCTCACATTAAGCTCAATAATTTTATGTACTTTGATTATTAAAATATGCTTTTCAAAGTAATGTTTGGTAATTTTCCCGAAAGAAGGTATTTGTTAACGGATAGGATATAGGATAATCTTAAATACAATGAAAACATTTTATTTTAAAAAAATATTGTGAGAAGAAGAAATTGCTAAATTATTAACGGTTTTTTTTTAAAAAAAATGTTTTAGAAGAGCGTTAAAAAATAAACTAGCAAAATATCCGTTCATTTGTACGATTCTATTTATTGTAATTGATATATAAAATTGTTGTCTTAAAATTTTAAGAACTCGTGTATTTTCAAAATAACATTAATGTAGTATTTTTAAAAAATCTTTTTTGTTTTTAATTTGCAAAAATCCGTTAAAGTATGAGTTTTTTTTATTTATCCACTGTAAAATATAATTGAATTAAGTTATTTTTTATAAGCTAATAAGAGCATCTAGGCATTAAGGAATGTGTAGACATCCAATTAAGATGATACATTTAAACACTCTCATTGAAACAAAAATTAAATGTAATATATATAAAGATAAATATTAATAATTTTTTTACTATGATTATATCATTTTATTTTATAACAAGGGTATTTATTTCATTTTAAATCATATAGAATTTAAATCAATTGAAATAAAAATATTGTGGATTATTACAGTTGAAATAATATAAAATGTATATGCTTCAAAATGATGATGTACTTAATACGGACCCGTTGAGATTGAAAATCTTGTTATGGATTATTACAAAAAATTTATGTGTTGCCCCAAATAATTGTGTTGATAATAATGGCTTAATTTCCAAAGTCGTTCCGAGTTGGTCATTGAGGAGGATAATAACTTGCTTTCTAAGATTCCTTCTTTGAATTCGAACGAAGCGAGGCTAGCTGTGTGTTTTTTTTATCATAATAAGCATCGTTCTCTCGATGGTTCTGGTTCTGATGGTTTTAATTGATGGGTCTTTCAATCAAACGTTTGGGAATTGAGAATAAAGAAATTTTATTTTAACACAACTTAAATTCTTCAACAGCTATATTTGTATTGTACAACTACATTTTCATTTTTTTTTAATTAGTTTCTTCCTTCACTCAATTTGTACGCGGATTAAAATTTTATCCGATTAAAATGGTTGTATACTTCACAACCATTTTGAACCGTACAAATATCACACCTCTTTGAAATTTTATTAGTATGGATGTTTATAAACTCAGTTTTTCAATTTCTTACCCAAAGTTGGATCATGCCTAGTGTGAATGAATGTGATAACTGATTGGCTTGTTGCATCTCAAGAATCTGCTTCTACAAAGAGTAATAATATTAAGTCAAACTAATTTTAGTTCTAAGTAATAATATTAAGGTTTAAGTTTTGGCCTCTAAATTTATCCTATTTTGTATTTGTTAGTTTCCGTAGACTTTTTGATTAAAATTTGCTTATATGGCATTTTAAAATAAAGAAAATGTTTTCAAATTAAAAAAAGTTTATAAAATTAAAATATCTGTTTTAAAAAAATTGTTTTATAAATAAATAAAATGAAAATAGTTTTTTATTAAATAGTTTATAAAATGAAAAAACATAGTTCATAAATTTTTTTGTAAAATTAGGAGGTCAAAATCGAACAATTGAAATTTGAGACGACCAAAATCAAATAATTGTATAATTTGAGGGGTTAGAATTGCATTTAAGCATAATAATAAATCAAACTAACCTTTTTTTTTTGGTCTAGTAGCCTAATGACTTGAAATTCCACCCTTAAGGTGAATAAGTGGGATGACCGGGGTTCGAACCCCGATCCCCTGCATAATAATGCAAATGTCCACCAATTAAGCTAAGCTCATGAGACAAATCAAACTAACCTTTAAATGTAATAGATTAATTTATACGCAATGACAATATAAAACTTCACACTATATATCATCTAATAATATATTTTTTGGTCAAATCATCTAATAATATTTTACCCTTTAACAATTTGTCTTTAAATAAGAACTTAGACAAATTAATTTAATTATCTAGTTTCTCTTTATTATTGTTCTCATCCGTGTTGCAGTGAATTTTTTCTTCTTTATGTGGGTTGTTCTTTCTACATTGTAAACTTACACTCCATATTTGCTTATGGTAGAAATTTAGGATATGCAATATAAGGAAACTTATCAAAACATACCAACCAAAACTATATTGCTAAAAAAATCACAATGCACATTGTTTTAAGTTTATATTGTTATATTTAAATAATCATTGCACTCTTTCAAGTATATTTTAGAAATTCTTCAACATTCAATTTTATATATTATTTTATTTAATTTTTGGCTAAATAATATATAAAATTGTAGTAACAAACAATATATAGAAAGAGAAATTACTACAAGAAAACAGTCATTTAGCGGCCGCAAAAAACGGCTGGAAAATTTCAAAAATGGAAAAATTACCAGCGGCCACGATCGGCCGCAAAATAGGGCCCCGGTAACAATAAAAAAAAATTGTTATCTAAATTTTTTTTCTTCCATCCCTACAATTAACTCTTTACATCTACATATTATTTTGAACCGATTGATTTGCTCTTGTATAAAAATTAAAAACAATCAATTTTAATTTTTTACACATTATCACCAAAAAGTGTTATGGTTTGATTTAGAGGAAAAGAGAGGGTAAGTTGTTTGAAATACATACCGGAACACTTTATATGAATGTTTTGGTTTGAAACTTCGTATCGGAATATATTTGATGAGTGATCAGTTAGTATATTCGACCGAAATGAAGTGTGTTTAAGTATGAATATTCATATCTAGACACTTTTTATGAGTGTTCTGGTATGAATACTCATACATAAACACTTAGTTCCGGTATGAATATTCATACCTAAGTATTTTGTATAAGTGTTTCGGTATGAATATTCATACCTAAACACTTCATTCCGGTATAAATATTCATACCTAAATATTCATACCTAAATATGTTGAATAAGTGTTCCGATATGAGTTTTCATACCAAAACACTTCGTTCCGGTTGAATATTCACACCGGAGTTTGAATTCAAACTTAAACACTCATCAAATTTGTTTTGGTATTACCTTTTATTTATTTATTTATTTATCAATGACGAACATCAGAGAACGAAATGGAACGATTCGATGATCCAGTAAAATATATCAAACCGAACAATTTAAGTTTACGAGAACACTGTAGTGAATGAGGTGTGTACAAATCTCAACAAGTTAAATTGAAAAAAGTAAAAAAAGTTGTAAAAAGTAAACAAAAGGTGAAATGGAAATATCATAATTTCATAAAGAATTAGGGGTGAAAAGTTATTGTAAGAGTAGAAGGAAACATTTTCTTGTGATCTTTTTCGGTAGATCTTTCTTGGTTCTGAAATTTTCTCATCCCACCCCCATGATTCTTTTTCCCCCCCCGGATTTCCCTTTTTACCCTTATAAAAGTCAAGTTCGGATAATACGTTCCGAAATAATTGAAAACCATGAATCTGGTTCGGGACACCTTTTCCGAACCATATTTCGGGGACTAGAGCCCGAAATAATACGTTATATTTCAGAAAACCAGTTCACTTCCTCTCATTCATGTCAAACACTCAATCTCTCATTCTCTTTGGTTCCAAACGCGTTTTTCACCATTGTTGGCTCAATCTGACGTTTAGGAGGCTATCTAACGGAATCAACGCTCACTGATTCATCAACATAAGGTAAATTTCGTTTCTAACCGATTAGATTTTGTATATTTTAGCTTTGAATTGACTGATGCACCTAGGTTTCCGAAATCTCTGACATGCTATCGTTCGGGGACTGTTTTCCGAAATAAGGGATAAACTGGTTCGGAAAATACGGCCCGAAAAAATACTTAGAAATTTTTTCATGTTTTCCTGCTGCACTGCTTCTGTCTGCTACTGCCTATTTTTTTTAGTTTTCCAAATTTTTGAAGATTAAATGTTTTGATTTGCTTAATGGTTATTATTAACAATATGTTTAATTATTATAGCTTAGATATTTGAGTTTAAGTTCCAAATGTTGATATGAATTGTAGTTGATATTGATTTTTTTTTTTTTGTAGTTATGGTGGATCATAAATCTAGACAAGTAGTGCTTGGTATAGGTGTCTACGAAGTTGTGGGCGATGTTAAGCCTGTCAATTTTCATCAACCGCAAGAAGCTCCTCTTGCTCTTCCTACTCCTCCTGTTCCCGCTCCTCCTCCTGCTCCTCCTGAAAGTGGTCCTCCGGCAATACATTTTGATTCTAGCTCAAGTTTTTTGACGGAGCAAGCTTTCAACACTCGCGATGATTTACTGAAGTGGGTTCGCGAGGTAGCTGCTGGTTTAAAGTTTGCAGTTGTGATTGTAAACTCTGATTATGGTGATGGAAAGAGGAAGCAAAAGTTGGTTTTGGGTTGTGAAAGGGGAGGTGCCTACAAAAGAACTAGCAAGAAGATAAAGTTCGAAGAAACGGGAACGAGGAAGTGCGGATGCCCGTTTAAGCTCCGTGGTTATTTTTATAATACAAGCAAGGATTGGCATCTAAGTGTTGTGAACGGCGTACACAACCATGAGTTTGATAAAGAGTTAGATGGCCATCTAGTTCAGGGAAGGTTGAAACCGGAAGAGAAGGAGTTGGTTGCCGAAATGACTAGAAACTTGGTTCCGCCTAGGAATATTATGTCTACAATGAAGAATAGAGATCCGAAAAATGTCACCCACAAGAAAATGGTTTACAATGCACGCCATAGAATGAGACAGAAAGAAAGGGGGCCGAGGAATGAAATTCAACATTTCTTTCATTGTCTGGAGCAAAAGCAATATGTCTTCAAGTTTAGGCCGGATGATCTTGATGAAAATTCCACTGTTGTGAAGGACATATTCTTTGCGCATCCTACCTCTGTTGCGTTGTTCAACAGCTTCACGCGCAGAAGCATGTGCACGTGTCTCTCTGCCTAATCTTGTTCTTCCAACATCTTCTTCCATTTCTACAATAAAAATTCAAAAACAAATTATGTCATTCAAACATTTTTACAAACACTTGGAGTGCTAAAATGATACAAACTATATCAAAGACCAAATTCAATTTCTAACCAACATGCATTGATGCATACATCAACCCAATGCAACAAACAACACAGAATTATCATAATAAACAACATCAACAACATCAACATGAACTCCGAATTTGAAAAAATCCAGAGAAAATGGAAAAATTTGATAAAAAATGAATTAAAGAGAAATGAACAATCTAAGATGCATAGAAGTTACTTACTTGTCAAATTAGAGTGCTTGAATTAGTTGAAGTGTTGATCAAATGAGGTTGTCACGTTTTCTACCCTTTTCCCACCCAACCCTATTTTCAAAACTAAAAAATAGAAACTGACAGAAACTAGCGCATTTCTGTTACTATATTCAATTATTTCGGGCTCTATTCCCCGAAATACGTTTCGGGGAGTACGTTCCGAACGAAAATATCTTTTAAACCTTTTCGGATTCTACGTTCTGAAGTTGACTTTCCAGAGGCAAAATTGGATTTCTGGGGGGTTAAAAAGAGTGTTGGGGGATGGGATGAGAAAATTTCCTTGGTTCTCACATCATAGCCCGCAGTCTAATTGACATTGTCATCTGATGGGCCCCTTTACGGTTACTATTGAAAGTGAATCAAGGGCACCCTTCCTAAAATGAGATTTACTTTGACACCCCCAAATCTTACGCGCACCCCTAGTTTATAAACATTTTACATTTTATTTTGCAGGTTTTTTTTATTCGGTTGGCCTTTTCCGTGTCAGTGTTGACTGTTTGGAGCCGAACTGCGAGTTGAGATTTTTCTGTCTAGGTTTTCATTCTACCATTTTCCCATCAATTTGTGGCTTGTGGAGCTGGTTTTTGGACTCTGATGGACCATTCACTTTTGATTCGAGAGCGGGAGTTAGAGACTAGTGACATCTTCATGGGTCGGGTTGATGGTCATTGGTGGTCTGGAGGTTGAGGAGTGTCCTTCTAAGAATGAGATTAGAAGTGTACTTATATTGGGTTAGGTCTGTTTTTGGCTTTCTTCATTGGTGTTCCGCTTATATACGGCGCCTTTGGATTGTAGTTCCGCTTTTTCCGGCCTCTGTTCATCTTGTACAAAGACCGGTTATATTATCAATAATACTTTTGCCTTTTAAAAAAAAACAAACAAGATTTTGATGTTCAAAACTTATTCCTGTTGTGTTGTTCACCATATATGCAAATTATCTGATAGTTTGATAAATAGTATAAGATGGACAAAAAACTCAAAAATGATTTAAAACTAATTAATAACAACAGGTTACATTTCAAAAGTAGAAGTCATAGTATTTCACGTTCTCACAACGATTAAGGCAATGACTTAATCAATATCAGATAAAGAAAACACAGAAAAACAATATATAAATATATATATCTATATATATATATATATATATATATATATATATATATATATATATATAGATATATAGATATATATCTCAAAACTCACCGCCATTTTCACTTTCTCTTGTTTTTAACCAAATTCGATCATATTATTATTTTAACCGTAAAGATGAAGAGAATCATGAACTTTTATTTTGATAGGATATAATCTTTAAAATTTTATGATTTATAAGTATTTATCAACCGTGGAACAACATCAAGGGGATCTAACAAAAGTTGACAAGCAATTCATTACTATGGTAAATAGGCGTTTATTTATAGTTAGGGGCGGACCTGGACTGAAAATACTGGTGGAGCTAAAAAAATTAGGCACTATCGAAGAAAAAAAATTTATCCTAATAATTTAGTTAAACAAAAAACAATATATGAAATTACTACTAATACAACATGTATATCCAAAAAAATTAACAAACTATCCAAAATACCACAAAATTTCTATTAAAAAAAAATAAATGACTATAACTTATTGAATATTCGTTAAATCATGCATATTGCTATTTATTGATACTTCACAAGATTCTACCTTAGACCAAAATATATAAAACCCAAAATTATAATATTTTATAGTTTATTTTGATAAATTAATTCAATTAGCTTATAACTTATTAATTTGTATTCCAATTTTACATATCACTTGAAAAAAAATTAAAACTATTGTTTTATGTCCTTTTATATTTACATGCTCGTTCAATAGTTAATTTTACTCAATATTACAAATTCAATTAGTTATTCATTTTTTCTTTTACAAATAAAGTTTCGATAAATGAAAGTATATAACTTAAAATAATACACTGCGTATAACCAAAGACTTGACATTATCAAATAGACTGTAAACTAATATTTGCACTAATACTTAAACTAATATTTACTGAGAGATTTATAATCATCGGTAATAAACTTTAAACTAATATTTACATTAATATTTGTACGAATATGTGTACAGAATAATTTAAAATAATTTATAAAATTATTATTATTATTTTTAAAAAAAATATGGGCCGGGCTGGTGTGGCAAAGCCTCACACAGGTCCGTAATGTGAGATTATCGGTCATACTTGAATTTCAAATTAATATCATAATCCAAACCAGGGGCGGAGCCAGGAATTAAACATAGGGGGGGCTAAGTCTAAAAAACTATAATTTAGTCCATTTTACACAAAAGATAAGGCAAATTACACCACATTTTTATGTTACAAGTTAAAATTAAAACCAATACAAAGTCCATTTTAGCACTATGAACTAGTTCTAGTACTATGAATAAAACAATACGCAAGTTTCACACACCAAAATGGTTAACAAAAACAAGGAACCACACTTACTAACCAAACATAAACACATTAACCCAAGAGCCTCATTTCCAAAAAATGTCTATGACAAAGTTGACTCCAAACATACCTCATGCTTGCACATTTTTTTATAATAAAAGATAAAAACTCAATATATATACACATCAATTTTTATTAACTCAATTAATATCACTTATAAAAAGAACCGAAGATATTATATTAATTATTAGTAGTATTATAAAAAAAAATATCAAAGAGGTGGGGGGGACCATAGCCACCCCCTGTCCCCCCTCTCCCTCCGCCCCTGATCCAAACAGCATGGAATAGCAATATCATGACCCAAATACTTTTCTTTTTGTTTTGAAATGGTGATTCAAAAGTTAACTTAGATAAAATAGAAAAGTATTTCTTCACCGTTTAGGAGCCTTGAGAAGAGGTTCAATTTGTCCACTACTCACACTCAGCCCTCCCTTTCCCCTACTTTATAGGATTCTACTAGTATTTTTCAGTTCTAATGGGAAAGGAAGAAAATAAGAAACGGACAAACTTTTTACCCACCCAAAGGTCAAAAAGCACATACCCCACACTCATTAATTGGCTCACAATGCAAAGTCATGTATGATGTATTTCTATAAATTTAATAGAAAAATATTATTACTTTTTTTACTAAAAAAGTATTATTTTTTTTAATAGTTAAATTATTGTATTTTTTAATATAAAAGACTATTTTATTTTTAATATGTGCTCTTAAAACGCACGTTAACAAAACCCTTTAATTTCCCAATTATTTTCCTTTGCTAAACTATGAATTGACTCATTTGTAGACCAATATATTTCGGTCAGAAATTATATCTACGATGATTAAATATTTAAAAGGCACAAATATTTTATCATTTGTGTAGCATGTTATCGATCAATTGTTTCTCTTCATGTTGAATAACCATCAACTAATTATAGTATTTTCAAATTCAATTTGATTTCTTAAGTCTTCTGTAGTGGACTCGATCTTCAATACGATATACTCTTTCTTTCTGGTAAGGAATGCAATTTACTCCTTTCATACCAAATTATAAGTCGTTTAAAGAAATTATTTTGTACAAAATTATAAATTGTTTTACAATACCAATAAATCATTTAATATTATCTATTATATTTAACTATTTATTACTTTCTCTTCTTTTAATTATTCGATTTATCTTTTTTATTCTATTCGATTAATAAAGGACAATATTATAAACCAAATGTGAATCATATAGTCAAGGTTTTTATGCAAACATCACTAAGGTTGATGCACCATCATGCATGGGATAGATATTTCAAATAGGCAAAAGCTAACATGTGCCCTTAAGGGCACATGATAAACAATTAAATAAAGAAATATTCTCCTCAAAACTTGTGCATTTAACTTTATAAAAGTTAATCCATTGCATTTTTCAATGGAATAATTCTACTTTAAGGTTCTTTAACATGTGCCCTTAGGGCACATGTTAGCATGACCCAAAAAAGAGAACATAGCTAGGATACGTAAAGAATCAATGCCAATGAGGAATATATATATATATTTTGCTTAAAGTGGCACCATCAAGAGAAGTTAAGAATATAACAAGAGTATTTAAACAAAATTCTCAAAAAAATACCAAAAAAAATTATTTTGTTTTAAAATTTATTCTACTTTGAAGTTAAAATTTGTAAATTTGTCTCTAAACATGATTTTTAAAGTTACGAACTTACGACTACTCAACAAAACTCTAAATACCAAAAAAATATCTATTTATTTGAAGAGTGTCGCGGCATCTTCCTACTATAAGAAAGATTTGTCCCTATTCATTTTTACATAAACATATCCAATTATAAATAATTATATTTCAACAAAAATTTTACTTTTACAAAATCAATCGGAACAAATCAATTTTCGTTACCGTAGAACCCAACATACACTGCAATGTCTAACATATGTACACTGTCTTCCAAAAATAGCACACATAAATTCCAAAACATAGTTTTTAGATGTTGGGGTTTAGACAACAAATCTCTGCACTCAGAAAGAGTTTCTGAACTAACAATGTCATCAAACCAGAACCTAAAAGACCTACAATGGTTTCTTCAAACAATCACAATGGAGAACCAAAACCTACACAGCATTTCCTTCTACCTTTCCCAACCAACCTCAAACTGTTACCAAGAAACAAACAACTCCATAAACATAAACATTTCCAAAGAAAATCAACAACACTTTTCCAACCTCTTAACATCACTAGCATCATCATGCAAGAACACAAGTTCAACTTTAAGAAACTTGGAGTTTCATAGAGTTGAATGGGAATCACAAGAGGTAAAAAACCTTGAAACCCTTTTGAGTAATCACCAAAATGTAAAACAGATTGTTTTCAGAAGAAATAGATTCTATGGAAAAAGTATGAAAGATCTTTCTGATATTTTGAAGGAAAATAAAGTTATTAAAGAGATTATGTTTTCAGAATCATGTATTGGTTCTAATGGAGCTGGTTTAATTGGTTCTTCTCTTATGGTGAATCATAGTTTGGAAGAGTTGCAGATTTGGGAAGATTCAATAGGTTCAAGAGGTGCTGAAGAGATTTCAAAGATGATTGAAGTGAATCCAAATCTTAAACTTTTAACAATTTTTGACTCAAATGCTATTACTGCTACACCACTTATATCTGCAGTTTTGGCTAGGAATAGAGCAATGGAAGTTCATGTTTGGTGTGGTGATCAAAATGGTGAAAAAAGTTCTAAAGTTGTTGAATTTGTACCTGGTAATAGCACATTGAGAATTTACAAACTTAACCTTTCAGGTACTTGTAGAGTTGTTTGTTCTTTAGGAATGAATTTCACTGTTAAATCACTTGATATGACTGGTGTTAAGATAAAATCGAAATGTGCTAAGGAGTTTCGATGGGTTTTAGAACAAAACCAAACTATAAAAGAGGTTAATTTTTCAAGAACATGTCTTAAAGATAAGGGCATTGTGTATGTTGCAGCTGGACTGTTTAAGAATCATAGTCTGCAAACTTTGCATCTAACTGGAAATTTGTTCGGCGGAGTCGGTGTCGAGCATTTACTTTGTCCTTTGAGTAGGTTTTCATCATTGCAAATGCAAGCTAATATTACTTTGAAGTGTGTTACTTTTGGAGGAGGGAGAACAAGAATAGGAAGAGATGGTTTAGCTGCTATAACACAGTTTTTAATAACGAACGAGACGGTGACGCGGTTCGGGATACATGATGATGAGAGTTTGAGACCAGATGATTTTATTAAAATCTTTAAGAGCTTAGAGAAGAATGCTAGTTTGAAATGTTTGTCGTTGCAAGGGTGCAAAGGTGTTCAAGGAGAGACATTGCTGGAGATAATTATGGAGACATTGCAGATAAATCCTTGGATTGAAGAAATTGATCTCTCTAGAACACCTTTACATAATTCTGGAAAGACTAATGGGATTTATCAGAGATTAGGGCAGAATGAGAATCCTGAACCAGAAATGGATTTGATCAAAGATATGCCACTCACTGAGCCTAAGAGTTGCAGAGTTTTCTTTTGTGGGCAAGAATGTGCAGGTAATGTTTTGAGTATTTATCTCTGATGTTTTAATATCGATTAATTTCGCGATACACCACCCTGAAAAATTAATCAAATAAGATCATGAAACTAAATTAAGCACTGTTTTCATATAAACATAAGCTAATAGTAAGTGTTTGTTTTCGACTGATTTATTTGAGAGACTGTTTGGGAGATCTCATAGAAACAGCATTTGACATGTCCATAAGCTTTTCAACTTTTAAGCTTATTTTCATAAGCTCTCCAAGATAACTTATGAAAAGAGCTTACCGCTTATATGAAAATAATTTGACTTTATTGTATCTTTTGTACTAAGAGTAGCTTATACATAAGCACTTATATATGTTATAAGCGCATAATTCAACCGTTTATCCAAATAGAATCAACATAAAGTATAGTTTAAATTCATATTTTCAGGCAAAACCACACTCTGTCAATCAGTATCGCAAAACTTCTCTTCTTCGTCGGCGCTTCCCTACTTGGATCAAGTAAGAACTATAGTGAATCCAGTGGAGCAGGCTGTCAAAACAACAGGAATGAAGATAAAAACATTTAAAGATGAAGATACAAAGATTTCAATCTGGAATTTAGCTGGTCAACATGAGTTTTTCTCCCTTCACGATCTTATGTTCCCGGGGCACGGAAGTGCATCGATTTTCATTATCATATCGAGTTTATTCAGGAAACCAAGTAATAGAGAACCCAAAAGCACTGCAGAGATTGAAGAGGATTTGCAATATTGGCTTAGGTTCATAGTTTCCAACTCCAAAAGAGCAGTGCAACAATGCATGCTACCAAGTGTAGCTGTTGTTCTTACACACTTTGATAAAATCAACCAATCATCACAAAATTTGCAGCAAACGGTTGATTCAATTCAAAGATTGAGAGACAAGTTTCAAGGATATGTTGAATTCTACCCAACTGTATTCACCGTCGATGCAAGATCATCAGCATCGGTTAGTAAACTCACTCATCACATCCGAAAGACATGCAAAACAATTCTCCAAAGAGTACCAAGAGTTTACCAACTTTGCAATGATCTGATACAAATTCTATCAGAATGGAGATCAGAGAATTACAACAAGCCAGCTATGAAGTGGAAGGAGTTTGGTGAGCTATGTCAAGTAAAAGTCCCACATTTGAGAATCCGATCAAGACATTATAATAAAGAAGCGGTTGAAATGAAACGAAAAGCTGTTGCTACTTGTCTTCATCACGTTGGTGAAGTGATTTATTTTGATGAGTTGGAGTTTCTAATTTTAGACTGTGAGTGGTTCTGTGGTGAAGTACTTGGTCAGCTCATAAAATTGAATGTTAGAAAGCATCACTTTTCAGAAAACAATGGATTCATTAGTAGGAAGGAACTTGAGAAAATCTTAAGAGGAAGTTTACAAAGTCCAATTCCTGGTATGGGATCAAAGGTATTTGAGAACTTAGATGCTAGTGACCTTGTGAGAATGATGCTTAAACTTGAACTTTGTTATGAGCAAGATCCATCAGATCAAAATTCTCTACTATTGATTCCCTCCATTCTTGAAGAAGGTAGAGCAAAGCCTCAGAAGTGGCAGATAAGCTCACCAGATTGTCTTTATGCTGGACGCCATCTTGAGTGTGATGATTCAAGTCATATGTTTCTAACTCCTGGATTCTTCCCTCGCTTACAGGCAAGAGTTTCTCCATCGTGTTCCTCTTTTTTCCCTCAGTTTCACCCTTTGCAGTTGTTTCTCGCAAGCTCTTTTTCATTTTTTTTATATGAATTTATTCCTGCACCTACAGTTTTCTGATTGAATTTTCTTATTTGGTGCTGCAGGTGAACCTTCACAACAGAATAAAGGCTCTAACAAATCAACACGGTGCAACTTACAGTCTTGAGAAGTACCTCATTTCAATCAGCATTAATGGAATCTACATCAGAGTTGAGCTTGGAGGACAACTCGGTTACTATATCGACATCCTTGCATGCTCAACCAAAAACTTGACAGAAACTTTAAGAGTCATTCAGCAACTTATAATCCCGGCGATTCAAAGTGTTTGCCATGGGATCACCATGACTGAAAACGTCATTAGACCTGAATGTGTGCGAAACTTGACACCACCTAGATACAGAAGAACTCAATTTGTTTCCCTCCAGCAACTGAAACAAGCACTACTTTCACTTCCAGCAGACAGCATGTATGACTATCAACACACATGGAATTCGGTCTTGGATTCTGGCAGGCCTATTCTCCACGAAGGGTTTGATTTTGCGCGAGACCTTTTGTCGGATGATGACTTCCGGCAAGTGCTGCATCGCAGATACCATGATCTACACAGTCTTGCTCAGGAGCTGCAAATCCCACCTGAAAACAACCCTGAAGGGCAAGATCAAGCTGTAACCTTAAGCAATGAAGCTGAAAGAGTTGAACCAACCTTTGGAGGCATTGCTAAAGGGGTTGAAGAAGTTTTACAAAGACTGAAAATTATTGAACAAGAAATCCGAGACTTGAAGCAAGAAATCCAAGGGCTCAGATATTACGAACACAGACTCCTACTTGAGCTTCATCGCAAAGTGAATTACATAGCAACCTTCAATTCTCAAGTTGAGGAGAGGAAAGTACCTAACATGTTCTATTTCGTAAAAGCAGAGAACTACTCAAGGAGACTGATCACCACCATGGTTTCTGGCATGACCGCTCTCCGGCTTCACATGTTATGCGAGTTTCGGGGACAAATGCATGTTGTTGAAGATCAAATGGGTTGCGAAATGATGCAAGTTGATAACATGGCTGTGAAATCTTTAGCTCCATATATGAAAAAGTTCATGGTGATGGTAACTTTTGCTCTTAAAATAGGAGCTCATCTTGCAGCTGGAATGGGGCAAATGATACCAGATTTGAGCAAGGAAGTGGCTCATTTGTCTGGCTCTTCAGTTCTCTTCGGTGCAGCCGGGGCAACTGCGGCTGGTCTTGCAGGGGCTGCTGCTATCGGTCGTAGAAACAGGTCCACGGAAGGTTCAAGGGGCATTCAACAAGACATAAAAGCAGCACAGCAATGGATGGTTGATTTCTTGAGGGAAAGGAGGTGTTCCACAGGGAAGGATATTGCAGAGAAGTTCGGACTATGGCGTGTAAGGTACAGGGATAATGGCCAGATTGCATGGATCTGTAGGAGGCACATGTATGAAAGATCTGCGGAGATAATTGAAGTGCCTATTTGAAACAGAAGAAATCCTTATACAACACTGGGAACCTTAGCTTTCAAGTTTCTTTCTGTCTTTTTAGTTTTTTTTATTTTTTTGTGTGCTGGTATCTCAACCATGAATATGGCATGTATCGAAGTTCTTCAGAACATTTAGAGTTCAAATGTCCATCTAGTGCATCTTTCAATTGAGGATGAGTTTCACAGAATCATAGCGTGCCACCGTGATTTTGGCAAAAATTAAACTTTGGAGTTTGAACAAAATCACAGTGCCACCACCATGATTCCATCAAATTCACCGTGATTCTAGTAAGATTTTAGTTTATAACTTGATGGAAGCTTCTTCACTAACATTTCTGATTATCTGATATGATTTGATATAATTACATTTTAAGAGTGTGTTTCAAATTAATTAAGAATAAACATGACTATTCCCAAAAATTTAAAATGGGACAAATAAAATTTAGGCCGCAAAACCATAAAGGCTCATGATACTGTATGGCATGAGCTTTTGCATGTGAAATAGAAGAAAGCTAAATCCTGAAGATTTTTCTCTATCTACTTTAGTGTTCACCATGTGAATGTGGGACCATATTATCACTAGTATACATCATTAATAGTATGTTGTGTCATAAAGTTCAATTCACAATCATTGACATTAAAAACAAAAGGACAAAGAAAGAAGGTAACACAGAAAAGATCATGTAACAGTTAAGATAGCAACAAGCTTGTGAGAGTACAAAGTTATATTCCATGTAACCTACAACATCAGAAGAAATACAGAAGGAGACACCACACTGGATACTACATTATTTCATTTCACTGCTATTATCAGTTTTCTGGGCTCGAACTCCCTATGGTCAACGAAAACACACAGTCCCACACACAAGGGATCTGATCGTTGGATGAAGATCGGAACGACTGTATTTTGAATTTGCTACATTGACTTTAAAATACATATTGAAATACGATCCAATCTTCATCTAACGACCGAGATCCATGACTGCATGACTATAGAGAATCCAAACCTTAGCTTTTGTTCTAAAATCTAAAGTCACCTGCCCGTATTCCCTTAAACCAAGGAAGCAAAATCTCAAAAGAAAGCTCTGCTCCCATAATAGACACGGGAGGTACCGTTCTTAGATGGTGGTAGTTTCTGCTCAGTACTTGAATTTCCCGAACTAGTTGGTTCACTTTCAATATCCATAGGAAGCTTCATTTTTGCTAATGATTCGGTAAATTGCTGCATACTTTTCATGTACATGTCAACTATATCCTGCTGCACCATCTGAGGCTCTGGCTCGATGTTCACAGTCACAACAGGCTTAGGGAATAAATCACTCGGAACAACACTTGACGAATCACTCTCACCATCTTTGACATCCACCTTTTTTACTTGCTCGGTGGCTGAAACTTGTTCATGACCAGGGGACTTAGAAGCTGCAGCAGCATCAGATGATTCTGAGCTTTCATGTGCAGAAGGAGAAGAAACTCCATTTGTTGAAACACTACTCGGTGGAGAATCAACCTTAGGAGGTTGCACTTGCACAGACTCTTCACTGCATGCCGAGAAGCTTTCCACAAGACGAACACCTGCTTCTGAACTATGATTATCAGCATCAGAAGTGGCCAAGCTATCAGAGCACTGAGTCTCGTCACACGAAATGCCAAAATATTCTGAAACCATTAAGTGGTCTTCGTTTACAATCTTAGGATCTGGAAACTCAATTTTATCCAAATCTCTGGCCAACGACTCAGATGTTTCTGAGTCCTGTACAGCTACATGATTCACCACTTTCCCTGGCATTTCAGATATTGCCATAACATCAGGTGTAGCACCAGTATAAGCAATTGACAACTGAACAAAACCTGAAGGAGAATGAAACAGATCAGTTGAAGAAAGAGAGAACTCTTTCTCTAGTTTCCCATTCTGAACTAGTACTTCCGACAACGGCACCAAAGCAAAACCGAGCAACTGATCTTCAAGATAATTCTTCACCCTGCTAAGCATCCATACCTCACATTTGAGAGAACAATCAACATCCCAAACATTGAGACGAAGATTGTCATTAAACACAGGGTTCCTTCCTCCTCCATTGATAGTCTTGGTAGATACAGTGTTCTCGGGATTACTTGTCAGGCAAATCTTAGCATAAACATCTTGCTTGTGGTATATGCAAATGTTCTGAATGTCTCTAGCCTGATGTATGTAAACGTCGAGCACTCCAACGCATTCCTCGGCATTTGACATGATAGTTTCCTTTCCATTGACTTCAATGTCCTTAGAGGAAGGATCATTGCTTTGTGTTAAAACATCAGACTTGTGCTTCTCACCTTCACCCAAGATTGAGGTTCTGAAGGGTGACACAACAGATTGTGGAGAATCCATGATCAAATCACAGTATTTAGGAACCTGTCAAAGCACAGCAGCTACAAGAATGTCAAATATTTACTCTAAGGCCAAACTTCAAAACTAAAACAAAAGACACAAAATTCTTATGCTTAAATCCGACATCTTTGTACTAGCATAACACAAAATTTACTAATCAAGAACTAAAAACACAGCTTAAGTAAACTTAACTAAAATCTAGAGTTAAGCAGATCCAAAACAAGAAACAAACATCACTGCATATAAAGCAACAAAGAAAGAAGTTTCAATTTGAGTTCCTCCAAACCTTTGAGAAGCCAATTCAGAAATGAGAATCAAGGTCAACAAAACACAAGTGGAACAAGCAAAACCTAATGACCTCTCAAAATTGAAATTTCAAATGATATTTACTCAAATAAACTTAGAATTGTCCAAGCTTAAAAACTAGTAAAAACTAGCCAAAACAATCAAATGGGTAGTGAAAAATTTCATCAGATTCCAATAAAGCTACAAACTTTATTTTTGCTCTAAACAAAACAGTTCCACAGAATCCAAGAGAGAAAAAACAGGAAAAGCAAAGACACAACAACCTATGCTACATGACAGAATTCCAACACAACCCCACTTTAAATTTCTCTTCAAATCACACAAAAAAGTACTAAAAAACAAACAAGAATTCAAACCAGGAACCAATCAATCAAAATTTTCAAAAAGAAAAGTAAATAAATCTGCAAAGGTAATAAATAATGGAATTTTCAGGTTGAAACATAAGATGATGTGGTTTTTTACCTGTCTTTGTGGATTGAAAGTCAAAGTGGAATCTTTGTTTGTGGGTGTGGCTCTAAAACAGAATCAAAGGATGTTTGAGTGGGTGAACCGAGGTAGTGTTTGAGAAAGAACAGAAAAAAGTTGTGAAGTTGTTTAAAGGGAAAGGATGAAACTGATTGCTAAGAAAGATAAATTAATGAGTGTAGGGATCTGTGAGGAAATTACATATACTAGTAGTACAATAATAAAGTGCAACTTTGTGTATTTGGAATGTAGTGTAGTAGTATAATAATACTATAATATATACGGTAGGAACTATGATGGAAAAATATATTATATTTTATAGATATGGAAAACCAACCATAGCCTATTTTGTAACAATGGAAGAAAGTGTTAGAAAATTACACCAATTATATGTCTGATTTAAAAAGTATAGTCGATAGTTGATAAGATTGAAGTCAAATTGTATTTGACAAATATAAATGATCGATAGTATAAATACTCTATCCGTCTCAATTTAATTGACACAGTTAATTATTGTGCATTATTTACATATATTGTTTTGACTTTATTTTTTTTTTACTAATAAACAAAAATATATATTAGTATATAAGATGTTGTTTGATTCCTCTCGATGAGTATTTTTAAAATATCAAATTTTTATAATTTTTACAATTATACAATTAAAAATATTAATCATCAAAGTTATGCATCGGCATGTGTAAAACAGTCAACTGTATTAATTAAATTAGGACGGAGAGAGTAATTTTTTATAACAGTTAGAACTTAGAAACACTTTATATTATTTTTGTGAGCATAACTTAGTATAGAGAATTTTGCTATCTTATCTTTTTTTAAGCAATGTTACCCTTATTTATTCACCATAAATTATAAAATTCTAATTAGTAAATTATTTGCCAAAAAAAAAACTCCCTTTTTAATATTCTTTTTAACATTCACATTTTAATTAGTTGAAATTAATATGGATATCTCATTTTAAAAATAGGTCTCATAGAGAAAGCGGTGAGATTCACAGGTGAGATTCACATGCATTTTATATAATTACATTGACAAAAAATAAAAAATGAGTGTTAAAAGAGAGTCTTTAAAAGAAAGTGTCATTAGCATTTTTTGGAATTCTTTTACATGGGAGGTATAATTTAAACTGTTTACTCTTTTTTTTTTATATTAACTCTCTAGTTTCTAGGGAAAGAGGTCATAGTAATTTAGAGTTTGGTCGCGAGGTAAGAAGAGTTTGACCAATAATTATTTCTATCTAAAATTGAACTCGAATTTTCCCGAATGATTCATCCTAAGATAATCAGTTATTTTGATCTTTCAATATATGAGATATTGTCTGATATCATAGACATTGAATGTATCGGAATTATAAATGCATCCACATACCTATCTCTTTTACTGGTGATTTTGAAACATCTTCAAATCTATTTTTCTAATTTACCAACCGCCTCCTATCAAGAGAAAGCATCATTTTTCTAATTTTCATAGAAAAGTTAGATTGTAGATGGATTAAAGGATGCTCGCATAAAATAGGAACTTGTGACGCTTTTTTTTTTTGAAATGTGGGGAATATATTTGGAAATGAAATTTGTTTGGAGACAAGGTTTTCACCATCTTCAAATAGAAAGTGACTCAAAAAACTCTAATTGACATGATCAAGGAAAAAATTAAGTTCAATGATAATCTGCCTACTTTGGTGCGTTGTATATAAGTTTTTAAAGTTGAATTGGTAGGTGCAGTTTAATCATATTTGGCGAGACAAGAATATAAGTGTTGATTGAGTGACTAATTTTAACTTTTCTCTGATTTTTTTTAACATTCATGTTATAGAGACTCCTCCTAATGCGATCTTGAGTCTTCTTTTTTGTGACATTTTCGTGACTTATATGCCTAAAAATATTATTGTAACTATAGTTTTTCTCTTTTTTGGATGTTTGCCCTCTTTTACTAAAAAAAGGTAAATAATAACAATGCGTCACACATTTATATGTCAAAATGGCCAAATGATTTTTTATAATGAACTAATTTACTTTTTTTCTTCCTGCAAACGAAGTGACAAACCATTGAAACTAACACACAACTTTGAGGTCTCAAAGTCAAATGTTAATGAAGATGTTCAACTTAACAAAATCGATATTTCTTAGAATTTTGGTTTTGGTCTAATTCAACCTACAAAACTAGCTTCGAATGTGAGATTGTCCCTACTTATTATAAACCCGTGGGATAGACTCCTCACACACCCTCACGCAAAATACTATTGGGTTTGGTGTGTGGATATAAATGGTGGATGACCCGATAGCTTAAACATGATAGCAGATGGCCCAACCGATCTTGGAGGAGGCTTTGATACTAGTTTAGAATTGGAAGTTGGGTCTAGCTCAACCATACAAAAATTTTGTAAGGTGAGGATTGTCTTTACTTATAAACTCATGTTTATGTCATCTCACGTCTGATGTGGGACAGAATCTCAAAACAACTCTCACGCCAAACACTATTGAGTTTAGTGGAAACCTGATGGCAGGCGATCCAACGAATCTTGTTAGAGGCTTTGATATTATTTTAGAATTAAGAGTTTGACTTAACTCACTCTACAATACCGGTTTGTAAGGTGAAGATTGACCTAACTCAACCCTACTTATAAATTCATGTTCAAAGTCTTCTTACATCTGATGTGCTTTTACGTACCAAACACGATTAAGCTTGGTGTGTGTGTATATAAATGGTAGGTGACCCAATATCAAAAATCGGATATAGTAATGGCCCAACTAATTTTAGAGGAACCTTTGTTTTTTTTTTTTTTGAGAAAAAAAATTGGTGTAACCATCTTAGAATTCTAAGATGTGCCTAACTCAATTTATAAAATTGGATGATAAGGAGAAGATTGCAATTATTAATAAACACAATATTTATATCAACACATTAAAACCAATAATGTTAAACGTTGTAGGATGTGTTAAGAGTTCGTCTCACGTTGGATATGCAACAAGAATGTTAAACGTTGGTTGAGCTAGGCCTATTGAATTTTGTTAAACGTTGGTTGAGCTAGGCCTGGTGAATTTTGTATATTGGAATGATGTTCCTCGATCTGTGTATGATAGTTTTGCGAGGAACAAAATGGATTTTTCTTGCTTTAGGTTTTCTCACTGAGAGGGTTTTGGTTTGGTCCCCCCTCTCCTTTTTGTATATCTCTCTTATTATATATACATTTTGGTGGTAGTAGCACTTAGCTGCTACTCTTTCTCTTGAAAAAAAAAAAAAGTTGGATATGCAATGAACTGAATATAAGTTTATAAAACAAGATAATTTTTTTTACTAGTCACTTTTGTAGGTTGAATTAGACCAAAGGAATATTATTTGTTTCTTTGAGTTAGATTTATGGACTAATTAACTATTTTTTAATAAATATTAATTACTAAATAAATAGATATAATAATGAGAAGAAAGGGAGGGAGCTAGAGACACGCCGACCCACGCCATGGACCCAAATGACAAAGAGACCAATCAGAGTGCATTTGAGTGGATTTTTGTAAGTGGGGTATGCTGTATGTGCTTTTTCTCCACATG
Organism: Trifolium repens; assembly: GCA_030408175.1. Lineage (NCBI taxonomy): Eukaryota > Viridiplantae > Streptophyta > Magnoliopsida > Fabales > Fabaceae > Trifolium > Trifolium repens. Next base: position 9,133,832 of record CP125841.1, read on the forward strand.
ATATCACTTTTCTTTCCATTCAGTTTGACAATAACATCTCCCAAAATAATGTATATTAAAGACTGCATTGCAGTTCTGTTGCTTCTACATTTTAAGCCTGCCAATTTATACAATGTTGGCCTTTGCCAGGGAGAAAATAATATAAAGTATGTATATGGAGATAATATAAAATAATGAAAAAATTGGTTTTATAGTAATATGCTTATATATATAGATATGAAAAAATAACACACTATTCCAAAGCCCACATTATGTTTAGGCGTGATCATCAAGGAAAGGTGAGTTGGGGTCTTGTGATTTCCACAACAAGGAGGGACAAGGCTTGTGATTTTTGGGCGGGAAAGGCAGGCTGTTTTTGGACTAATAGAGTTTGCCATGTGTGTTACTCTTTATTTTATTTATTAAATTAAAAAAAAAATAGAACAACTCATAAATTGTTATGTGTCGCTCCGTCAATTCGTGTCATTATGTCGACCAAAATCAAAGGTCTGTCTCAGCGATAATAACAATGGAGGAAAGTAGAAACAGAGCAAAAAATAATAATAATCAGTTTCAACATAGCAGTGGAGATCGGCAGTGGTGGTTTGATGGCGGCGTGATATAACAATGATGTGAGGTAGTGCAGAGGTGCCACAACGTGAGGTGGTGTGGAGGTTCGACGTCGTCGGAAGAGGAGAAGGTGCGAAGGCGTCAGAAGGAAGAGATGTGGCCGTGAAAATTTTGGAAGAGAATGAAGTGAGAATTATCCTCGGTTTTTAACAAAATAAAGAACATGACATATGGCAAACACTGGTATGCTTGATTAATTATATATATGGATAATATTTGATCAAAGTCACATGACTTTGGAACCACAAAGTCACCTAAGCCGGATCCCAACAAGGAGTAGCAGTTTTTGCCTCAACAAAAAGAATAGAAACGACAACAGGTCCGGTTCTGGCTGGATCAAATTGCAGGCTTACAGCAGGACGCAGTAAAGCGCTAAACTTTTCTCTTGTGCACTAAACTCTCAGGGTTTAATTTTGTGTGAATCTGATACTTGTAATTCTTAAGAGAATGCCCAATAATCTGGCATGAGTTACAAAATGGAGGAATTTTCTCATACTCAACATCAACATAAAAATCAAAGTCATTCCTTTCAACAAGCATTCTTTCCCGCAAGGTTGAATTTAAATCCACATCAACTAAAGTCCTTGCAAAGTGACCAAAAGTTCTCTTCTTAGTTGCCTCATCGAGAGCCAATGGACTACCTAAAGCCCCAACAATTTCAAACAGATCGAATCTACGGCCGCCAATATTTACGGGCAAGCCCATGAATATGAATCCATGTTTGAGCATTAGTTGGTTGTATAGTAAATGAGTTAAAATCAGCAGAAGCAAAAGTCCTAAGTAAATCCGGTAAGAAATTCCAAAAACTTATGTATCTTACCTAAGGACACCGGACCATTGCTCATTAGTTTTCCAAAACTTTAGAATTTTTTCCTTCAAATCTTGCATACGGACATAGGATGAACTCTTTGGGAGAGAGTGAACTTTCCGTGAAGGATATTTTGACAATCAAGCTCACCTTTCAATTTCAAATAAGTCTATAACTTGTATAATCAATTTCTAAAAAATATAAAAAAGTATTATTTTCTATATAATTTTTTCAAAAAAATTTCTTAATTAATACTCCATAAGCACTAGTTAGCATAATTTTACTTTATTAATAATGTCAAAAATCTATTTGAGAATATTCTATGAAACGGTAGGAATGTAGGATAGTGGTTTTCTCTTATAAATAAAATAAAAATAAAATACTCCTATTGGATATATTTTGTGTCCGAGAAATGGAATGCCAAAGTCTAAGCTTTGCCGACCTCAACGGCTAGTTGTTTGAATCCCTACGCTGTCCGGCCACTCCCCATTAATGCTCTCTTTATCATTCTCATGGAGCGTTTTACTTTTCATTTGTAATTTATATCTATTATTATTAATTTATTTGCAGTGACAATTTTGAATTAATAAAAGTTATTTAAATTTTCTTTCACATAAAAGAGAAAAAACAAATCTATCTAAAAGCACCCAAATGTACTCAAAAGAAAATATCCCAAATAGTAGTTTTTTTTGTACGGATAGTATTAGGTTTTGGTATGGGTAGACATATTAGTAATAGTTAACTTAATATAGAACCCAAAACAATGATTAATATATTATTAAATTAAGTTATTTTGTTTAACCTAACTGCAGACTAAATATTTGTTTTTACCTTTTTTTACTAATATAGAGTATTTGTTTTAATCTGAAAATTTAACTAATACTTCGACATTTTAAGCATACTTCTAATCAACGTCATTAAGTTTGATTAAAAAAAATAACTGAAGTTACTAAGAGCAGTTCTGGTGGTTGTCCTTCAGCTCTAGTCTGTTAGGTGTAAAACATTTTTTAGAAAAATGTCATGGTTGGATTCAATCTAGTTCGTCCGTTGGACAAGTGTGTTGCTTGCTGAAGCAACGTCCATATATGGTTCATCACTGACAAATTGCTATATAATAATATTATTTTGTATTTGAAATGTGGAGAAAAGATCATGAAAAAATGCTTCTTCCACTTTTACACAATACACATGACCGTTTGATTTTTTTACCGTTGCAATACCACTTTAATTAAGATTAATTGTAATAAAATTTTTACTATAAATCTTGGTCATTTGAAATATTAGGCACAATTTTTATCTCAAAATTTCATCTCTTTGTTTTAAAGTTTACTCTCATTTTTACTCTCATAATTTCATCTCTTTGAGTTTCATTTGACAACTTTTTTTATTCAATTTTTCATCTTATTTCTTCAAACTAAATGGATTCAAATCAATATAATTTTCAAAAGTCTATGTGGAATCTTGTGCAAAATTATCAAGATTCTAATTCTCAAAATTCTCAATTCTTACCACCACCAACAAATATGTAATGTTGTTTATTTTTATTCTCTTTTTTTATGGTTCAAGTTTATTTTTATTGTTTTTAATTATATGTATTATGTATTTAATGTTAATTTTCAATTATTATTAAAAAAATTAAGTTTAGTTTTTATAAAAAATAATTCTTCTTTCATATTAATATTAATTAAAATACTCAAATTAATATTTTATGTTGCAATAAAATTAAATATAATATTAATATGTAAGTTATAGTTGTAGGACCCAAAATGAATTTTTTAAAGTTCTACTATTGAAGAGAAAAACGAAGGTGTTGCTTCATAGTGATGTGACATTGTGGAGCCCACCCAAAGAATTCAAAATGAGTTGCATCATTGGAGGTGCTCTAAGCTATGGTGTCACATGGAATTTGAAAAATGAATTTATGGTTCAAACTTTTGTCAAGTGTAATTTGTGAGTATTTTTGAATGTATATAATATATATATAGAAGATATATATATATATATATATATATATATATATATATATATATATATATATATATATATATCACACACAATATTATGTATATTGTCGATATTTTATGTTCAAATAATACAACTTTGAAAAAATAAACAACTAAAGTTTACATATTTATATAGAAAAATTAGTGTGTAAGCACTTTTACTATTCAGAAATTGCAACACATAAGTTATGTGTGGTTTTGTTGAAAATACCGGTTTGAAATCAACTTACATGGCTGAATTTTGTGGTACTATGAGAGCTATTGAAGTAGATGATAGCAAAAAGTGAAAGAATCTTTTGTTGGACTCATTCAACTTTAGTGGTTATGACTTTCAAATCATCTGCCTTAGTGCCTTAGGACTTGAGTAATAGATGATTAAATTGTACTATGCTTATTAGAAACATAAATTTCGTGGTTTCTTATGCGTGTAAAGAAGAGAACCAACGTGCGAATGAACTTGCAAACATTGATTTTACCATTGATAGATTAACCATTTGGTTTAAGACCCCTTTTCAAATTAGAAGCTGTTTTGCTGCTAATAAAATGAGTATTGCAGGAACCAACTAAGATTTGAAAAATCATATAATTGGTTACTTCTTCTTTTTCTCAATTCCGCACTAAAGGAACTATGTTTAAAAGCTTATGTTGTGAGTGGTCATGTTGGTCCGCTCATCTAATTACGAAAGTTAATTGGAAGAAGCCTCATGTGCGTGGCTTTAAAGCAAATGCTGTCTTGGGAACCAAATTTTTGCAAGAGTCAGCGACATCTTCAGGGCACCATTTCCACCATTCTTGGTTGCTTTGCACCAGTGTTTTAAAAACCGGACCGAACCGGCCGGTCGGACCGGTCAGACCGTGAACCGGAGGGGTGACCGGTCTGGTTCGAATGTTGGATCGGCCATGCAGTTAGACCGGTGGGAACCGCTCAAAATCGGAAAAACCGATGAACCGGTAGTTTTTTCAAACCGCCGGTTTGATTGCACGCGTTTTTTTTTTTTCAGCCAAAAATCTCAAAACGACGTCATTTTGTATTTTTTTTAAATAGAAGAACCAAAAGAAATAAAAGAGTCCAACATTGAAATAACTATGCCTTCTTGGATTTTAATTTATTAGACACTTTGTTATTCCGTTTATGTTGCAATTAAATTTTGTTTAAAACTTATTTGGATTTGTATTTTGTACTATTTTATTTGTGTGTGATGACAACATTTAGAATTTGAATTTAAGAACTTATTACATTATGGAATTTTCGAGTTTTTCAAATTTTTTATGTGTCATGTCATGATTTTTTAGAGACTGAGTCATCTGATTCGACCGGTTTAATACCTATAAAGTTTTATTATAGAGACCGGTTCGTTCTACCGGTTTATCCGGTTTAATCCGGTTTATTCATGCGGTTCGACCAGTGACCCAGTGGTTCGACCAATAAACCAGTGAACCAGTACCCTCACGGTTCGATGTCCGGTCCGATTTTTAAAAAATTGCTTTACACTGTTTTTGAAAAATTCTATTTCGACTCATGGAAAACACTTTTATGATTCACAAATAATTCTAATTGCAAAGTTAGAGATGAATTTTAATTTGATTCCAATTCTAAACTATCAATTTTACTTTCGGTTATTGAATTCTTTTACTAAGTTGTTACTAAAATTTCTCTATAGTGGGGCTTTGCCCCTTACCAATTAAAAAAAGAAGAAGAAAACTCCGACACATTCAAGTCATAGTTTCTTAGTTTCCGAATTTTAATCCCAATTTAACCTTAACATCTTATAAAATTTAAAATTAAGATTAAACAATTGATAGCAAAAATTCTAAATTGTGTTCATTTGTTCGTATTTATGTCTAAAATGTTAAGTCATGAATTTTGAATCTCAATCATTTATAGATATATTGTTAAAAAAAAATAATTCATAGGTATTACTCTCATTTTAAACTATAAATCAGAAAACATTCTAACAACGTCCAAATTGTAATAAAAAAAAATTAAGAGAAAAGATTAAAAGTACAACTCATATCAAAATCATTCAAATAACCAATAATCAAATAAAAAATTAAGTACAAAAATATATAAAACAAAAGTCATGAAATCATTCAAATAACCGATAATCAAATTATACTCATTTTTTCAATGTGTTCTACCCAATTGTGCAGTGTAAACTTAGTTGAATTTCTTTTTTTCGTTGCAAAAGAGAAACTTAGTTGAGATTACTCATGCTCTAGTTGATTTTTATTTTTATTTTTTACAAAAGAAAGTGAACAAGATTAACTTAAAAATTGTCAAAAAAAAAAGAAGATTAACTTAAAAATAGTTTTTTTTTAAAAATTAGTACTAGTAATAGTAATTTATTTGGAGGAACAAAAACATTACAGTATTAAACTTGGGAAATTCTAAAATGAACCACTTCATCAAGTGGTCCATGGTGGACCACTTATGAATAACACTATAATGAATAAGTTTGTTTCATATAGATCATCCATATAAAAATTTAGAAAAATTGAAAATCATTTGATATGTTATTGAGACCCATTAAAATTAACGGTTTATAAGTTTTTATTACCGTTAATTTTGATAGGTTTCAATAACATATCAAATGATTTTTAATTTTTTAAAAAATTTGTATGAATGATCTATATGATATAAACTTTCAATCCAATAATTAATTTTGTAAAATTCGTATTCATTATAGTAGTATTGGTCATTGGTCCACGGTGGACCACTTGTGAAGGTGGTCCACTTTGCTAAAAAAAACATTATTAAACTTTGCTAAAAAAGAACAAATTCGGAATTTCAAATAAAACGTTCATCTCACTTCAACAGCTTCAAAAACACTTTTCATCTTCTTCTCTTCCCTCTCTTTCCAACATTTGAATCTAAATCTCTCTCAGACTCTAACCAATTAGCCATGAACAACATGAAAAACAACAACACAGATAATGGTTTCTTGGGCGGAACCTTCTCTTCCACTTCAATCAAAAACCTTCTTCCTATTTCATCCTTCCGTAAAACCATTTCTGCACACTCAAAATCCAATCTTGAAAACATTCCCCCAATCAATTCAAACATACCCAAAATTCAACCAAACCCCAAAATCCCATTTTCTCATAACAACCCTCATGTCAAGGCAAGTTCAAATTTTTAGTTTCCAATTTAGTTTCATTTGGATTTTCAATGTTCGATTTATACTGATCTGTGTTGTTTTGAAACAGGTTGTGGTGAGAGTTAGACCTAAAGAGGGAGATTGTGTAATTAACAAGGTTTCTTCTGATGCTTTGTGTGTTGGTGATAGACAGTTCAATTTTGATCAAGTGTTTTATGCTGACTCCAATCAGGTAGTAGATAAGATTTATTGTGTGTGTAATTGTGCTTTAGATCTTCAATGATTTTACATGATTTTGAGTAAAGGGTATGGTTGTTAAATTGAGATTCAAATTTGTTAATTCCAAATTGTGAATTGAATCTTATTATGAATTTTAAGTTACATTACTAATAAAAATGTCATTTTTTTTTGGTAAAAGTAATAGCCAACCTATAAGCTAATATATCATTAGAATGAATCAATTGAGGAAAAAAGCAGTTGGCTAGACTAAGTTTAGTTACTGATTCATCATAGTGAATCGGGATTCAAAATAAAGTTGATGTCCAAAATCGATACAACATAAAGATTGATATCAATTGAATCGAGATAGGACTTAGATGTATTGTAAGATATTGATAACCATGGTAAATGGTAATTGGAAAATTATTGAATTTGCTGTTAAAATGACGGAATAAGTAATTTGATTTATTTGGTTTAATTTTGTTGCTTCATATGCATCAGAGAAGATCAACCATTAATGTGATTTATTGGCTGTTGTTTGTTCAGGAAGATGTTTTTCAGTCAGTTGGTGTTCCCTTGGTTCGAAATGCTTTAGCAGGTTACAATACTTCAATTCTGTCATATGGCCAGGTACATTTGATGCATTGCTTGATGTATTTTTGAATTTTCTAGTGAACAAATGTGTAGCATTTTTTATGAAATATTAAGGTTAATGGTTATCTCCCCCTCCACTTGCATCGTACTTTTTTGCTAGTCTGGAAGCGGAAAGACTTATACAATGTGGGGTCCGCCGAGTGCCATGGCTGAGGATCCTTCGCGTAATAGTCACGAGGGAATTGCTCCTCGGATCTTCCAATTGTTGTTCTCTGAGCTTGAAAGAGTATGTAGTACTTCCTACATCAATTGTTAATTTTAGTAAATTTATTTATGCATTATGTGGTTTCTTGAATTTTGACTAATTGAGTTTGAATTGCTAAATTAGGAGAGACTTATGTCTGATCAGAAACAGTTTGCATATAAATGCCGTTGTTCTTTTATAGAGGTAAGTTTGAACTTGAATTTCATTATAAAGCTTCCATTCCGATTTAGCAGCGAGTTTGTCCCTTAGAGTTGCTAATGCATTTTTCTGCTCTTCATTTTTCCTTGTTTTGTAACAGATATATAACGATCAAATTGGGAATTTACTCAATCCAAACCAGCGGAACCTTGAGGTAGGCGTATACTGCCATTTTTTGTGGTACAATTTTATAACATCATTTTATATTATTTTCTACTCCGGTTTTAAGTGCTGCATGCTAATTATAATCACGGTTGGTCCATATTATATTGCAGATGAAGGATGACTCCAAAAATGGACTATATGTTGAGAATCTGATTGAGGAATATGTCACATGCTATGATGACGTGGCACAAATTCTGATTAAGGTAGAGAAGAATCCAAGTGTTTACTGTTTAAAGTCAGACTTCTCTGTGCTACTTATAAGAATCTGAATACTTGTTTATGTTAGCTGATGTATTTGTCAAGCAATTGTATGCATTTGCCTTTGTTTTTTTGTTTAATTTATTTGTTCAAATCTTGATCAGCTATATTGATTCGTGCTGCAGGGACTTTCAAGTAGAAAAATCGGAGCAACAAGCTTAAATTTTAATAGCTCTAGATCACATATCATTTTCACTTTTGTCATCGAATCTTTGTGCAAGGTAATGCCATATTTTATAACACTTCTACAGAACAATTCTAGCATTAGTGTGAGGAAACTATGGTTATGATGCTAAATATGATTTTCATCAACTAATGCCTCAGGGGACCACAAAGGGTTTAAGTAGTTTAAAAGCTAGCAGAATCAGCCTTATTGATCTCGCCGGTTTGGATGTGGATAGTGTTGACGATGGAAGAAGACATGTACAGAAATCATTATCTCAGCTTGGGTAAGATGCCATGACTAAATGACTTCTTAGTTTGTATTTATATATCTTCTACTACAACCTATTTCAATGGGTTTCTCAATAAGTTGAAACATAAAAGTATTGCATTATCTTATTTTACTATGTCAAACTGTTACTTGGCTAGTCATATATTAGTATCTTTTTGTTCTTTTGAAATTGAAGACAGTGTCCTGGTACTTGTGAATTAGTTGCTTATATCACTACTCACTAGTTAATAACCAAGTACATGACCATGATTGTTTTCTATTTGTAATGTGTTATATTTCATTGGTGTAGGCATTTAGTGGATGCTCTTGCCGACATATCCCTGTCTGGAGAAAATGAAGAAATTCCACTAAGAAACTCCTGTTTAACTAAATTGCTACAAGAATCACTTGGTGGAAATGCCAAACTCTCAGCAATATGTTCCATCTCCCCTGATAACAAGTACTACCTCCGTCCCTTTTTATAAGTACCTTTGGCATTTCTCGCATATATTAAGAAAAGTTAGTAGTGTAATTAATACGTATAATTTGTGTTTAAGTGTTACTAAATTACGATTGCCCTTCGTGTTATATGTGTTAAATCCTGTCTTTCCATCTTCCAAGACAAATTACTAAATTGCCCTTCTAATAAATGTATCTATTAGTGACAAAGGTAGTATTACCTAGATCGCATAACTTGTTTGTCTATGGAGTAATAGGAAAGTGTTGAGTTCTAGCGATAAAGATTCAACTTTTTGATTGTAGGAACATTGATGAAACACTCTGCACACTTAGATTTGGGGAGAAAGTAAGATCTATCAGAAACAATCCAATTATTAATGTAATAAAGGAGGCCGACGATTTGAGTGGTAAAATCCGACACCTGAAGGTAAACTCCTGAACTCTTACTTGAAACAGATTTAGAAGGATGTCTAGATCACTGATGCAAGTCTTTGTGTTTTCATTGGTCCAGGAAGAACTTATTAGAGTAAAGGCTGGTGATGCTCATAGCTCAGTTGGGGGAAACAATGGATGCTTCCAAGGACATAATGTGCGGGAAAGCCTTAATCAGTTGAGAGTCAACTTAAACCGTTCTCTACTCCTATCTAACTTAGATAATAATACCGATAAAGCTGTAAATGTCGGCGAGGATGACATAAGGCAATTACGCCAGCAAATTGATGAATATAGTTCATGTGAAGGAAATCCAAAATGCATTTCTGTCAGTGAAGATCATGTCCAGTTTGATTCTTTTGATGAAAATTATGATGCAGACACAACCATAGGTGAAGAAAATTCCGTTGGTGATAGCATTTCAGTCATTTCATGCAGCAAATCTCCAATACTTAACGGACCGGAGTTGTCTGAGTCTCCAAAATTCAGCAAGAACCAAAGGAAAAGCGTGGCTTTTTCATCGAGTCATCTAGGAAGTAGGAACAATGTTTCAGATAGTTCAACTTTCGGGAATGACCTTTCAGGAAAATCATTTAGACAGGGTGAACATATGCGAACTTCATTACAGTCAGGCAAAGCTGAGTCCTTGGCAGAAAGTCTGCAGAGGGGATTACAGATAATTGATTATCACCAACAGAACTCAACATTGAACAAATCTTCAAGTTCCTTCTCCTTTGGCCGTTTAACTTTGGCACCATGTCCAGAAATCGACAAGGTTGAACCTTATGATCAAACGATGCAACAGCACATTTCTAATGATGAAGTAACTTCTGCATTCCTTTGTGCATCTTGTTGTACTGATTTAACAGATAAAGTTCCAAAGGTATGTTTCTACTTAATCTCTACAAATTTCTCTTTTAAAAGTAATTTTTTATTGACTTCATTTCTCCTTTTTTCTCTTTTAAAGCATTTGGAAAATGTATTGGAAAAAAGCAAGATGAGAGAGAAGGAGCTTGAGAATGTTTGTAAGGAGCAAGCAGCAAGAATTGAGCAACTAAATCAATTGGTATTAAAATTCAGCCTTCCTGATTTATGTTTGCAATTGGTTTTTACATTTACTGACAATGTGGATTTGTCTCCAGGTCGAGAAATTGAAAAGAGAGAATAATCTGAACTCCGTCTCAGGCACTTCCGCAAATGGTGACACACCATATATTATGGAGGAAAAATGTGAAATTAAAGAAGTCCAAGAAGAGCTAGCTCGGAGAGACATCTTTTCTGATTCAACTGAGAAGGAGTCACTTCTCTTGGAAATTCAGAGTCTAAGGAGAAAGCTCCAATTATATAATGATGGACCAGTCAAAATGTCTACAGACAAACTTCGATCTTCTTTGATGACTAGATCCATTCAACTGCAAAAAAGTGGTGTATTTTCTCGTGATAGTAGTAATGAGGATCTGGAAAATGAAAGACAGAGATGGACAGAAATGGAAAGTGATTGGATTTGTCTTACTGATGAACTTAGAGCTGACCTTGAGTCGTACCGCCAGCGTGCAGAGAAGTTGGAAACTGAATTGGATTTAGAGAAGAAAGGCACAGAAGAGATGGATGATGTACTAAAAAGAGCTGTTAACGGTCATGCTAGAATGGTAGAACACTATTCCGATCTCCAAGAAAAATACGACAACTTGGCTTCCAAGCATGATGCTATGATGCAAGGGATAGCAGAGGTGAAGAAGGCAGTGGCAAAAGCCTCGAAAAAAGGTAAAGCACGCTTTGCCAAATCTCTTTCTGCTGAGCTTTCTGCCTTGAGGTTGGAGAGGGAAAGGGAGTCGAAATTATTGAAAAAGGAGAACCAGTGTTTGAAAATTCAACTTCGAGACACTGCTGAGGCTGTTCAGGCTGCCGGGGAACTACTTGTTAGACTAAGAGAAGCTGAACAAGCAGCATCTGTTGCAGAGGTAAACTATATCTTACAAAGGGGGTCTTCAATGAATGCATCACAATATGCACATGTTAATTTTGATTCATTATATTTCCTAAAGTATATTCCGTTGAGAATATTCAGTAAAGTTTCTATTGCATGTTTCCGATTCATTTTTTGATTATTACATTTCTTACGTTATACAGGAAAACTTTGCAAATGTGCGACGAGATTATGAAGAGTTAAAAATGGAAGTGGAGAAGCTGGATAGAAAACACAAGACAGAGATTAATACCATGAAGCAGTACCTTACAGAGAGCAAATTGCCAGAGTCTGCATTGAAGCCACTGTATCAAGAGAATTCTGACACAATACACAATGATACAACTTCTTCCTATGCTTATGATGATCAAGCATGGAGAGCAGAATTCGGAGCTATATATCAGGACCATTACTAATTCAACTTGTTAGTATGATTTACAAATATGATCAGTTTGACATCAGATATTGTTCATAAGATCATACTACAACCACCAGTTTGTCTGGAAGTTGATCCTGCTTGGATCGAAAGGAACCTGTAAAAGCAATTTTTAAGCTGTGATCTATATCAATCAGCACTTGGTCTGGGATTTATAACTCTGTGTGTGATGTATACTTATACTATAATAGGTAATATAGTAGTACCATTGAATTCTTTTTACCACCTTGAATTTTCTTGTGTAAGTGAAGCTTTCTTCTTAGAAATGCTACAACTACAAAATATGAACAGGAATGTCTGATTTTCTTCTAATTCAGTGAGTACAGAGTGATTACAAATCATATATATATGCATCATATATATATGCATCAAATCATATCTAATCATATGCCGTTCATCCTTCTACATCTTCTCCTTTGTTTTTGTTGGAATCATGAGAATCTAAATTACAGGAAACATTTCTTTGTCCTTATTTCAGAATAAAAAAGAAAATTTTTGTTTATCAAAAAGACTATCATAAAATGATGCTAACATTAGTTATTACAAAGGAATCAAATATCAAAATGCAAAATGCCTGGAAACACTCATTTGTTAAGAGGTCTCATGATGCTCTTTAGTTGAGGAATATTAACTAACTTGAACTTCTCAAGAGAAGACAAGGCTCCTTTACCAATTTTATTAATGATGAGTTTTGTTTGATTGTAAGTTGTAACTAATTTACATTGATTTCCACCATCCAAACATATATTGAGGCATAAGATGAATTGTTAAAGTCATAATAATTATAGTATTTTAGTAAACTTAATGTATTTTCGTGTATATTATTTTTTACTTTTAAAATGCAAAAATCAATTATTTAATTATTGAAGTAGTTTTCTTCAACATTTATTTTTCAATCAATAATATAGTCAATTCATTAAATATGTGTTGAGACAATGTTTATTTTAGAGAAGATTTTATTAATTTTAGTTTAAACCATAATAGAATACAGAATGGCACCTTCTGTCAATGTGAGCGCGCGCACGCACACACTTTAGCCACTATTCATATAGCACTTTATAGATAACTCATTTCCTTTAACCCCTATTCATATTACAGCATGTGATGTGACTATGGAAGAATCTGAAGTTTTTATGCAATTAGCACTTGCTACTACTACACATGTCAAAATTCAACCATAAGGCTTGGTTTTATTACAACAATTTAGGAGAGTAATCTATGGTTCAAGCTTTGTTGAGACAGACAATAATTATCAAAACGATAAATCATGTGTGCTATGCAATTTAGTTTCATTCTTTTGACTTGTGTCACTGGGAGAAGTGCGGTAGAAATCTTTCAGGTAAGCTAAAGCTTCTGAGTTGCTGTTACAAACCTTCCATAATGATGCAACCTCTCCTTTAGACACAGTTCCCCAATCCTCACAAACATCTAAAAACTCGAGCAGTTTTGAATAAAACGAATCGTAGTTCATCAACAGGAAGGGAACAGGAAGCTTTGATCCGATCCGTTCTAGTTGAATTAATGCCAGCATCTCGAACACCTCATCTAGAGTACCAATCCCACCAGGAAGAGCAACGACATCAGTTCTATCAAATGAATTGTTCCTCACTACAGCGTCAACCAACCCGTGCTTCCTTGCAGAGAAAAATCTGAACTTAAAAATAAAATAGTGTAAGAAGCCAATAATGTTGAAACTTATTTTGGATCATCTCCTATTTGAATATAAAAAATATAAGATCCTGAGAATGCACATGGATACAGTTAGATAAGGTTTGACGAAAGCCGTAATTTAAACACAGTTTTCTTATTAGGAATAGACAAGAGCCTAACCATGATCTTCTGTAGGGTGTACTAGTAGTATTGAAATAAAACTGTCTTCCTCTCTCTAATAGAACCATATCTTGTTACATCCAAATAGGAGAGGATCCATATTCTATAAAGAACAAACAATTAAACAATGGTGGTGGGTTACCTGCAGGTAAGGTAATTTTCTGATGGTAAGTAAGGATGAAAGTTGGATGCTGTCCATTCCCCGGCTTCTTTTCCTATCTTGAATCCACCAACCGGTTTCCCTGCCAGCAGAGCACCTTGAGTAACAGCGTCCATTAGTCCCGGTCCAGCTCCTGACCAAGTAGTGCAGTCCAAAAGATTTGCTATCTGCGAAGAAACATAAGCATATCTTCTAAAGAAGAACATTTTCTCCGTCTCAATTGTTTGTTTGAGAAAAACATTATTGGTGAGCAAAAGAATGAGAATTTGCATAATATCATAAGCAAGTAACCAATAAAAGATGCAGAAAGCTATTGTAAGAATTTCCTTGCCTCAGTAGCCAATTCTTGTGCTTGTACATAATGTGAATGGCTCGAGCCCATCCTAGAAGAACCTAGATACACAACTCCTCTACCTAATCTGTTTATGAGTTCATAACATTGATTGATCTCTTCTTTAACCTGTAATATTATAAAAAATGAGAACTACAGAAATTATTTGATAAGGTGAAGAAAAATGCTAGTTTCATCACTAATTTGTCATCGCATTAAAAATCATAAACTATTATCGTTTCTAGCTTCACAGATTTTGATTGCAACTACTTTCCTAACAGCTTCAGGTCATTCCCAAAATTCACACACTATTGCGTTTTAGTCTCCGGATTCAAAAACTTACATATGCACACCAACAAAAAAAAATTATATGCACTGCAAAGGTAGTAAATTTCTATTAATTGACTAAAAATACTCTCCAGTTTCAAGATTATTCATTTCTAACAGCCCATGATTGTAAAACTGGAACGTCGTCCATGAACATCAACAACAACATAGTACACACACTTTCCCAACAAAGAAATGGGTTTCCAAACCAAGTGATTGAGCTCAACCACTTAAGGGACCAATTGTCCTGGAAGAACCCGAGTTTGATTCCTGGATGGAACAATTATTGTCCAGACTTTATTTATGTTCCGACCAAATTCCAGATTACTAAAAAACCGACCGAACTCTGGATTACCAGAGTCTAATTCCTAGGAACCGGACAGTTAACACGAAATGTGTTTCTACTTTTTTAATTCGCATCCAACATAAGAAAAAGGAACTACTATATTTTTTTAATTTAACAGCTGCATATCTTTCTCGCCATTTGTATTTCTTATACTTATGGCTAGTTTTATAATATATTTGCGGATTCAAAAAAAAAATAAAAATTTAACAGCTTCATAGAAAAGAAGTAAATGGTAAATGGGGTGTGTTAGTTACCTGATTTGGGCTCTTCCTCTCATCCAACTCAACTGATTCTTGTTTGCTTACAAAAATTGGTCTGTGAAGAATGTGTTTATGGTTTGAGAGGTTGAAACCAACGTTGTTATTATGCTGTGTTGTGCAGAATAATAATTTGCTGTGGATTAATCTGGTTTGATGATGAGTGACTCTGAGAAGAATATCAGAAGAACCAAACGAAACTGCTGACGAGAATCCCATAATTGAGTTCAGATTCTCAGTACACTGAGTTAGTACTAAGGTTTGTGTCTTCTTCTGGGAACACAAACAACATAAGAAAACTTCTGCTACTTACACCCCCTTATTTTTTGTTCATCTCCAACACATATTTTTTTTGTCACATCCTCCCAACACTATTTAAAAATATTATTTTCAAAATCAAGTTATTAGAAATTCACGCACACAAAATAGAGGACTAAGATTCAAACTCCGATCATGATATCCGATATTAGTAATTTTGATATTTTTGTCAATTGAGCTAGAATTTGTGGCACCACTCTCTCTACCTTGTTTTTAAGTTTAATTGTAGTTTATATCATTTTATATAAATGAATTTAGACTAAAAATTAACCCAAATTCAATTATCGATTTTTCCGCAATTTTCTTTTCTTTCACTTTCTTTCCTTCAAAACAAATGGATCATTAAAGTTAAGTTTGTTCCAAGACAAGCTGTTGCTCATCACCTTGTTACGCGGTCATGTTTTGGGCTAATTTATAAAGATTTAAGATTATTCTCTTTATTTATGTATTGAATGTTTATTTGCTTCAATCAAAGCAAAAATAAAATATGATATCTGCTCGATCTCTATTTTTTTTTTTTAATTTTTATAAAAAACAAATGAGTGTGCATGTGTTCCTTATCTTCTGCAGATTTTAGTTATCCCTTGGAATCAGTTTTCAGCTTCCAAAACAAAAATAAAGTTTTGCAATAGAAATGGCATCTGCAGACTGCAGTATCAAGTCCACTGATGCCTTTTGATGATGTCAAGACTGCTGTCACAGGTATGATCTTTATTTCTTAATTTTCTTCACAAACCAAATGCATAATTCGTAGAAACTAAATAATGTTTTGGATTGTGTTGCTAGGAAAAAGGCTGCAACAATTTATTTTTTTTATCATAGTTTTTTTTTAAACGAACCAAGTTAGTGATTAGTTGTTAGTGCTGGTATTTTCCATTCACTTCAAAACTTGAATGTTGTACCCTTAGGTCAAATCATTTTAGCTACCCACCCCGATTTTGATTTTTATCATAGTAAGTAATTTTGTGATGAAAGTATTAAGAGAATTTGAAGGTAATCTTCTTAGTTGAAAAGCTTAATACTTGAGTTATAACTTTGCTATTCATATGAATACTTGATTCAGACATAAACTTCTATATTTTACAAACACTTTAATAACACATAATGCATTTTCAAGAGTAGTTATATGATTTAAAATAGTGTAGCTATAAACCAATCGTTAGTTGCCGACCCTCGAACCAGATTAGGCGGTCGAGTGAGCCGGATATCAGTGGGGAAAACAAAAAATAAAAATAAAAATAGAGTAGTTTTTCCTCCTTTCATAGAAACTCATGTTGTCACACTATTATTACCAAAAGCTCGACGATTTAATCACAGTTACTACCAACCACTTCACTTGGCAATACTAAAAGGCGACTGGAAATCAACAAAGGCTTTTCTTGATAACGATCCAAGCGCATTGACAGCACAGGTTACAATACATGGCAGGACTGCACTTCATGTTGCAGCAGTAGGAGCTCAGTGGAAACTTCTTGAGAAGTTGGTGCAACATATGCCTGCAAATATGTTTGCAGAATTGGATTTAATCGGATGCACTTGCCTTCACTATGTTGCAATGGGCGAAAGCGTAAATGGTGTAATATTATAAGTTTTCGCGAGCTTAAATGGTGTAATATTATTGCAATGTTCTTGCTAACCGAACTAAGCTCATGAGACTATTTTATTTTACTTTAATTAATTGATAAAGTGGTATGAACCTTGACGAGCAGGGTCTTTCTCTAATAACTACTCACTATATAATTAATACCACGAGCAGGGTCCTTTTTTTTAAACTTTTTTGGGTACACACAACTTTAAGACAATTATGCTAATATTGTTTAATCAAATTTAGATACATGCAGGAACTTCCCCCTGGATATGCAGGTCTTTCTTTATTATTATAAAGAATATAATCTGATCAACTTGCTCAACAAATATTAAAGAATGATATATTAAAAAATTGTTTTACTAAGGATCAAACTCGAGTTCTTTTGAACAATCCATTTTTTGGTGAAGCTTACTACTAACCAGTGGTTTGTATGATTACTCATTGCTATTAGTCCAATATTGCAATGATCATTAAGAAATAGAGATGATGTCAAGTGTCAACCACAAAATACATGTGGAATTAATGAGTCCAAATCATAGAAAGGAATCCGATAATATAGAGTTCGACCACAAAGTAAGTAAAGTCTGACTAAAAATTGAGAGCTTATTAATCACTTGAGCTCAATATCTTTGTTTCATGTAGGTATGGATAATTTTTTTATAAATTAATTACTTTTAAGATAAGCTAAATGCCTAAAAAATATTTAAACATGACAACAAAGTCTTCATCTCTATATAGAGCCAAATGAAAAACTAATTCATTTATTCACACAAGATATTAATCAATACGACTAAGCAGCAGGGTCATCTTTTAACTTTTTTTTGGGATACATACATGCAGAGTCAATTTTTTAATCTTATTTTGGAAAGATATTTTTTTATTATAAATAATGTAATCTCAACTTGCTAAATTAATATTAAAGAATGACCACTAAGTCTCATCTTTAATTAGGTCTGTGTAGAACAACCATATATATTTTTTCCCATAGGGTCTATTACGAAACTTCCTTTTCATCTTTTGCAGACAAAATTTGTACTCTTCTTTTTGAAATGGTTCACCACCGCAAGTTGAAGAGTTATGATTGGCTTTCTTTTCTTGATTCTAAATTTAACAAATAAATACAATTAATGATTAGCACTAAATAGTATATGTGTATGAAAAATATGTGGTATAAATTTGGATTAAATACAAGAGATTAGTGAAAAAGTAACAGCTTCAATTAATTGCTCTTATTTTGAAAATATGTGTTCCTCATTGACAAGTAGATTCTCACCAAAATTCTCATTAGTCGAAATTACTTGTTTCAATCCAATTTCTAATAATTAAATGGCAAGAAGAAATTTGGGATTTTTTGTTGAACCGAAATTTGGGGTTATTTAAAAAGAAGGAAATTACTCCATTCAATTCAAACCCTTGTGAAAATAGTGATACGAAAGTATAAGAGCCACAACCATATTTTTTTTAATGGCGCTCTTGTTGTAGTAGTTGTTGTTGTTGTTGTTGTGACAACCTTGTTGTTAAGGTACAAATCCTTCATGTGATTTTTTACTCTGATCTGTTCTCACTTCTTGTTTCTAAGTTTGAAGGTTCTCGGTAGATCATATACTATGTCATTGAATGTTGGGTTTGAAGGTGAGATAGATTGGAGCTGATTATAATTTCTCCGATTTAGATACGGTAGGGATAGTGATGATGAAGAAAATGTTTGGTTTAATCGCTTTTGAGTTTGAAGGTTAAATCTTCTAGTTCAATCGGGAATTATTATGACATTGTTTGCCACTTTCAGGAATGAAAGTGACTGTTTACTCAATAGAAAATCAACAATTTTTATTTTTTTGTTCTACTTTGCCTTTAAAATGGTTCATGTCTACGTGGCATCAAAATTTAAAGGCAAGTGTCACATGTTGGTCAAAACATTCACGTCAACACTATCAAACGGTTTTTTTATAAAAGTTAACGTTAGAGATTTTAAAATGTTTTTTTATAATTAAGGGCCTATGACAGTGAATGTCATTTTCAAGGACTAAAGTGACTGTTTACTCAGATATTTTTTCATATAACATGCATAAAATAATACCAAAATTATTAAATTGAACGCGTGATCGATGCTCGAATCTGAATTTTTTGCAAATTTATCATGGTTATTTTTGTATTAAAATAAAAAACTAAAACATTAAACTTAAGTGGTTGGTGAGCTATTCATAGAATGAATTATTTAGAAGAACTTGAGTTTGATTTCTATTAAAAGCAATTCTTTTTTTGTTCACCATCAGTATCCGACCCACTAAACCGTATAACATGGTTTGAGGATCAGTTCTAGATAACATGAAGTGATTTCGGCCTCCTCCTGATTGCAATTTTAGAGTAAAACAATTCCTAATCGGGTTTTCTTACCACGAACCGAATTTTGAATAACCGAGTTTATTCACATGAAAAAACGTTAGTACCAAAGATAAAATAAAATAGAATGAATGCACATTAATTGAAATTTGAAAATATTTTGCCATAAAATAAATAAACAACGGTAATGATTCGCCATAAAATAAAGGGTAAAATGGTGTTTACCCCCTGCAAAGTAGGCGACTTCTGCATTACCCCCTGACAAAAATTTCGTTTAGATTCCCCCCTTACAAAATTTGGTTTTCTAGATTCCCCCCTTCAAGACACTATGTGGCAGCTGACTGTGCAAAAATCTCCACGTGGCTACACGTGTCAGCTGCCACGTAGGAAATTCAACATTTAAAAAAAAAAATTTGACACGTCGCTTCTGCCATTTTTTTTTTACTGAAATCTATTAAATTAATGTTTTTTTAAAATTGTTTATATTTATTTGTTTTACTGAAATTTATTTAAAAACAGAAAAAACAAAAAATAAATAAAATAGAAAACGAAAGGGTTAGCCATGACAGTACAACCGAGAGCTTCCAAAACCCGAGACTCAGTTGCAGAGAGAATAGGATCAAATACCTCTATGTTTCCAATCCAATTGAAATCTCTTTTCATCAACATTGCAATACTTTTTTTTTGAATCGGCAAACATTGCAATACTAAGTTGCAAACGCGGGGCCAATACCATAAATTACCATTGGCATCTTTGTCTCCTCCGACACAACCACCACTCTCACAATCGAAACCTTCCTCCCTTTCACCGCCCACGACTGTTACCCACCGTCCACCTCCGTCACCACAACCCCCTCCGAACTCCTCTCCTTCTTCCGCACCATGGCCTTAATGCGTCGAATGGAAATCGCCGCCGATTCACTCTACAAATCAAAACTCATCCGCGGTTTCTAACAAACCCAGATCTATGTTCTTAAAAATGAAAAAAAATCAAAGAGGTAACAGAAACATAGATCTGAAAAAGTAAAGAAAAAAAAGGTTTCTGGGTTTGTTGTTGTGAGGGAGGTTTGAAGGTTTGTTGTTGCAGATGAAGAACATGATGTTCTTGGTCAGTTGCTCGATAGATACCGACGCAGCTGGGTTCTTCCTGGATAATTTCGCTGCCTCTTGATTAACTCGTGGATTATATTTTAAACTATTTTCATGTTTGAAAGTGCTATGATTGGATTTGTCAAAATTAAATGAGACAGGGTGCGTTTGTTATAATTTTTTTTATAAAGAAATCACTTTTATGCTTTTAAGTGTTTGTTTTAGATTTTTTTTGTAAAAATCATTTTTTGTTTTGAAATGAAAGGAGGGATGAAGAACACTAAATGAAAGCACGTGATGTTCTACTTCCAATTTTTTATTTCAGTTATTTAAGTTAAACAATTTAAAAAACTTAATTTAATCTATTTCAGTTAAAAAAAAAATTGTTAAGTAACTGACGTGGCGATATTTTTTTTTTTAAATGTTGATTTTCCTACGTGGCAGCTGACACGTGGAGATTCCTTCTGCCACGTGGAGATTCTGGCTCAGTCAGCTGCCACGTAGTGATTTGGAGGGGGGAATCCAGAAAACTAAATTTTACAAGGGGGAATCTAAACGAAATTTTTGCCAGGGGGTAATGCAGAAGTCGCCTACTTTGCAGGGGGTAAACACCATTTTACCCTAAAATAAATAAACAACGGTAGTGATGATCAAAATGTTACTATCAAGCTTGCTATATAAAGATACAGTAGAACAATAGAAAACAAACACTCTTTCATTTCCAACTTCAGCGAAGATGAAAAGACCAAAAAAATCAAAGAAAAGGGTGATTTTTTTATCCAAATGTCCCTCATTTTTCCAGAATTTCCCACACTGCCCCCCTTTTAAAAAAAATTCCATTTCTGCCCCCCAATACCCCCCAATACCCTCCCTTTAGGACAAGGGCCCGGACACTGTGGCCCACATACCTGTTGGCGCCACTGTCCCTGGCGCCATTGACTTGGCTTGGAGCCAGTCAAAGTGGCGCCATGCCCCACAGTCTGCAGCACGTCAGCTGCTGTCCCCTGCATGGCTGACACTGCTTTTTCCAATTTTTTTTTTTTCGTTTTTAATATTAAATTTTTGTTTTTTTCAACTATCAACTCCTTCTATAAATACCACACTCTATACTTTCATTTTTCACTCACAAACTTCATTTTTTTTTCATCTCTCTATTTTTTTCACCCTCTATTTATTTTATCACAAATGGCCTCTTCTTCAAATGTCCGTACATCAACCACTCATAAATTTTCTGTGAAATTTAATGGGCGCGAGGAACATTTTAAATTAATAATTGGCGAATTGAGTTCTCTTGTTTCTTTGAAGAATAATATTCAAGAAATATTTCTCTTCAAAAATGGTGAACAAATAGAAATTGAGCATCTGGCCTATTTAGATTCATGTACGGACATCACGAGTGACTCTATTGTTGCAACATATAAAAAATACTGGGTCAAGTTGGAGAATGATATGGATGTTCAATCCATGTTTAGGAGTGTCGAATCTGAAAAAGAACCACATCGTTTGTACGCGACCTTAAAAAAAAAATAGTTTAGTTATTGTTAAATGTGGTTTATTTTTTATGTTATGTAATTTTATTATGTTTTATGTTTGTGCAATTTCATTTTATGTTTAGTGTTGTCGAATTTGAAAAATAATCACATTGTTTTAATGTGACCTTAAAAAAAAAATTGTTGTTGTTTTATCGTGGTTTATATTTATGTTAAGTAATTTTACTATGGTGTATGTTTGTGCAATTTAATTTTTTAATTTCGTATGAATGTAAACATTTATATATTTTAAAATGAAATTTAAAATTTATTATAAATATATTGATGTCGTGTGTTGAACTTTTATTAAAAACATATTTTTTAATACTTTATCTTTTTTCCAATGGTAACACTTGATTGTAGAAAATGTTATAATGATAAAAAATTCAATCCTTCCCAATGGAGCTTGAGCATGGTAATCATGAGTTTTAAATTAAAAAGTGACAAATCAACCAAAATCTCAACAACCACAATTTATGAGAAACATGCTTGAAACCTTCCACAGTTGCACGACCTCGAGACCAAGTCTACTGCGAAATGATCCATTGGCCGGCCTTCATTTGGATCCTCAGTTTCTTCCACCGAGGACGTCAAACGCTGCCTATCAAATTTAGTGACTATGTGTGTGTTAGCCTTTAACACTGCATCTACTATCCTTTTCTGGCAGGCTTCAGAATATACTTGACCAGAAGTTATAGTTGGGGTTCGGCACTGCTGGCTAGGTTGTACAGAGGTTTGTGTGATGTCACACTTTCAAAGAATCCCAACGCAAATATTCAAGGATGTGCGCTACTTCTCTTTGCATGGGCACGTTGTCGTATTCCCCACTGTCAACGTCTCAGAGAGGCAAATCCACCATACGAACGCCCATTGGCCGGATGGTACGTCATATTCTAATTATTAATAATTAATATTTATATTTATGATACTATTAATTGTGATTGAAAAAATTTATTTCAGGTACATTGCTTCGGGGACAACCTATGACGGTGATACAGCGCATAATGTAAAAGCTCTTACAACATACATTGATTGTATGACACCTGAAGATGTAATATTTACTCTCTCTCCTCAATACTTCATTTATTACCTAAATGCATCTATTCACAAATATTAATTTCTAATTTTTTTTCATGTTGACAGTTTATTTGGACTCCTTACGGAAATCGCGAATCAAGATTTCCGGCGGACAGTGCAACGTGGTCATCAACCACGTTTATCCTGAATTTTAATATTTGTGAGTACCATCCGGCTAATAGAGTCCCACGCCAGTATGGACTTTCCCTACCGGTATCGGAGCATGCACAACTAATGGAACGTTACCATTCCATCGCCTTGAAGAAAGCTCCTGATTCGGCCAGGTACTTTGAGGTCGAATGTCAGCATTGGAATAACCGCCATCTCTACATTCTACAGGGAGAACCAGTAGTTGCCGATGAACCTGTGTTCCCAGTCGATTATCTTGATCAATACAGAAGAGATTACAACCCATATCTATCTGGAGACTATTTCTTGAACGACCCGCGCCCACAACCATATCCCCAAACACATGATACCGGCGCACAATCTTCATCTCATGGCGCACAATCTTCACGCCATGGCACACAATCTTCATCCCATGGCGCTCAATCTTCATCCCATAATCAACCTTCCCCACTACATTACAGCGAACAACCACATCCACATACCCCTCTTCCAGAGCTATCATTATACACCAACCCAGACCAACCATCGTATACACCACAACAACAAGATATCTACATCCCACAACCACCACCATTTACCCAATCCCAAACATTTAATGAATCAGATTTTTTTACCCCCTTCTCACAAACGCGTAATTTTTTCAACTTCGACTCACCCGGAACTCAGCGTTTTAATGAACATTACGCACACATCCAAGACACAACTCCCTACCAACCCACACAACCCCAACCAACCCAACAAGTCTCCCAAGATATGTTCAACAATCTTATGTTTGGATCATGGGCTGAGTATTTACAAAGTTCAACGCATGATCTTGGTGGTCAAGGTTCGTCATCGGCTGCGGTTCAATATAATCAACCGACACGAGTGCATAATTTTATGGACTTGGAGGTGACTAGGCCTCAACAGGAGGAGGAGAATCAACAACAATATGGACTAGGACATCGACAAGGTTATCCTCCACTGTGTGGCACTGGTTCACATAGATTTAGACCTGGTGATGGTAATCAGCGGCATTAGACCAATTGTAATAAAAAAAATTTAATATATAATATTTCTATTTTTTATCATCTAATTTTCTGTTATTATAAATTTTTTATCGTAAATTAAATTTATTTATTGTCAGGCCATTTGTGATAAAATAAATAGAGGGTGAAAAAAATAGAGAGATGAAAAAAAAATGAAGTTTGTGAGTGAAAAATGAAAGTATAGAGTGTGGTATTTATAGAAGGAGTTGATAGTTGAAAAAAACAAAAATTTAATATTAAAAACGAAAAAAAAAAAAAAGGAAAAAGCAGTGTCAGCCATGCAGGGGACAGCAGCTGACGTGCTGCAGACTGTGGGGCATGGCGCCACTTTGACTGGCTCCAAGCCAAGTCAATGGCGCCAGGGACAGTGGCGCCAACAGGTATGTGGGCCACAGTGTCCGGGCCCTTGTCCTAAAGGGAGGGTATTGGGGGGTATTGGGGGGCAGAAATGGAATTTTTTTTAAAAGGGGGGCAGTGTGGGAAATTCTGGAAAAATGAGGGACATTTGGGTAAAAAAATCGAAAAGGGTTTCCAATAACAAACTATGGAGTATGGAAATATTTCAAGAACAACAAGAAGAAGATCAAAGAGAACAAAAATGGGTCACTCATTATTGTAGTGATCATCAAATATTGTTGGTGGGTGATGGTGATTTCTCATTTTCCCTTTCCTTAGCAAAAGGGTTTGGTTCTGCTTCAAACATTGTTGCTTCATCTTTTGACACCTATGGTCTCTCTCTCTCTCTCTTAAACCCTACAATGTTAAATGTTAAAGTTTTGACCTTGAAATTTGATTTATGTTTTTTTATTTGGGAAATTTTTTTTTTTTGGGAATAAATGGGTTTGATTTTTTGATCACGTGGTGTTCTTCTTTCAATGTGACATTTTTTTTCTTTTTTTATTCAGCAAAGAACACATTTTTATGATTTCTTTGAAATATGGCTATTTTTATATGAAGGTCTGATAGAGACACATATTAATTTAAGAAAATAGAATTAATTGAATGTAACTGCTTGTGTCGGTTTAGGGTTGAACACATGGGGTATCAAATTATCGATGGATATGTCTTCAATTTGAAGTGTCTGTGCTATGTTGTTATTTTCACTTGGTGGTTTTGAGTATGATAAATGCAAAATCATGCTTACTTTTCAATCAATTCAATTTAAAAAAGTTGCTATTACTAGAGGTAACCTTTTCTTGTGAAAGACATGTCGCGGTGCTGCATTGTTATTGTTACTTTGAGGTTGCTTCATTCATAGCCTTGTTTGTGTTCAAAACCTAAATGCTATGGCCTTGTTTTGCTATCAATGTCCTCTTGTTCATGTAGACGAGGTTACCAAAAAGTACAAGAATGCAAAGTCAAATTTAGAAGAACTGCAGAAGCTGGGAGCATGCCTGTTTCATGGAGTGGATGCAACCAAGCTGAAATTTTATCCAGATTTAAAAATGCGGAGGTTTGATCGCATTATATTCAATTTTCCTCATGCAGGTTTCCATGGGAAGGAAGATAACTTGGACATGATCAAGTGAGTTATTTAGTAGATTCCAGTTAAATGACTAATTAATGTCTTGATTATTATTTAACTCTGCTTGATATAGAAGACTGCATTAATCTAATGAATGAGTTTGTGAATTGTTAGTTTATATATTCAAAAATGTTAAATATCTTCGGTTATCATATTTAATGATTTTAGGATGAAATTATTATTTAACGATGCAGATTGTGTTTGTGTTTGTGTTTGTATTTGTATGTGATTTGTGTTTCCTTGTGGATTTTATTTTATAGGATGCATATGGATCTTGTGTTTGGTTTCTTCAAGAATGCAAGTCACATGCTTCGAGCCAATGGTGAGATTCATGTCAATCACAAAACTACACCTCCGTTTAATAACTGGAACTTAGAGAAGCTCGCCGAGCAAAGCTTTATGACAATGATTGAGTGTGTTGATTTCAACAAGGAAGATTATCCAGGTTATAACAACAAACGAGGAGATAGTTATCGATGCGATGACCCATTTCCTCTCGGTAAGTGCAGCACATTCAAGTTTATAAACAATCCTAGTGTTGTAAAAATTGGACCTATTCACAATAACAAGCAACATATAAGTTTAAGTAATCACACAAATATGAAAAACCATTTGAGGAGAAACCATATGGAGCTTTCTGTGCAACCAATGACAAATCTTCCATTTCAAGAGATTCATAACAATTATCATCCTCGAACAATTCTTCCATTTCGAGAGATTCCGAACATGGAGCAGGTTCCAACTCCAGTTGGTCTCAATTATCATCCTCAAACAAGACCATCATTTCAAGAAATTCAGAACATGGAGCAATTTCCAGCTTCAGTTGATCTCAATTATCAGCCTCGAACAAGACTTCGAGAGATTCAGATCATGGAGCAGTTTCCAGCTCCAGTTGATCACAACTATCATCCTCAAACACGACCGCCATTTCAAAATATTCAGAACACGGAGCAATTTCCAGCTTCAGTTGATCTCTATTATCAGCCTCGAACAAGACTTCGAGAGATTCAGAACATGGAGCAGTTTCCAGCTCCAGTTGATCACAATTATCATTCTCAAACTAGACCATCATTTCAAAAAATTCAGAACATGGAGCAATTTCCAGCTCCAGTTGATCTCAATTATCATCCTCGGACAAGACTTCCACTTCGAGAGATTCCAAACATGAAGCAATTTCCAGATCCAGTTGATCTCAATTATCGTCTGCAGGCAAGTGTCTTTCCCAAAACGAATCAACTTGATTACTATCCTCAGTCTCAGACAAGTCACTTTCTAAAAAGGAACTACATCAACAGTGGGACAGACATACATGGAAGAGTTGCTTCTTCTGCTGACTACCATTATGAACGTGATATGACACAAGACACTCGAAGATTGGTACAACCAATGGAGTCATTGCAATCTTTGCAACCGTGGCCGACACCAACTAATTGCAGATATTCTCTGACAGATCCCAACATAAGAACAATGGATATCGCTCCTCCCATATCAATTGGTGCTAGGAATGAAGGCGGCCAATACCAACCTGTTGAAGGAAGCTCCAAATATTTGCAGGAAGAACCTTATAGAAATGCTCCGAGGCCAAGTCGTTGTTTTGATGTGGTACGATGCTGAAGTGCCTAGGAAAGTTTTCAATAGAGAAATTTATGTTATGCAATAAGTATGTTATGAATGGAATAACCAGCTAACACTTTTTACTTGAAGGTAGTTTGTTACTTACAATATCTAGCTATAGCATGGGCTGTGAAGAATGTGATTTTGTTATTAACATTTAGCATATGTTGATCTTTTGCAGCATGCTATTATGCTATAAGAAAGAAAGTATCTTTTTTGTTAAATGATCTAAAAGAATTGATCAAGTACTAGACAAATTCGATAGCCTTTATCTCTCATGTCTCATTATTTGTTGACGGCTTAAATATGTAAAAAGTCCCTGCACTTAGGGGTCGTTTAATTTTCAGTCCCTACATTTCAAAAACCTTTCAAATTTGCCCTACACTTTCAGTCAACTTTAAAAAAGGTCCCTGGGCTGACTTTTTTGCTTATGTGTCACTATTTTTGGCCATGTGGCACTGATGACCGGGTATCCAACATGATGAATCATCAAAAAATGCCTTGAATGGACGAAATTGTCCTTAATGTGTCAAGGAACAATTGAAATTACATTATGCCATTCTTCTCTAAAAACATGAACGAAATCCAAATGGGGGAATGGAAAGGATTGGGCAAAACCTCTAGAATTGCAGGAGCTTCTATGGCTACTTCTTCAACTATCAACACCCATGGCTAGATGACCACCACCCACTCCACTTTTATATTCATCATTGTTAAATAAATCTCAATCTACAACTTCATGGAATCACCAAAATCACAAGCAGAATTTCGAGATCGCGAAGCACAACGAAGAACTACGATTCAGAGCTAGGATCTGAAACAACATACGACAGATCTGAGAATGATGACGAGGACGAATCTGAAAATGGCGAGGAGGATGACGGCAGTTTAAACGACGGGCATTGCAATTGGTGTGGGTTGAAATTGTTATTGTGTTGCTGCGTTTTTGACAGATGATGAAATTGTTACTGTGTTCTGCGTTTTGAATTTGTTGTTGTGTTGCTGAGAAATTGTTAATATTGAAGATTAACAATTTCAGAAACTAATTCTTGTTGTGTCTGCGATGTAAGATTCTAGGTTAAGGGATCTTGGATTTCATGTTTATTGTTTAGAAGCTTCAATTAGAAATTTATGGGTTGATGAGGAAAGATTGAGAACTATGACTAAGGATGAAGGTTGAATTTTTCAGAAATTTTGCGAGCTAGTTTTGTTTTTCTTTTGGAAGTGGCTGTTAGTAATTTTGAATGGTGTTTATAGGTTGGAAGATGATGTTTTCTGGGTTTGAAGAGGTTTGAAGGAAGAAGGAGATGACAAAGGGTATTTGAAATTTGGTGAGTCAATATGTTTTAATCCTAATCAGCAACGCCACATGGGCAAAAATAGTGACACATAAGCAAAAAAGTCAATCCAGGGACCTTTTTTAAAGTTGACTGAAAGTGTAGGACAAATTTGAAAGGTTTTTGAAATGTAGGGACTGAAAATTAAACGACCCCTAAGTGCAGGGACTTTTTACATATTTAAGCCTTTGTTGAATACACACTTGTCTCGTTAATTCCACATAGAATCTGTTGTAGTTATTTGATGTGTGAAATTTTGGGGGACCAAAGCACAATTAATTAAGTATAATAAAAGTAGCGACCAAAACCACGTAGATTAGTCTAGTTGGTAAGAAGTTGACTCATATCTCACAATTTGTAAGTACATCAAACACTCTTTGAGCCTTGTTGTTTGCTTCCCTGACTCTAGTAAGCCCCTCGGATCCAACTTACCTAAAAGTTGAATTTAATTGTTATCAAAATTTTAAAGATTGTAAAGCATCAATGCACATAAGAACATATTGAACTCTTGTTCACCCTAGTTATTCCCTTGAATCAATGTGCACATTGAAGAGAACAAGTAGCAATTAACTTGCTAATTTTTTTTCTTTTCAAGTAGTCTAGTGGCTCAAATCAATTAACTTGCTTATTTATAAAGAACATATGTAACATTGAAGCATAGACAAAATAACAAGTCATTGAGAAAACTCACACATAAAGTGGAGGGACTGAGGTACGAACTCCAATCATAATATTTGACTTAACAATTTCGACATTTATATCAGCTGAATTCGAATTTGTAGACCGAAGCAACAAACTATTTTAATTGAATAAAATGAAATCGTTTCTGGTAGTTATTTTTTGTTGAATTATTGAAGGGACTGCTAAACTATATAGTATAATAATTTGAGGAAATAATAAATATTTGGACTAATAATAGTCAAAATTAATTTCATTATTTACTTAAACATGAACGAGATTGAATCATTGTGCAACACATTCTATTGTAGGCCCTAGATGTCCTTTCATATTGGCCAAAAGTAATGGATCGATGAGTTGCTGAAGTAGTAAGTGACCGACATTATTTTCCTTAATGCGTACTTATAGGTTTTAATGAGAATCTTAATAACAAGTCAGGATGGCCGAGTGGTCTAAGGCGCCAGACTCAAGTTCTGGTTCTCGTGAGAGAGCGTGGGTTCAAATCCCACTTCTGACATTTTTATATTTTCAATAAATTAATTTACCAACCGTGCTTCTTCTACACTTCGGCTAATTGGTTTTGATTTTGTCCTTTGGGCCTAATTATACTATAACCCAAATTTATTCTATATGGGATGAAAATTGCTATTTACGCCCCCTACATTTGCTCACAGGCCCCCCGAACTGACAAAAATATCCCTGAAAACCCATTTCGTCGTTTAAAAAACGGAGGCCCTTTTTTCGTCTCGTACATGACGAAAACATGTAATATTTTGACATGGGCAGGGTAGGCATTGGTCGATCGCAAAAAATCACACATTTTCGTCTCGTGGTTGACGAAAATAGGTTTCGTCTTCTACGATACAAACACGTTGGTTTTCGTCATCTAGATGACGAAATCAGCTGATATACATGAATGAGCTGGTACCTGTCCTATCATATTCTACTTTACCAATTAACACCCAAAGTAGATCTAGGGCGATTTTGGAGGTAGGAAGGCTTGATCTCTACGTTGATTCACTCAAAGAAGCTACCCACACTGATTTGAAGCAATATCAAAGGTAAGAAATACTTCTCTAGGTTTAATTTTTTGTTTTTTGAAACTTTGATCTGGTAGTTTCTTTCGTCAATTGGGTGTTCGTCATCTACATGACGAAAGTCAGCGTGTTCGTCGCGTACGTGACGAAACAAGCTTTCGTCAACTACGAGACGAAAATTAAGGCCAATAAGCCAATATCCGCCCTAAATGAGGACCAAAATTGCGTGCTGCTTGGTTTCGTCAGCTAGATGACGACGAATACTTACTTCGTTACCCACGTGACGAAAATTTTGGCATCTAATTCAGGGGTATTTTGGGATTTTAGAGGGGCCTCGTAGCAAACCAAGGGGCCTAAATAGCAATTTTCGGTGATATTTTGTTGCAAAAAGTATTATCATATGATTTTTTTTTTCTTCCTATCCCCATGTTTCCTTTATACTCCCTCAGTTTTTCAATGTTGCTCTTGAATAAATATTTCAGAACACGACAATTGGAACAGAAAAATTCTTATCATTTTTTATTCTATGTGAAAACTTTAGTACCTTTAAGTATATTGAACTAATAAAAAAGTGTATATATATTCAACTTATCATGTCACTATTTAATTGTATATCTAATTATTACTTATATATCAAATTACAATTATTTAATGATGTGGAAATGCATTGTGGATTTAGTTATTTTATCCACCAAATTACTTATAATTAAATAATTTTATTTTTTAAAAATAAAATATTTCAAATAAAAAATAAATACAATAAAATTAAGGAAAAACAAATAAATACCAAAGAAAATTCCTAATTTCGAAAAATAAGGTAAAACAAGTATACAATTATTTTTTGTGTCTATTTATGATAACTTACCATTTTATCATAGGAAAAAAAGTAATTTAATTTAAAATTATATTTTCTATATTTGAAAATAAATACTAAAAAGTTAGAGAAAAAACAAATAAGAACAATTTCCCTACAAAAAGAAGTAATTTTATTTTTTATTTTTATTTGTCAAGTAGTTTAGTATAGTTAGAAATTTTAACCTTAAAGTAAATAAGTGAAAAAATTTGGATTTAAATCATGACCCCAATATATATAGTACAACTTCTTTAACAACTGAGTTAGACTCACGGTCAATTTATTTCATTTTTTTAATAAGAAATTACTAATATTTAAGTATATTGAGGGTGTCATTTTTATATAGAAAAAAATATAGTTGAAGGTAAGTTTGTTTTGGTCATTTATTTATTATATATGTAGGCAAGGAGGAAGGGTCAAATACATACCAACATTACACTTGTTTAAGTGGAACTAAAATCTGAAATCTTTGAGTAAGGTTATCGAGATTAAATTGTTACTAGAATTTTGCACCAATAATATTTTTTTACCCAAAAAGAAAAGTGGTATTATGTGTATGTATATATGAACATCAATGAACTTGTATGCGCTATTCTATTTCTTTACACTGTGTCAACTTCGTCAAATGACTCTAAGTTAGATTTCATATTCATACCGTATTGATCCAAGATATAAAGAAGCTATTCTCCCAGATCAATATTCTCTTTATCACACATTTAGGGAGGAGAATCAATGTGCTGATTTCTTCGCTAAACTTGGAGCTTCCTCAAATGCCCATTTTTTGACTCATGTTTCTCCTCCGAAAGGCGTCCATAATCTTTTTACAAATGACGCCAAGAGAACTTTCTTTCTGGGTGAGTAATTTTTTCCTTTTCCTTTTAGCTTATTTTAAAAAAAAATTATATAATAATCACAACAACAACATACAGTAAAATCTCTTTAAATTAATACTCGGTAAATTAATAAACTCTCTAAAATAATAAAGTTGTCCGGTCCCGACTTGGGCCAGTGTAAAAAATTGAAAAATTCGATAAAATAATAAGATAATAATTTTTCGGGAGATCCCTTTGTAATTTTCGGTCCAAAGAAAATCGTAAATTAATAATTCATAGAAACTGAAAAAACTATATGACACTCTATTAAAATATGATTCAATAGTTGTCTGTTTTCCATCAAAAGAATACATTGAACCCATTTGTTCCTCTTGTTTCCATCAAAAGTCATTATTGATTTCCAATGCATATTACTAAAGTCATTATTGATTTACAAGTCATTAAAAACTCTTTAAATTAATAATTATTAATTTATCGATAAATTAATAACTCTCTAAATTAATAAATTTCTCCGATTCTGACTCTATTAATTTATAGAAATTTTACTGTAACAACTAAATTAGTAATGAATCATCAGGCATGTATAAATATAAATTGCACACGCGGACAACAAATACCACACTGAGTATTTATGAGTCTAATATCCCTATCATATAAGGCCATGCAACCCATTAATTTATTGCAAAACCTCTTGAAAACAAAATTTTCATTTGCCCATTTTCAAATCACACCAACTAATTTGAAAACTTGCTAGATTCTTGCATCCATATTACCACGTAAGTGCTTAAAGTGAAGAGTTGGACATAGATCCACTAATGTCATTCTTTTCTTGATGCAAAAAATCAACTATATAGTATAAATATAATTGGGCATAAAATCATTATTTTGTCTTGCTTAAATAAAAGCATAGAGTATATATATAGTTGAACTAAATTGAAATTTAATGGTAAGTAGGTCAACTTGCAAGTGAGTCACACCTCCACTTGCAATATAAAAACAGGAAAAAGGAATGGGTTTATACTCCATAAAACTTATTTTTTTTAACTTACTCTACAATAGAGATTGGCCCATTTTGCAAATTGCAAGTCTACTGTTAACATAATGGAAACAAGCTACACTACACAATGATGGATTTAGTGTAGTAAAAAATGCACGCAGTTTAACACAATTTTAATCTTATCTATTTGATTTAGATCGAACGGTTTTAATTAAATATTGTATTTTTCTATTCAAATTGATCTCAGCCGTTAAAATTAAATTAGACGATTTAGAACCAAAATAGCATAGCTGCTTTACAGCATCAAATCCAAACGCCACAATGATGCAGCATGCCATGTATGTAGATGACGCATAGAGGATGTTATAAATGATAAATCAACACAAGAGTCAAGTCACACACATAAAAATATCACAAGATGGAGAGTAGTAACACATTAAATATCAATATATGATTGTGACCACCTTTGACACTTGGAGAGAATCAAGAAGGTGATCAAGTTAGGAATATTATTAACAAATAATATTTAGCCATTTAGGGGCTAAAATTAAGGATATTGCTTTTCCAATCAAGCTAGAGACCAAATTAGAAAATAAATTCCCTTCAAATGCAGTTATAGATTTCGACCATTTAATTTAAATCAACAATTTGTTTATAAAATAGTATTATTATTTTTTTTTTACGCTAAAGTAGTATTATTTGAAAAACTAAAAATTGACAATCATATCCAACTATATAAAAATTAAATATCATTTATAATTACTAAAAAATTGTCGACGTAACATTTCTTTCATTTCTTTCATTTAAACTATATGATATCAAATCGATGATCGAAATTTACATATATAACTTAGTATTTTTATTAAGAGAAAAAAGAATATGTATGAACAATGTAAAATAATTTTACACTATCAACCGATTACAACCATGTTTTCTGCCATATCACCTCACTGAACTCTATTTTCTTAATGTAACATCAAAGATTGAAGCATTCTTATTGGATATCGGCGTAAAATTAATATACTCTGACAATGTATGTTCTTTAAACTCTTTTATTAATACGGAGAATTTAATTACACCAAAGTAGTACAAGTTAAGAAACATTAGTGAAATTTTAAAAGGAACATATATACTTTGCTTCAAAGCACCAAAAATGAAATTGAATATACTTTTCCCTTCCAAAATGACATAAAACCATAATAAAGTCATGATGAATGAATCTACACAAAAACCGTACAAGTTAAGAAACATTAGTGAAATTTTAAAAGGAACATATACTTTGCTTCAAAGCACCAAAAATGAAATTGAATATACTTTTCCCTTCCAAAATGACATAAAACCATAATAAAGTCATGATGAATGAATCTACACAAAAACCAAACACGTACACCTTATGTTCCCTATTGACACAAGCAATCTAGAGAGTTGCTATAACCAAACCAACCAATAGAATTCTATCATATGGGTCCCATAACTATCCCTACCAATAAAAGTGCTCTCTAATATAAACCAACACATAACCAACAAAACAAAACCAAAAATATTATTTATCCAAAAAAAGAGTAAAAGCAACCAACTTGATCATCAAAACAAAGGCTCCGTCTACCGTGAGAGAGCTTAATAGGTCTCTCACGGTGCATGACCAACTCTTTTTTTTTTTTTTTTTAAATTGCTTTTGAACCTTAGATTAAAAAGTGGTACATGATATTATGATGCATTATCAGCATTGTATTATTTTTCATATCTTTTATTTTTTTTTATCCCTACAAAATAGAGACTTTTTAAGTTTAGTCCTTACTTAATTTTAATAGTATTTTTAGTCGTACAAAATTTTTCTGAATACGTTGTTTAAACTCAGTTAAAATAAAATTTGTTTAATTAATCTTAAACTCTTAAATTTTTTTAATGATTTTTTTTACACACGTGTTTATCACTTTATAAAATGTTCATTAACCAAAACTTCTAATTTTTTAATGTGAGCTGAGTTAAATATCAATTTTACGCATGCATATTATGCCTCATATCGAACGCGAGTGACATTTTTTTTTTACTTTATGTTTTATGGTTTAGATTGAACGGAGTACATCATATTATAGTGCACTGTCAGTATTAAATATCGGTTATAAATGTCTATGAACTTCTTATACGACTTGGTCACTCTTATCCCACTTAAATATCAATTATAAACGTCTATGAGATTCTTAGACGACTGAATCACTATTCTCGAACTTACATATCTCGCATATTAGTATCTCCCACATTAATATCTCCCACTTAAATATCGGTTATAAACGTCTATAAGATTCTTATACGACTCGATC
The DNA here is from genome assembly GCA_030408175.1 of Trifolium repens. Lineage (NCBI taxonomy): Eukaryota > Viridiplantae > Streptophyta > Magnoliopsida > Fabales > Fabaceae > Trifolium > Trifolium repens. Next base: position 9,169,319 of record CP125841.1, read on the forward strand.
ACTTTTATCCCACTTAAATATCAATTATAAACGTCTATGAGATTCTTAAACGACTTAATCACTATTCTCAAACTTACATGTCTCGCACATTAATATCTTCTACTTAAATATCGATTATAAACGTATATGAGATTCTTAGACGACTAAATCACTATTCTCAAACTTACATATCTCGCACATTAATATCTTCCACTTAGATATCGATTATAAACGTCTATGAGATTCTTAGACGACTGGATCACTATTTTCGCACTTAAATATTAATTATAAACGTCTATGAGATTCTTGATGATGACCTTATTGTTCTTATATTATATTTTCTTCTTTAAATGAATTAAAAATGAATTAAAAAAACTATTAAATAATATTTATCCATGATGATAAGTTTTGGTGAAGATTCGATGAAGATTTTATTATTATTTTTTTATTTATAAAAATCAGTTTTAGTGAAATAATTACATGTGAGAAGGAGATAAATATAATTACAATATTAAGCTTTTTTTGTTATGGATTTTATGAAGATTTTATTATTATTTATTTATAAAAACCAGTTTTAGTGAAATAATTACATGTGATTTATTTTATTAAAAGAAAAATCAGTTTTAGTGAAATAAAATATTTGTTATTTATTTTATTTTTCACTTTCTATTTGTAGGATTTTGTTTTCCTATTATGTTATTTTTTTTCTATAATATTCTTAGACGATTGAATCACTATTTTCGTACTTAAATATCTCGCATATTAATATCTCCATACACACACTTTTTAATTAATTTAAAGGAGAAAAAATTCTGCAACAAAGAAACAAAAAACGCATCAAAATTCAGGAATCAACATCATCTTTGCTACACCTTTAATCTTCATTAGGGGTGTGCAAAATATCCGGTTAGAAGGCCCAAACTCATAACCGGATCCAAATCCGTTTTAAAAAATCCAGATTTTGGTATATGGTTATTAACCAAACCATTTTCATCTGGTCGGTTATCCGTCCAAATTAAATTTTCGGATTTGGTTTAAATTGGTTATTATATCCTTTTCAAATTTGTTTTTGTCAACAAAAAAAAAAAAACAATATCCTTTTTTTTTTACGAAAACAAACAAATATCTGTGTTTTTTACAAAACAAAAAAATATCTTTTTTTTTTGACAAAAAAAAAAACAAATATCTTTTATTAAAATTAACTCACGCACACACCATCACCGATTCACCATGTGCGTGTGATCTCTGCAATTGTGATTTGCGATGAACCCTAAATCCCAAATCTACAATAATCTCTCCAACTGAACCCTAATCGACAATATTCTCTTTCAATCGAACCACACTCATTCTCTCCAATTGATTACAGATAAAAAAAACATAAATATCTTTAGAAAATAAACAACCCCTTATCTTTACACTAATAATTTGTATACTCTTATCTCGTTGGAATTGGAAAAAAGAAATCTAGAAGAAGGAATATGAATGATCTTCTTCACCTGTTTTTTTTTTTTCATCTCTTTCAAACACATATCAAAAGTAATTTGCTGCAAAGAATAAAAAAAGAAAAATGTATTATTTTACAATTTTTAAATGTTTTTCGCAAATAGACCAAATTAACCGTTTATTAATCTAATTTTAAAAATAACCAGTTTAAAACTGAATTTAAAAATTAACCGCTTTTAAACCGGTTTTATAAAAATATCCGATTATGTATCCGTATCCAAATTTATAACTGGTTATATAACTGATTCATAAAAAATAATGGTTATGATTATGTATCCAAATCCATATATATGGTTTTGGTTTGGATATAATTTGGTTTGGTAAATTAACCGACCATGCATACCCCTAATCTTCATCATCAAACTCATTGAATTGAACAAAGAAAAAAACACCAACAACAACAACCCCATAATTAATGGAAAAAAAAAAAAGCAAGAACAAGCTTCATTATCAATATTGAACAACCTTCAAGAAAAAACAGCAAGAATACAGATTTAAGAAAGAAAAAACAACAACCAATCTTCGTGATAAACGCAATAAGAACGCAGATTGAAGAAAGGAAAAACAACAACTTAATGAAAAACCCATAAACGATTTTGGTGACCCACGACCCAGAAACAATTTCGTCACTGTAGCTCGCGACCCACGAAGAAGATGAGTCGATCCAGGCAATGTTTGCAAAACCGGACCGGACCGATCAACCTTGCTAAACCGCTAGTCCTAAAAACCGGAGAAAAAACGTTTTGAACCGTTCCGAACCGGACTGAACCGGATAAACCGGTGAACCGGTCCCGGTTTAGGGAAACCGACCGGACAGCTTTTTTCCTCTTTTTCAATTTTTTTTTTCACGAAAACTCCATTCTTTTTCTATTTTTTTTTTATTTTGCAGGTTTATTGATATGAAATACTTAACTCTTTTTCTTATGAAAGAAAGTTTCTTGATTTTCATTGTTTGTAATCAAATTATGCAATATATTCTTTCAATTAATTTGAAAAACACACAGAGAGAGAGAGAGAGAGAGAAGAAGAAAAAGAAGGAGGAGCTTGAAGAATAAGAAAAAATGGATGAAATTGAGAAGAGAGTGAACCATATTGTTTGGATATGTTTTTAAGTATTTCTTGAAGTTTCTTCTTTTTCTCTTGCATTGTTCAATTCAACTTGTAACTCAAGCTTTGAGATTTGAGTTGTTGAACTGAACCAGAGACATGGGAGCTACATGATGTGGCGGCTGTGTTGTTGTGCATTCTATTTCCAATCCTTGAATTTGCATAAGTATAGCTATTTATATTTAGGGTTAATGTAATGGGCTTGGACCATATTTTTTTGGTTTTTTATAATATTTGGGCCATAATGTTTTGAAAATATGGGTTAATTGTAAATAGACATTTTTGTTTTTTATTCTTCTATTTTTATTAAAATATGAGTTTGATGTAGAGATATGTATATTTTATTTTATTATATATTTATTTATTTAATATCCGGTTCTATAACAGTTGAACCGGTTGAACCATGAACCAGAGCTTATAACGGTTCAATGTCCGGTCCGGTTTTTAAAACATTGCTACGAAGTAGGTTTTTTAATAAAAAATAGTGAGTATTGGAGAAAGACTCGTGTTCATTAATTGTTTAATGTAATTGTTAGTATTCATAAACAGCATCTATTTTAGAAACTCTTATATAAGGAAGAGCCAAATGAGTACCATTGTGCATGTTTTCCTTATCTTCTGCAGATTTTAATTATCCCTTAGAATCAATTTTCAGCTTCCAAAACAAAAATAAAGTTTTGCAATTGAGAAATGGCATCTGCAGAATATGTCAATACTGCTGTCACTGAGTTCGGTATGTATGATCTTTATTTCTTAATTTTCTTCATAAACCAAATGGATAATTAGTACAAACTAAATAATGTTTTGGATTGTGTTGCTAGGCAAAAGGCTGCAACAATTTTTTATTTATTTATTTATTTATTTATATTTTTATCATAGTAAGTAATTCTATGATGAAAGTATTAAGCTTTTAAGAAAATTTGAATTTAATCTCCTTACTTGAAAAGCAAAATACTTCTATAACTTTGCTATTCATATAAACTACATATGAATACTTGATTCAGACAAAAGTTTATGTATTTTACAATCACTTTAAAAACAAGTAATGCTTTTTTATGACTTTAGAAGTAGTTATATGATTAAAAATATTGCAGTTATAATTTGCTCCTTCCATAGAAACTCATTGTGTCACACTATTATTGCCAAAAGCTCGACGATTTAATCACAGTTACTACCGACCCCTTCAATTGGCAATACTAAGAGGCGACTGGAAATCAACAAAGGCTTTTCTTGATAACGATCCAACCGCATTGACAGCAAAGGTTACAATACATGGCAGGACTGCACTTCATGTTGCAGCTGTAGGAGCTCAGTGGGAACTTGTTGAGAAGTTAGTGCAACATCAACATATGCCTGCAGATATGCTTGCAGAATTGGATTTGATGGGCTGTACTTGCCTTCACTATGTTGCAATGGGCCAAAGTGTAAATACTGCAAAGGCATTGGTGGCTAAAAATCCTTCTGTTACACAAGTTACTGATTTTAAAGGATTCACACCACTCATCTATAGTATCACATCCACAAGATGTAAAGAGATGGTTTGGTATCTTGTTTCAAATACTACTGATGAGACACCTAGCTGTCCATTCTCTGGTCCCTCTGCTAGTCAACTTGTTGCTTTGCTTACAGGAGCTGGATTTCATGGTAATTAAAATTCTTCTCGGCCCTTCATGTAAACACTATGTTGTTTTGAGAAAGGAATATGAGAGGAAAAATAATATGAAACTAATGTATCGGAAAGCAAAGAGCTTTGTTTATATCATGTATATCATTACAAGTACACTATTACTCATTTGCTTATATGCTTTTTAAATCTTCCATGTGCAGATATCACCATGTATCTTCTGCAGCACTACCCTTACTTGACTACTATTTCTGATTCAAATGGAAGCAGCATTATACTTAATGTTCTGTCAAAATTGCCATCACACTTTCCAAGTGGACAAAATCATAGCTTAATGATAAGAATCATTTACAGATGTAAGTATCGTTTATTAAGAATAATTCTTGTGGTACAAAATGCTTGATTGTAATACTCTTTGGGAATTATTGAAACTTAAACATTTCTTATACTTTACCAGATTTTCCCCCGGCAGATGCATATGGAAAAAATAGATGGAATATAATATCAAATGCAATTGATACTAATTGTATGTTATCTATCCTTGTAGGGAAGCTCACTCCAGAGATTCTCTACTTAACTTTTGTTTCTTTTTTAATGTTTTCTTATGAAATAGACAATTTCATTTGCAGATCCTGGCATAAAGATAATTAGAGATACAAAGTTGAGACATCTATCTGCTGTGAGATTGGCTGAATATGTTATCTCACAAGCTTCAACCATGAATGACTATCAATTCTGGCAATCTTTTGTGAGTTCGGAAATTATTTTCAATGCAACATCATCTGGTATAGTTGAGATTTTAAAGATTTGTTTTCACTTTTTTCCTGATTTGGTTTGGACTCGCATTCCAAATGAAGGGAATCTGGTTCAAATTGCCATCAAGAATAGGAAAGAAAATGTTTTTAGACTTCTATGCAAGATGCCAATAATTTGCAAGATTTTAGTGTTGGCAATAGATGAATCAAATAACACTGCATCACACCTGGCCGCAAGGTTTACTTCTAAAATAGAAACAACTTTAGGTGAAGCAATGCAAATGATGAGAGAGTTACGGTGGTTTAAGGTTTGTTTATTTTAATCTCATAATTACATTCTTAGTAACTTTAAGTTAATTTAATCTTTATCTTTAAAAGTATTTACATGGTTGAAACAAATTTCATTCTTTGTTCATTTGTGTTACAAATTTGTATACATAATCCTTGAATAATATATATACACCACTCAGCACCACAATCAGACCCTCCTTGACAACAATGATGTCACAATCTTAAATCAAAACTAAATGATCAAATAAGAATTTTGGTAATATACATATGTGAAAGATATAGTTTGATCCTACATTCCTAAACATAAAGCGCATTTTTAATCAAGTAAAGGATCTGTTCAAAAATTTAAGTTAAAGAATACCACATGTAGTTTTGTCTAATTAAATTGTATAAAATTATTATTTTAACATAGCTACATACATCATGAACAGCATATAGAGAATTTGGATGACCCTCTCCATAAAGAAGTTAAAAACAAAGATGGTAAAACAGCTTCCCAATTGTTCATGGAAGACCATAAAAAATTAATTGGAGAAGCAAAGAGTTGGATAAAGGATAGATCAGAGTCTTGTATGTTAGTGGCAACTCTTATTGCGACAATCACCTTTGCGGCTGCAATAACTGTACCTGGTGGTAACAACCAGGACAAAGGAACACCAATATTCTTGCGAAATCACAAATTCAGCGTGTTTATTTGGTCCAATGCAGTGGCTTTCTTTTCCTCAATGACTTCTCTTCTGGTGTTTATCGCAAACATGAAGGGATACTACACCGAAGAAGAATTTGTGATGGTATTACCTGAAAGATTAATACTCGGTTTGAACTTTTTGTTTGTTGCTGTAGTGACAACAATGGTAGCATTTATTGCAGCTCTGTCTTTGTTTCTAGAGGACAGATTCAAAAATTTTACACTTGGCATTTGTTTATTGGCTTGTTTTCCATTTTTATATTCTGTAATGCTTCTGTTTCCATCTCGTACTTTGATGATGTTGGCACTCGGATGATAGAATGAATAGAAAGGAAATGTATTAAATGAGCTTGTAATAAAATGACGGCTACAAAGAGAATAAGGCACTTACTTCTAAGATGATATAACTACTCCTATTTATACACAAGGACTAGGTCATAAAGACAGCATAGTAAAATACTAAAATACCCTTAAATATAAATTACTTCTAACACCATCCCTTAATTTATATTTACACAAAACTAACAACACCAATTCCATCCCTCAAACGAAGAAATTGGTCAGTCTTGATTGCCTTTGTCATCACATCTGCAAGCTGCTTCTGAGTGCTACAGTGCACAACTTCTAACACTCCACTCTGAACCTGATTCCTTAAGAAGTGATACTTGGTCTCAATATGCTTGCTTCTCCCATGCAGCACTGGGTTCTTGGCAAGATTGATTGCAGACTTGTTATCAATCATCAGCTTCAGAGGCTTGTTTACCTCAATCTTCAGATCCTGCAGTAGGTTCAGAATCCACACAGCTTGACATGCAGTCAGAGCGCCTGCAATATACTCAGCTTCACAGGTTGATAGGGCAACAACAGGTTGCTTCTTGGAACACCAAGAAATAGGACAACCCAGGAATTTGAACAAGTACCCAGAAGTACTTCTTCTATCAACCCTGTCTCCACACCAATCAGAATCTGAATAGCTCAGAAGTTCTGATTTAGTCTTTCCTTCAAAAGGGAATAGCACTCCATGCTTCAGAGTTCCCTTGATGTACCTCAGAATCCTGACAGCAGCTTGGTAATGGGACCATTTTGGTTTACTCATAAATCTGCTAACCATTCCAACTGCAAAGCAAATATCAGGTCTGGTATTGCACAGATACCTTAGAGAACCAACCAACTGTTTGAAGGTTGTAGCATCCACATCTTCTCCATCAGAATCAGAGTCCAGCTTCTGATTCGTATCAGAAGGTGTAATTGCAATTTTGCAATTTTCCAGCTTAAATCTCTTCAGAAGCTCAAGTTCATACTTCATCTGATGTAAAATGATTCCTTTCTCAGAATACAGAAATTCCATCCCTAGAAAGTAACTCATTTTACCAAGGTCTGTCATCTCAAATTCATTCATCAGAACCTTCTTGAACTTAGCTATCTCTTGTTCAGAGCTTCCTGTCAGCAATATGTCATCAACATACAAACATACCAGAATCATATTGCCTTCTGAAGTGTGCTGAACATAAACCCCATATTCCAACTCACATTTCTGAAACCCATGCTTCTTGAAGAAAGAATCAATCTTCATATTCCAGGCTCTGGGTGCTTGTTTCAATCCATACAAGGCTTTATGTAATCTATACACCATCCCTTCCTGATTATTTTTCTCAAAACCAGGAGGTTGTGACACATATACCTCCTCTTGTAATGGACCATTCAGAAATGCAGATTTCACATCTAAATGCATCAGAGGCCAATTCCTGTTAGCAGCTATTGCAATCACTAGTCTGATTGTTTCATGTCTTGCTACAGGTGCAAACACTTCAGAATAATCTAGCCCAGGTTTCTGCAGAAATCCTCTTGCTACTAACCTTGCTTTGTGTTTGCCAATTGATCCATCTGGCTTTAGCTTCTGCTTGAAAACCCATCTGACACTGATGGCTTTCTTGCCTTTTGGAAGTTCTGACAGCTTCCAAGTTTTGTTTCTCTTGATAGCATCAAGTTCTTCTTTCATGGCCTGCAACCAGACTGGCTGCTTAAGAGCCTCTTCTGTACTCACGGGTTCAGAGTCTACTAACATAGCACACTGAATAACTTCTCCCTCAGAGTCTACTTCAGTGTCTTGCAGCATATCAAAATCTGCAAACCTTCTTGGGATGCTTCTGATTCTCTGTGGTCTTTGACTTTGTTCCACAGAATTTCCTTCAGAAGTTGGAATTTCAGAAGTGCTATCTTCAGAGCCTCTGTCTATTGAAGTTTCTCCTTCAGAAGCTTGACCTTCAGAGCCATCTTCAGGACCATCTTCAGAGTCTCCTTCTGAATCAGAGTCTCCTTCAGAACCTGAATCTTCATCAGAGTCTGAATCCCCATCAGAGTCTCTTTCAAGAATTCTCACATCAGAATTGGATTGAGTTTTGTTCCAATCCCAAGTTTCTAATTCCTTCACAATGACATCTCTGCTGAATTCAATTCTATTAGTCTCTGGACAATAGAGCTTGTACGCACCAGTACTGTGGTACCCCACCAATAACATTACTTTGCTTCTATCATCCAGCTTCTGTCTTCTGGCTTCTGGGACATGTTTGTAACAAACAGAACCAAACACCTTCAAATGACTAACACTTTGTTTATCTCCAGTCCACTTCTGAATAGGAACTATTTCCTTCAGCTTCTTCGTTGGACATCTATTGAGCACATAACATGCAGTTGCAACAGCTTCACCCCATAAATTATGGGGAAGCTTCTTCTCTTTCAGCATGCTTCTCACCATATCAAGTAAAGTGCGATTTCTTCTTTCAGCAAGACCATTGTGTTGAGGAGTGTAAGGAGCAGTAACCTCATGCTCAATTCCATTCTCCTCACAGAAAGTTTTAAACTCATTGGAATTAAACTCACCACCACCATCAGTTCTGAGAATCTTCAGCTTCTGACCACTCTGTTTCTCAGCTTTTACTTTGAACTTCTGAAACTCAGCAAACACCTCATGTTTGAACTTTATCAGGGATACCCATGTCATTCTAGTGAATTCATCTACAAATGACACAAAGTATTTATTCTCTCCAATTGATGCTACTGGAAATGGACCACACACATCAGAATGTACTACTCCCAAGGCATGCTTTGCTCTTGGAGCTACTCCTGATGCAAATGATAGTCTTGGTTGCTTCCCTTCCATGCACACCTTGCATGATTTCTCAGGTTTCTTGATTGTAGGAATTCCATTTACCAGATTCTTTGACCTCAGATGCTCCAGGCTTCTAAAGTTTAAGTGACCAAATCTTCTATGCCACAGCTCACTATCCTTCTCAACACTTGTTGCACTAAGGCATTCAGAGTCTGCAGTTCTAACATTCACTTTGAATGTCCTGTTCCTTCCCTGTTCTGACTCCATAATCAGCTTCTGATTACGATCATACAGCTTCAGAAGATTGTCCTTCATGGTAACTGAGAATCCTTTCTCAATCAGTTGCCCTACGCTCATCAGATTGCTTTTCATGCCAGGTACATACCATACATTCTGAATCAAAGCTGATTTTCCATTGTTCAGAATGACCTTGACATTTCCCATACCTTCAGCATTAAGGTATTTATCATCAGCACATCTGATCTTTGTACTCTTGCCAGAGTCAAAGTCAACCAACCACTTCTTGTTTCCAGTAAGATGATTTGAACACCCTGTGTCCATATACCACCACTCTGACGAATTCATATCATCAGTCTCAGAAGCCATTAGCAACACAGATTCACCATCAGAGTCACCAGAGCTTCTGGCTATATTTGCTTCTTCTGACTTCCTTTCTTTGTTTGAACGACACTCAGAAGCAAAATGACCAAACTTCTGACAACTGTAGCATTGGATCTTCTTCTTGTCAAACCTCTCCTTTCCCTTCTGATATTTCTGCTTATCAGAGGTTGAAGTTTCTGGCTTCTGAACTCCATCAGATCTTCTCTTGGCTTCTGACCAAGACTGCTTCTGATGCTTCTTTCCAGAGTCTGCTTTCAGAGCCTGTTGCTCTACTTCTCTTTCAGAGTTTCTCTCAGTCAGTCGCAACTCTTGTGCTTCTAGACTGCTTTGTAGCTCTTCAATTCTCATGGAACTCAAATCCTTGGAATGTTCAATAGCTACCACAATGTAATCAAACTGAGGGGTAAGGGATCTCAATACCTTCTCAATGATTACTTGTTCTGAGAGTGTTTCTCCACAAGCCTTCATCTCATTAGTGATCAGAATCATTCTTGAGATGTACTCAGGGACCTTCTCATTGTTCTTCATGTTGAGATTCTCATACTGCTTTCGTAAGGACTGAAGCTTCACCTTCTTCACTGATGCATCGCCACCATAGCATCTGATCAGTGTGTCCCACGCGGCCTTTGCCGTTTCTGAGTCAGCAATCTTCTCAAACACATTCTCATCCACACACTGATGGATGTAGAACAACGCCCTCTGATCCTTCTTCTTCGTATCCTTCTGAGCAAGCTTTTGTGCATCTGTTGCATCTGCTGCTACTGGAACATAACCTTCAGTGACAAGTTCCAATACATCTTGAGCACCAAACAGAACAATCATCTGTTTCATCCAACGATTCCAGTTTTTGCCATCAAACACTGGAAGCTTGGTACTCATACCACCGTTTCCGTTCATCTTCAAACTTTGTGCTTTCACTTAAGAATCTCACTAACACTCGTGTTTCCCAATCCCGCAGAATCAGAAAATGTGATTCTGTTACAACTTCGTTCAAGATTCAACTCGAATTCAAGAAACGAAATCAATCACACAACGCCTCACGTTTCACTCGTGTTTCCCGTGGATTCGAACCGGAGCTCTAGATACCAATTGTTGGCACAAAGATGATAGAATGAATAGAAAGGAAATGTATTAAATGAGCATGTAATAAAATGACGGCTACAAAGAGAATAAGGCACTTACTTCTAAGATGATATAACTACTCCTATTTATACACAAGGACTAGGTCATAAAGACAGCATAGTAAAATACTAAAATACCCTTAAATATAAATTACTTCTAACAGATGGTACTATTTCGCCCTATTAAACCTGAGCAAGATGTACTTGTTTGGCAAGAAGATTATGGAAATGTATTATGGCGCTGATATGAGTAACAAGAAGATTTTATAAATAATTAGAATTTTGATCGTTTTATTCAGCCTTCTTTGAGCTCCCTTTCTATGTGGAAAAAGGTCCAAATGTAACACCTCTAGTTTTATAAACTATATTATCATATATCTGTGGATAAATATGTTCGCCTTATGAATGAAGAGTTGTTATTTTAGATGATTTTACGTGTATATGTATGCTAGTGATTATTGGCATATTTCATGTGCATTAGATAGGCGTGTGTGCATAATATATTTCAATTATTTATAAAATACACGGGACATAAAGGAAAAAAATATACTTTTCATACACTAGTAGCAATAACAATTATCCAAAATATAAAGCCGTCAAGAACCACACACATTCTAATTTAATCGGATGCAGGTAAAATACAGGTTGGTTTGAGTTAGGCCGTTGTGTTGATCGGTTCAACCCAAATGTTTGTACACTCCTATATCCTATTGGAGCGAGAATGACAGATTTTTCAAAAGAGATTACTATGAATTAATTAAATAAAAGATGACTGATGACAGGTGGAAGAGCAAAACACAGTTTTCTTATTTGAAATAATATATAGACCAAGCTATTAAGCAAGGGTTGTGGATTACCTGGAGGTAAGGTAATTTTCAGATGGTAAGTATGGATGAAAGTTGGATGCTGTCCATCCACCAACTGGTTTCCCTGCCAGCAGAGCGCCTTGAGTAACAGCGTCCATTAGTCCTGGTCCAGCCCCTGACCATGTAGTGCAGTCCAGAAGATTTGCTATCTGCAAAGAAACATAAGCATACCTTCTTAAAAGAACTTTATCGCCGTCTCAGTTGTTTGTGCGAGAAAAAACATTATTGGCAAACAAAAGAATGACAATTTGTATAATATCACCGGCAAGTAACCAAGAAAAGATGCAGAAAGCTATTGTAAGAATTTACTTGCCTCAGTATCCAATTATTGTGCTTGTACATAATGTGAATGGCTCGAGCCCATCGTAGAAGAACCTAGATACACAACTCCTCTACCTAGTCTGTTTATGAGTTCATAACATTGATTAATCTCTTCTTTAACCTGTAATATTAAAAAAAACTGAGAACTACAGAAATTATTTGTATATATTTGTTGAGTCTTTGATGATTGGCTGCATTTTTGGTAAAATAAACTTTGTGCAAGATGTGCGATCCGATGCCTCAGGCATTGCGTAGAGCATTGAAAATGCTCAGGAGGAGCGCTCATGGCAAATGCTATTTCTTGTGTCACCTTGATGCAAGCTTAGGACGTGTGTTCTTGAGTTGTATTGTGTTATCCTTCTCCTAAGCTTTGAAGTACGGAGTTAGGACTTTTGGTGTGTTTAACACTCAAAGCCTTTAGGCACGAGTGTGTAGTTTATAGGAGTGTGTCTCCAAAACTTTTGTGTTTTGTGTTATTGAAATCCTTGCTGGCTGTAAGGTTGTAAGGGAGTGAGATGGGATCTCATATCTAGGAGTTCCTAGGTAGAAGAGTCATTGGTAGTGCCTAGGTTATAAGTTGTAAACGGGGCGTTTGCTGTAGACTTAGTAACTAGGACTATTATAGTGATATTCCTTCCTGGATTGGTATCCCCCAGAGTAGGTTGCTGTTTGCGCTGAACTGGGTTAACAAATAACTTGTCTCCTTTATTTGTTTTTCTTTATACTCTTTGAACTGCTACGCATTAGACCGGACTCAGTGTTGGAACATCGAGTAGAGCATCGTGCTCAGCGTGCCAGGAATTTCAATTGGCATCAGAGCAGGCACCCTGCCTGTTCCTAGGGTGAGATTCAGGTCCTGAATTCTCTGGCATCATGGAAAAAGATGGAGGCTACATGAACAGACCACCGTTGCTCAATGGATCCAGCAACTATGACCAGTGGAAATCCAAAATGACGGCCTTTTTGCGATCGATTGATAATAAAGTGTGGAAAGTTGTGCTAACTGGATGGGAATGCCCTACCTATACTAGCAAGGAAGGTACCTCAACGGGGGTGAAAAAACCTGAAGTAGAATGGACTCCAGAAGAGGAAACTGCAGCTCATTACAATCACAAAGCCATCTATGCTCTCTTTAATGGGGTAGACGCTAGTGTTTTCAAACTTATCAAAAACTGTGTGTCAGCCAAAGAAGCATGGGAGATATTAGAAAAGTGCTATGAAGGGACTACCAAAGTAAAACAGTCAAAGATTCAACATCTCACATCCAAGTTTGAATCTTTAAGAATGAAAGATGATGAGAGCATCCAAGATTTTCATTTGAGTCTTCTAGACATTGCAAATTCTTTTGAAGCCTTAGGGGAAAAAATTTCTGATGAAAAATTATCAAGGAAACTTCTCAGGTCCCTTCCCAAAAGGTTCGATATGAAGGTAACGGCAATTGAGGAAGCACATGACATCTCCACTATGAAGATGGATGAACTTGTTGGATCCCTCCAAACCTTTGAAATTGTTTTGAATGAACGTGGTGACAAGAAGAACAAAAGCATTGCCCTTGTTTCAAACACTGATGATAGCAATGACCAAAGTGAGGATGAAGAGGAAGATAGCATAGCTGATGCTATTGCCATGCTTGGTAGACAATTCAACAAAGTGTTGAAAAGAGTTGGAGGTAGGAATCGACAGAATGGGCAGAGCATCCAGTTCGACATCAACAAGCAGCAGAATAGTCTGAAGAAAACCAAGTCTGAAGAAAAGAGCAGTCAAGGCAAGGGTGTTCAGTGTCATGAGTGTGAAGGTTATGGACACATAAGGTCAGAATGTGGAACATATCAGAAAAGACAAAAGAAAGGGCTAACTGTTTCTTGGTCAGATGAAGACACTGATGAAGAAAGTGAATCAGCAAGACATGCGACTGCCCTCACTGGAACATGTGTTAATGTTGAGGATTGGGAATCTGATGAAGATGGGGATGTGTCTTATGAAGAACTTGCCAGCACCTACAAAGAATTGGTAACTAGATATGAAGAGATGTGTAGGATTCTTGAGAAACAAAAGAAGACCATCAACAAACTTCAAGCTGAAGTAAACATGCAAGTTGAAAAGGCTACACAGGCAGAAGAAAAAGTCATCCAAGTGAATGCCCAAATGGATGATCTAAGGAAGCGTGTTAACCAGCTGAACTCAGGAGCAAATCTTCTTGAAGAAATTCTGGATAATGTACCAAGTGGAAAGCAAAAGTCTGTTGGATACAACTACTCTAGTCTTAATCAGTATCAACAGAATCCTGAAACCAAGTTTACATCCAGTGAAGAAGTATTTGACCCCTGTACTGGAAAGGTAATGCTGGAGCATCAGACTCAACATTCTAAAGCCTACCCAGTTCCAAAGTTTGCTCTTGATCCCAAATCTTCAGTTCAGCAAAGACCAAGACCTTTCGTTCATCAAAGGCCTAAAAACCAAAGGAGATATCGTAGGTGGGTGTGTCACCATTGTGGAAAAAGAGGACACATTAGACCTTTTTGCTACAAGTTGTATGGATACCCCAACCAGGAGCCTAAACCAAATGTGGTACAGGAAGAGAATGTTATTAAGAAGGAGTGGAGGCCTAAAGAAGAAAATGTTGAGCTTCCTATAGAAGAAAATGTTGGGTTAATTGCTCACACATCCCTCAGAGCTTCTTCTAGGGAAGATTGGTATTTTGATAGTGGGTGCTCTAGACATATGACTGGTGAAGAAAAGTATCTCAGAAATGTAAGATCCTACAAGGCCAGCTTTGTAACTTTTGGAGATGGTGCAAAAGGAGAAATAGTAGGGATTGGGGATCTGATCAGCCATGGATTGCCCAACCTGGAGAATGTACTTTTAGTTAAAGGCCTTACAGCAAATCTGATTAGCATTAGCCAGCTGTGTGATCAAGGCATGAAAGTTAACTTCACTAAATCTGAATGTCTAGTTAACAATGAGGAAGGACAACTAATACTGAGAGGTACTAGATCTAAAGACAATTGTTACTTGTGGATGCCTCGAGAAGAAGTTCTCACATCCACCTGCCTAATCACCACAGAAGATGAAGTTCAACTATGGCACCAGAAACTGGGACACCTCAATTTGAAAGGAATGAAGAAAGCTATATCAGTTGAAGCCATTAGAGGCCTTCCCAAACTCAAGATCGTTGAAGGAAAGGTGTGTGGTGAATGTCAAATTGGAAAGCAAATCAGGATGTCGCACCCAATGCTGGAGCATCAGACAACCTCCAAGGTTCTTGAATTACTACACATGGATCTCATGGGACCCATGCAGGTTGAAAGCTTGGGAGGAAAAAGGTATGCTCTTGTAGTGGTGGATGATTACTCTAGTTACACATGGGTGAATTTCATTAGAGTAAAATCAGATGCTTTTGATGTTTTCAAAGAGCTGTGCATTCAGATTCAAAGAGAAAAAGGAAGTAATGTTGTAAGAATAAGGAGTGACCATGGTAGAGAATTCGAGAACTCCAAGTTTGATGAATTCTGTTCAACTGAAGGGATTAAGCATGAGTACTCTTCTCCAATAACCCCTCAACAGAATGGCATAGTAGAAAGGAAGAACAGAACGATTCAAGAATCAGCTAGAGTCATGCTTCATGCCAAAAACATTCCTTATCACTTTTGGGCTGAAGCTATGAATACTGCCTGTTATGTACACAATAGAGTTACCCTCAGAAAAGGTACAACCTCTACTCTATATGAACTATGGAAAGATAGAAAGCCAACTGTCAAACACTTTCATATATTTGGAAGTAAGTGCTACATCCTAGCTGATAGAGAACCAAGAAGGAAACTTGACCCTAAAAGTGATGAGGGAATCTTCCTTGGGTACTCCACCAACAGTAGAGCTTACAGGGTCTATAACTCAAAGACTCAAGTTGTGATGGAATCTGTAAATGTTGTTGTAAAGGACTCTCCTTTGAAAGAAAATGATGGCATAGATCAAGGTGATCCTGTTAGTGTCAATGCTGAACAAGATGCTGAAGCATCAGAACATCCCAGTAAACAAAAATCTGATGAAAAGACTCATGAAGAAGATGCTGAATTAAGTACTGTACCTCAAGTCCAAAACAAAGGTCCCTCTGTACGTGTCCAGAAAAATCATCCCAAAGACCTGATTATAGGGAATCCTGAACAAGGGATAACCACAAGAAGGACAAATGATGTAATTGCAAATTCTTGTTTTGTGTCCTTGTTTGAGCCAAAGAATGTCAAAGAAGCTTTGACTGATGAAGCCTGGATTGAGGCTATGCAAGAAGAGCTTAACCAATTTGAGAGAAGTGAAGTATGGGACTTAGTTCCAAGGCCTGATGATGTGAATGTAATTGGAACAAAATGGGTGTATAAAAACAAGTCAGATGAGAATGGTACGGTTACCAGAAATAAAGCAAGGCTTGTGGCACAAGGATATACCCAGATTGAAGGGCTTGACTTTGATGAAACTTTTGCACCTGTGGCCAGACTAGAATCCATCAGATTGCTTCTAGGAGTGGCCTGCATTCTCAAGTTCAAATTATACCAAATGGACGTGAAGAGTGCATTTCTAAATGGATACCTACAGGAAGAGGTGTATGTTGAGCAACCTAAAGGGTTTGTGGACCCAGAACATCCTAAATATGTCTACAAATTGAAGAAAGCCTTGTATGGCCTAAAACAGGCACCTAGGGCATGGTATGAAAGGTTGACTCAATTCTTGGAAGAGCAAGGATACAGGAAGGGAGGATCAGACAAAACCCTGTTTGTAAAAGAAGAAAGAGGAAAATTTATAATAGCCCAAATCTATGTTGATGACATTGTGTTTGGTGGAATGTCGAACACGATGGTCCAGCATTTTGTCAAGCAAATGCAGTCAGAGTTTGAAATGAGTCTTGTTGGGGAATTGACTTATTTTCTTGGTCTTCAGATTAAACAAATGGAAGACACCATCTTTATATCTCAAAGCAAGTATGCCAGAAACATAGTCAAGAAATTTGGGATGGACAATGCTACACACAAGAGAACACCAGCACCTACCCATTTGAAACTTACCAAAGATGAGAAGGGAGTAAGTGTAGATCAAAGTCTCTATAGAAGCATGATTGGGAGCTTGTTGTACTTGACTGCAAGTAGACCTGACATAACTTATGCTGTTGGAGTGTGTGCTAGATATCAAGCAGATCCTAAGGTAAGTCACTTGACTCAAGTTAAGAGAATTTTGAAGTATGTGAATGGAACTAGTGATTATGGGATAATGTATTCCCATTGTGAAAATTCTATCTTATATGGATACTGTGATGCTGATTGGGCTGGAAGTGCTGATGATAGAAAAAGTACTTCAGGAGGTTGTTTCTTTTTGGGGACTAATCTAATATCTTGGTTCAGCAAGAAGCAAAATTGTGTGGCCCTATCTACTGCTGAGGCTGAGTATATAGCAGCTGAGAGTAGTTGCTCTCAACTTGTGTGGATGAAACAAATGCTGAAGGAATACAATGTTGAACAGGATGCTCTAACATTGTACTGTGACAACATGAGCGCAATAAACATCTCAAAGAATCCAGTTCAGCATAGCAAGACCAAGCATATTGATATTCGCCATCATTTCATCAGAGATCTCGTTGAGAATAAAATTGTGACATTGGAGCATGTGGGTACAAAAGAGCAAGTGGCAGATATTTTCACTAAGGCTCTTGATGCTGTGCAATTTGAGAAGCTAAGGGGCAAGTTAGGAATTTGCCTCTATGAGGAGTTATAGCAGTCAATGAGCTTGAGGCGTGCAACTGTCATTTTTTTCTCCAACTTATGCTTGCACGCTATCCTAGGAGAATCAGATCAAATCCTTTCTTCTCATTACATGTGGTATATGATATCATGTGTCATAACCTCAGGTGTGTGTTATTTGTATGTTTGCATTTGTCTGCTGATTCATGATTGCTCTGATGTTGGTAGTTGTAGATCAGTTGTAGCATGTTTGCCTATAGAAGCATGCGTATGTTATGATGGTTACACATGGCTTGTCTGCCCCATGTGCATTTGTAGTTGTGGTGTGGTTGCATATAGCCTGTCTGGCCTATGTGCATGAGATTGAGTAGTGAGGGGAGGAGTAACTTTTGTGATAGTTGGTGGTGATTATTACTATTCTTGTATGTGCTCCTTATGTGCGAGAATCTATTTTTCTCTGCATGTTGGTAGTGAAGGGGAGCTGGTGAGTTATGTATCCCGTCTGTTGGTGTGCATTAAAGTCATTTACTTCTGTACTCTCTGCTGGTGTGTATTTGTCAAATTTGTGGCCAAAAGGGGGAGTATATGTTATGATTATGATAAATTTGTTGGTTTGGTTACCTGCTCTTGTTTCTGGTATGTGCCTCTGATATGTGTGCCTCTGATATGTGTTGTGACTGTGAACTGTGTCTGTTCTGGTATGTGTGCTTTGGTCTGTGGCTGTGTATGTTCTAAGATATGCAGGTGTTTAGGGGGAGCTGAGTTGTATTATGCAGGGGGAGATGCTGGATACAATGTTCCAACATCCTATGCATGTGTGCAGGGGGAGTAGTTGTGTGAAATGTTGAAGCATTCTATTCCACATCCTATCAAGTTTATTTTTCTGACCATTTAAGGCGAAGTAGTTATTTTGTGTTCCGCTGTTGCATGCCTCTCTGATAATCTTAAAAGATACATCTTATTCTTTTCTACTGTTCTCCATGAAGGAGTAGTATGGTAACTGTTTTTGAAGGATAGTCTCTACAGATCTTTATGCTTGTGTGTTTATGTTGAGAAAAAGAAATGTAGTTGAAGTATCTGTTTAAGTAGTATCTGTATGGTCATAATGTGTTTTAGCCAAAAATTTGCCAAAGGGGGAGTTTGTTGAGTCTTTGATGATTGGCTGCATTTTTGGTAAAATAAACTTTGTGCAAGATGTGCGATCCGATGCCTCAGGCATTGCGTAGAGCATTGAAAATGCTCAGGAGGAGCGCTCATGGCAAATGCTATTTATGGAATGTTGGTTTCTCTCTCATGAATCTTGTATGGCGCGTTTTATATGTTTTTATGTAAGGAAGGCTTTTAATGCTTCAGATTCAGTTCAAGAATATTTCTGAAGAGTATCTTGTTTGAAGAATATATTTTGGAAGAATCTCTTTTAATTAATATGGAATAAATGCTTGGGTCAAATAAACCAAGCCCATGCATGTGTTATTTTCTGGAGTATTTAAAGGAGCTGCAAAACCCTAATTGCAGTTAGTTGTTCACGCCGTTATTGTGATTCAGTCTAGAACTAGGTTTTGCGTGTGTTGTGTTATTTTTTGTGAGCCTTTCTTGTGTCACCTTGATGCAAGCTTAGGACGTGTGTTCTTGAGTTGTATTGTGTTATCCTTCTCCTAAGCTTTGAAGTACGGAGTTAGGACTTTTGGTGTGTTTAACACTCAAAGCCTTTAGGCACGAGTGTGTAGTTTATAGGAGTGTGTCTCCAAAACTTTTGTGTTTTGTGTTATTGAAATCCTTGCTGGCTGTAAGGTTGTAAGGGAGTGAGATGGGATCTCATATCTAGGAGTTCCTAGGTAGAAGAGTCATTGGTAGTGCCTAGGTTATAAGTTGTAAACGGGGC
The DNA here is from genome assembly GCA_030408175.1 of Trifolium repens. Lineage (NCBI taxonomy): Eukaryota > Viridiplantae > Streptophyta > Magnoliopsida > Fabales > Fabaceae > Trifolium > Trifolium repens. Next base: position 9,188,909 of record CP125841.1, read on the forward strand.
GTTTGCTGTAGACTTAGTAACTAGGACTATTATAGTGATATTCCTTCCTGGATTGGTATCCCCCAGAGTAGGTTGCTGTTTGCGCTGAACTGGGTTAACAAATAACTTGTCTCCTTTATTTGTTTTTCTTTATACTCTTTGAACTGCTACGCATTAGACCGGACTCAGTGTTGGAGCATCGAGTAGAGCATCGTGCTCAGCGTGCCAGGAATTTCAATAGTAATTAGATGCAATCATGCAAGGGAATTCGTTTGATTGAACTCTCCAAGCAAAGTGTTTTTCTAGAGAACTTTCCATGCCATGGTGTTTACAGCGGTTTAAAATGGTAGATTTTTGGCTTTTCGCCATGGTCTGTTGTCCACAATCGATAACAGTAGTCAAAACTAGATATAATACACCCTAGGTCCTGCAACACTACCATCATAAATTGCACCTTACATTGCTGAACCTCACTTCCCTTAATGAGGTTTATCCATGATATTTATAATCATCACTAATAAGTGGTGTTAGAATTGGTAAGATCAGAGAAAATAAGAGAGAATTGGAAAGAATTCATTGATGAATCAAAACAGATTACATAAAAATGAAGCTAAAGTTACAGAACACTATTTATAGTATTAGTGTTGATCTATCAAACTATCATGCAGCTGCAGCACATGAGATAGCTTCCTAAAGTTAGTTATAACCGTCTCTAATGAGTGAGAATCTAATACAAAGAGAATCCTATGCTAGCTTCTACAATACAGTGCTTTCTTGAGTTACAAGTAACTGAGCTTCTACTCTTAGCTAACATAGTGAAGGCTAAGATGATCAACTAATGTTGAAGTTTAATGTCAAATCTTAACAAGTGGAATTAAAAAAAAGCACAACATGAAAATGAAAACAATTCTCAGATTCAGTAGACTTCATAGCAGAAAATTAGTATAGCTGCATAAGTAACCGTAGGAGCTAATAAGTATTTCACGACTAATCAATAAGAACCTTTGTATAAATGTGTCTTAGGTTACTGAATGCAAATATTTTTAGTAGAGATCAGTACCAATATAGAAAATTATAATTAAGTTTTCAAGACATAGAATGAAGATGTATATTCACAGTTTTTCATAAAGTATCAAGGTAGGAATACAGTATTTTAAAAAACCAAGTCCAAGATAACTTAGATAAGGCGAAGAAAAATGCTAGTTTCATAACTAACTTGTTGTCATTGCATTAAAAATCACCAACTATTATCATTTCTAGCTTCACAGATTTTGATTGCAACTACTTTCCTAACAGCTTCAGGTCTTCCATAAATAATATATACAAAACACATTTAGTAAATAGTATACACACTTATCAAGTGGCATACATATCCTGTGCAATATTTTTAATATTGCAGAGAATGACAGTCGAATGCGGCCGATGCAGCCTCATTATAGCTGTGTTATGGTTTTAGAGACATCAAAAACCATTAAATTGCAGTTGCAGAAATGTATTTAAAAGCCTAAACAAATGCAGTAAAACATAATATAGCTAACAATTTAGTTTACATTGATGTAGCCACTATTCAATCAGCCCAACAAAACAGAAACTTTCTCAACAAAAGAAATGAGTTTCCAAACCAAGTGATTGAGCTCAACCACTTAAGGAACAAATAGTTCAGAAAAACCCCAGTTCGATTCCTGGGCGAAATAAATTTTGATTAGACTTTACTTACCTATTAACATAAAAAAAAATGAGAGAAGAAATGGGTTTCCATTATCTTAATTCCCATCAATCAAACATAAGCAAAAGGCTCAATCTTTTTAACAGTAAATGGTTTGTTAGTTACCTCATTTGGACTCTTTCTCTCATCCAATTCAACTAATTCTTGTTTGCTTACAAAAATTGGTCTGTATAGAATGTGTTTATTATGGTTTGAGAGATTGAAACCAACGTTGTTCTTGTGCTGTGTTGTGCAGAATAGTAATTTGCAGTTGATTAATCTACTGGTTTGATGATGAGTGACTCTGAGCATACAATCTGAACCAAACTAAACTGCTGACGAGAATCCCATCATTGAGTTCAGATTCTAAGTACAGTGAGTGAATGAGTAATACAAGGTTTGTGTCTTCTTCTGGAAACACAAACAACATAAGAAAACTTCTGCTACTTACACCACCCTTATTATTTGTTACATCCTCCAACACATTTTTTTTTGGTTTTTGGTCACATCCTCCAACACTATATAAAAATATTTCATAAATTATTAGAAACTTACACACACATAAAATGGAGGGCCGAAGTCTGAATTCCGATAATGACGTCTGTCACTAGCAATTTCGGTATTTTTGTTAGTTAAGCTAGAATCTGTGGACACCACTATTTCTACCTTATTTTTAGTTTAATTGTAATTGATGTCATCTTAAGTAAATTTTAAAGTTAAGTTTGTTCGAAGACAACCAAATATGGTTGTTCATCAGCTTTGTTATGCGGTCATGTCTCGGGCTAATTTCTATAGATTTGAAATTATTCTCTTATGCGTTGAACATCGATCGATGAAATGAATTAACTTCATTTGCTTCGATCAAAACAAAAATAAAATATGATATCTGCTCTTACGCGGCCGAGTGCCGGATACTAGTGGGGAAAACAAAATAAAAAATAAAACTAAAAATATAGTGGTTATATTTTCCTCCTTTCATAGAAACTCATTGTGTCACACTATTAATATTGCCAAAAGCTCGACGATTTAATCACAGTTACTACCAAACCCTTCAATTGGCAATACTAAGAGGCGACTGGAAATCAACAAAGGCTTTTCTTGATAACGATCCAACCGCATTGACAGCAAAGGTTATACCTGAAATCATCTTCTGCGTTGTTGATAACATTACGCCTTTTTGTGCATAGAAAAAAGTAAAAGCAATTTATGCCATGTTTGTAGTACGCTTAATTTTCTTCCTCATGAAAATTTACACCGTAGGAACACCGTTATCTGTAAATTAAGTACTCTAATCTTGTTATTTTTAATAGTATGGGACTTTATGGATTGAAAATGCAATAGTTATTATTTACTTTCTCTTTTTTACCTGTCTCTAGCTCAGTTTTATTAGAAGTGTGTCCTTGTCAATATTTCACAATAAAAGCTAGAAAACCAGATTCTAATGTACATAAAACTTCATTTTTGTTACACCAAAATAGAAATAAAATCAACAGAAAAATAAGTTCTCACAATTCATGAAAGGGGAGATCTGATAATATGTTGCATACTTGATATACTAAAATTACAAATAACTCAAACATCAAAACAAAAGAACAACAAATTAAACATATGACTTTTTATTGAGGAACAACAAAAGTTCCAAAGTTTTGCAGTAGAAGTCCCTGTGGAGAATCTGAGTTGCCATTGCACTTGGAATTGAAACCCAACACCTACCAAATCACATCAAAATCAATTAATTAGACTCTTTCAAATGAAATGATTACTACAATAATAAAGCATATTAGAGTGAAAATAAGCTTGTAATAAAAGAAATATTAAGTTATAGGAAGAAAAAGCACACCTTTTTTCTCCTTGAGTAAGGTAAAGCATGATTTCTAACTCCTTGGATTTGGAATAAGAATTCCATCACTGCCAGAAATTTGTATAAGGGGCACATGCTGCATAGAATTCCAATTCTCAGTAGAAATGTTCTGCACAAATTCATCTGGCATATAAGAAATACGGAGAACTTCAAGCTTCTCCAAGTGTTGGATGCCAGTGGGTATATTCTCCAGTCCGAGCAGCTTGTCAAACTTTAGCTTTTTCAGAGAAGGCAGTGCTCCTTTGTCAATAATAACTTCTCTCAATTCATAGCAATATCCAACATTCAGTTTCTTTAGTTTTTGAAACCATCCATCTTCAAAATGCAAAAACAAACCTTTATAAGCAGAATGCTGTATATTGAGGGACAACAAGTGTTGCAAACAATTGACTACTTTAAATGGATCTTCAGCTAAATGAGAGTGCCACAACCTCAACTCAACAAGATTTTGAAGCTTTAGAATCCATTCGGGAAACTTCTGTAGAATCCCAATTAATCTAAGTTTTCGAAGCTTCGTTAGCAATGAAATCAAATCCAAATCAATGATTTCATAACCCTCTTCACCACATCTTGATACAACAACTAGTATTTCCAAGTCTTGCATTTCATTGATTGACGAAGATAGAATGATTCCATGTTCTCCACGAACAGTAATCAACCTCAAATCCCTCATCTGATTCAGCTTTCCTAACCCTTTAATTATCTTTGCCGCTCCATCCGAATCTAAATTAACATAACGCAGCGTTTGTAGGGATGTCAGCTCACCAATACCATCCTCTAATTGAATCAAAGACAGTCTAGAGCCGATAAGATGTCTTAGCTTTTTAAGCTTGCTAATCTCTTTGGGCAACTGATCACCAACACCAGTAGCCTTTAGATCCAAGGTCTCTAGGCTATGGAGCTTCCCAATATATTTTAGGATTTTACATTCCCCAATAAACCTCAAGCTTAAATACTTCAAGTGGATAAAACTTCCCAAATTTTCAGGAACTAAAGTAGAATTGCAATCAAGAACCCTCAACAGCTTGTAATTTTTAGGGATTCTATTCCCAGAAAATAATTTTGATTCTATATTTGTAAAAACAAGCAGTGAACGCACATGCGAGGTTTCAATACTTGGCGTTAAATCATTGGACGTGGTTGTTATTGATAAGCGCCGAATTATTCCACTCAAGGATGACTTGCCATCTTCACTAGTTTGCCTGCAAAAGTTTAAATCCTCAAACTTTTCAAGGATCATCTCGCGTATTTGATCATGAACACAACAACCTTTAGCTTTACCATCTTTTCTAATTGAAGATACTTGCACCAAGCTTCTATGGATCAACTCTTTTAAATATCCCTCTGCAACTTCTTCCAAAGTCTTCCCCCTTTCCTCTTGCACAAACCCTTCAGCTATCCAATGTCGAATCACTCTATTTGGTTTAACTTGATAATCTTCTGGATACATTCCAAAGTACAACAAACATGACTTGAGATAGTAAGGCAAATCATCGTAACTTAAACCTACAATTTCTTTTATCCCAATTAACTGTGTATCTTTCTTTAGCTCTAAACTTAAATTTTCTCTAAATCTCTGCAACTCAAACCCAGTTTTCTTTCTTGTAGACAACAGACCACCAATGGCAACAAGTGCAAGTGGTAAACCCTTGCATTTATTAACAATTTCAATAGCTATACCACTGAGCTCTTTTGGACAACATCCATCATAATCAAATTTGAATGCCTTTTTATTGAATAACTCCAATGATTGTTCTTGAGTTAAAGGTTGCAACTCAAGCAACTCAGTGAAAGAAGATTTTTTACAAGACATGACAACATCTAGGTTCCTTGTTGTTATAAATATCCTACTTCCACTTTCATTATCAATTACAGCAAATTCAATATCATCCCAAAAATTCACATTCCAAACATCATCAAGCACGACAACATACCTCTTTTGCTGCAAGTAGTTTCTCACTTCATCAGTCAATGACCTTTGATCCATTTGATTAATATTTTGAGGTGGTTTGTCTTCTTTTTGTTTGTAAATTTTTAGCAACATGTCCCTCAACAACTCTTTAACATCGTACGTTTGAGACACTGTAATCCATAGAAGACAATCAAAGTGTGCAATGACTTCTTTGTTGTCAAGAACTTTCTTGACTAGAGTGGTTTTCCCTTGCCCCGCCATTCCTACCACAGAGATGACACTGCGCTCTTTTCTTCCCTTTACCATCCAATCAACCAATACTTTTTTTGGCGCTTCAAAGCCAACAACGTCAGCTTCTTCAATGTAAAGAGCAGCCTCTCGAAGGGGATGCAGTTTGGATTTTTGGTTTCCACTAGAACTGCTTGAACCTTGTTCAAAAGAAGGTATGAAGTTATAACTTTTGCTTCTTTCCTTTATCCCACACATCAATGACTTAATGTCCTGAATCTCAGACGCTATTTGATGGCGTTGTTTCAAAGTTTTGTATAGGCGAGTGATTGTCTGGTGTAAAGCTGCACATCCGGGATTATCAGGTTGGTGCTCTAAAGAAAGCATATATTCATCGACTACGTCTTCTATGCGAAAAGCTACTTCCCTCACATGCTTCACCCATATTTTCTCCATTTCACTGATGTTGGGTGCTTGAGCTGCAACTCTCTTATCAGCATCCTTAAGGAAGGCTTGGATGCTTTCCAATTCATATTTAATGTCTGCAAATTCCTTGTGAACACCTTTGAGCAGATTGACTTCTACTGATAACAATGGAAGCAGTTTGTCAATAGCAAAAGACACTGCCATTTCTGCCATTTTGAGATTTTTTGTTTTGCTGTGAGATCTGTGTGTGAGATGAATACTACACAATGTGAAATGAAGAGATATGGGTGGAAATGTGCCACATAAAGAGTATAAGGGAAGGCAAAGTCATTTGAATGTAGAGATATTCTTACGTGGTCTTAGAGCATACAAAGTCATGTGTACCTTATTCGGCCACATGCATATTTAATTATTTTATTTGTATTTCAATTTGTCATTATATTAACGTATAAAATTTATTTAGAACAAAATATTGTAAAAATACAAGTGAAATGTGTTATGCTATTTCTTGTAAAATTTATTTAATCAATAAATTGTTTATATTCGCCAATTCGACGGAGGATGTCAACCTAGCTGGGATCTCTTATTGACAAGAGGTAGTTCCAGAGGGGCACAAGAGTCATGCCAAAAATTAACTTTTCTACCTAAACCCAATCTCCACATAACACGTTGTTTAAAATCATTCTAAACTTTTGTCAAATAAAAAAAAATATCATTCCAAATTGATCATAAGCCTTCGACAAAAATTGCTACCCGGTTTAACCATATTTACCTCCGGAATTGAAAGCTAAGCGAATCACAACCATTTCTTCCGAATGACTTTTGTTGGCAACTGTTGTGACCGTGTGCAGAAATGCCAGCCAACTCTCATCATGTAGGAAAAATTCACTTTGTATTAATCATTAATATACAAAACACTAAAATATGATATGGCATCAAATCATCTTAGGAGAAAAAACTTGGAAGTAGTAATTTTGTGGTGATTTGTTTCCAATTCCTAATCAATTTATTCACATTACTCATATCTTATTACCATCACATTAATTCTTTAATCTACAACGAACACAAAAATAATACTACTGATTAATTACTTTTAAGATAAGCTAATGCCTAAAGCACATGCATATGGATAACAAAGTCTTCTTCTCTATACAAGAGCCAAATGAAAAACGAATTCATTTATTCACTCAAGATATTAATCAACACGACTAATTAGGGTCATCTTTAAACTTTTTTTTTTTTTTTATGCAACTAACTTGAAAACATAACTATACTAATATTGTTTTATCAAATTTAGATACATGCAGAGTCAATTTTTTAATCTTATTGGTAAGATATTTTTTTATTATAAATAATATAATCTCAACTTGCTAATTAATATTGAAGAATGACTACAAAGTCTTCATCTCTAGATCTGTGTAGAACAACAATATTGTGTTTTATATTGACAGTGAGAGATTTTGTTGAGAATCATTAGTTACGATTCGCCTTCTTCTGTCCACTCAAGATATTAATCAACACCAATCTCTTGCTGGATTCAAGACATCACGCACACTAAGAATTGTATCTATGACGGGTTGACTAGTAGTACTAATGAGCGAGTCCTCACTAAATTCCACACAATATTCCGCTGAAATTTGTCCCAAATAATGGTTAAGGCTTTCCAAAGAGGGGAATCATAAGATAAAGAGGTTATTTATCGGTACTATAAAAAATAGGATAATGCTTATTAGTGCTCCGGATCGAGCACTAGTTAAGGAAACTAAAATAAATCAATTTTGTGTTGAAAATAATATTTTATATATTTTAAAAAGATGAAATACAAAAGTTTTAAAATCATTTTACTGTATTAGGTTCTTTAACCGTATTCTTGAGACACTGGTTAACATTTTTTTTATTGTCAAAAAAAAAAAAACTTGGTCAAAAAATATTATAGAATGATCACAATGTCTACTATCTTAAAAAATTTTGAAATCGGAGAAGTAATAGGTTGAATTTAAAAGACTTAGTGTTACAGAACATCGGGTAAAGAATCTAATATAGTAAAATGACTTTAAATTTTACTATTTTGAAATTTTTTAACTGGTGTATCAAGACAATATTTCTATATTATAAGAAAAATTGTTAGTATTCATAAATGGCATCAATTTTAACTCTTATATAAGGAAGAGCCAAATGAGTGTGATTGTGCATGTTTTCCTTATCTTATGCAGATTTTAATCATTTGAATCAGTTTCAGCTTCAAAACTATAAACAAATTGTTGTGCAATAGAAATGGCATCTGCAGAATCAAATCCACTGATGCCTTTTGATCATGAAGTCAAGACTGCTGTTACTGAGTTTGGTATGATTCTTATTTCATAATTTTCTTCTTAAAACTATTATGGATTAATAGAAGAGAAATAAATAATGTTTTGGATTGTGTTGGTAGGGATTAGGCAAAAGGCTGCGATGATTTTTTTTTATGACTTTAGAAGTAGTTATGGTTAAAAATATTGTAGTTAATAGTTATTGCTTCATCCTTTCATAGAACTAATGTTGTCACACTATTATTGCCAAAAGCTAGAGGATTTAACCACAGCTATTACCAACCCCTTCACTCGGCAATACTAAAAGGCGACTGGAAAACTACAAAGGATTTCCTTGATAACGATCCAACCGCATTGACAGCGAAGGTTACGGTACATGGCAGGACTGCACTTCATGTTGCAGCTGTTGGAGCACAGTGGAAACTTGTCGAGAAGTTGGTCCAACATCAACTTATGCCTAAAGCTGTGCTTGCAGAATTGGATTTGATGGGCTGTACTTGCCTTCACTATGTTGCAATGGGCGAAAGCGTAAATGCTGCAAAGGCATTGGTGGCTAAAAATCCTTCTGTTACACAACTTATTGATTTTAAAGGATTTTTTTTTTTTTTTTAATCGGCAAAATTTTATTAAAAAACAAATCCTCAACAAGAAGTATAAGGATTTGTTGAAAACATACAATGAAAGGTAAGTGATAAAACACTTTAACCAAACAACAGTACACCAAAGCAGCACCCCAAACCACCCCTACACATACCCCAAACGAGATTCACTAAGCCCACCAGAGAACCCCTACCCAACCCTAGGAGACACTACTAGACACTAACTTCCGAACTCGAATTAAAATTACTCGGCCCATCAGGATCTAGCAAGCAGCACCTAAGGTCGAAGGTTGGGGGACACCGGTAGAAAGAGAATCGACAGTCAACATCGATTCAGTAGGATTCGACCAGATACCGGAGACCTGCAAATCTCAACAGATTTGAACACCCCTCAGCGACTCAAAGAGTCCTGCAAATCTCACCAGATTTGAAAATGGTCAGCGACTCTAGTATCAAGAAGAAACCACTGACACACAGTATTAACCATCCAACACCTCATCCGAACACCAACCCTGCTCCAAGACACCGCCTCTGACAAACACCGCCATCCCTTCGCAACAACAATAACAGTGTCTCCTAACCCTCACACACCAATTACGTCCTGAAGGTACGATAAAACAACCACAACCGTCAACACGGAGTGTCTAGGCACCTCGCCCTTTCGAGCACAGCAGGACCAAAACCCCAAAGCCAAGAACAGACCCAAACAACACACCAAAACACTCCGCCGGCAATCTCACCACCGTGGAGGCAGCACCACATCCATCAGACAACACCCACAGCAACGCCAGTTCCGCCGCAGCCACCGAAAACCAAAACCCCATTCCTCCAGAACCAAGCAGTCACGAAACACAAGATATAAAGAGATGGTTTTGTATAGTATTAACACCACTAATGTATAGTATTATTTCTACAAGATATAAAGAGATGGTTTTGTATCTTTATATGAATACTACAGATGAGGGACCTGGCTGTCCATTCTCTGGTCCCTCTGCTAGTCAACTTGTTGCTTTGCTTACTGCCGCTGGATATCATGGTATTTATTAAAATTATTTGCTGAATATGCCTATGTTGCAAGTCTTTATGGACCTGTTTCTTTCTTCGTAAGAATTATTGAGCTACTTAATCAAGCATATAAAATACTAATACTCATGTTTATATCCTTTTTAAATCTTCGATGCGCAGATATCACAATGCATCTTCTGCAGCGCTACCCTTATCTGGCCACAATTTCTAATTCAAATGGAAGCATTATACTTAATGTGCTGTCGAAATTGCCATCACACTTTTGAAGTGAACAAAAGTTACAAAAGTTTGAGTTACCTACAAATTTCATTTACCATTGTAAGTACATTTTCTAAGCATAATTCTTTTGTGGTACACAATGCTTGATTTTAATACTATTCGGTCTTACTGAAATTTAACATTGCATAAACTATATCAGGTCTTCCCAGAGCTATTTACTTAATTAACAAGGCAATGTATAAAGCACTTGAAACTATTGGTATGTCATCCCAGAAATTCTCTAGATGTATCATATTCTCTGAACTTCTGTTTCTTTTTAAACGGTTTAATATAAATTACACAATTTCATTTGCAGCTGCTATCCTAAACCAAGCTAGAGATACAAAGTTAAGAGATGTATCTGCTGTGAGATTGGTTGAATTTGTTTGCTCAGAAGCTTCAACTATGCATGACTATCAATTTTGGAAATCTTTCGTGAGTCCGGAAATTATTTTCAACGCAACATCATCTGGCACAGTTGAAATTTTAAGGATTTGTTTTTGCTTTTTTCCTGATTTGGTTTGGACTCACATTCCAAATGAAGGGTATCTGGTTCAAATTGCCATCAAATATAGGCAAAAAAATGTTTTTAGATTTCTATGCAAGATGCCAATAATTTTTAAGCTTTTAGTGTTGGCAGTTGATGAATCAAATAACACTACATCACATCTGGCAGCAAGGGTTTCTCCCAAAGTAGAATCAGTTACAGGTGAAGCATTTCAACTGATATATGAGTTACAGTGGCTTAAGGTTTGTTTACTTTAATCTCATAATCAGTTGCATTCTTTGTCTTGTCTGATTTGTATAAAGTTATTGATAGATAGCTACATATTACATACAGGAAGTAGAGAAATTGGATAACCCTCTCCATAAACAAGTTAAAAACAAAGATGGTAAAACAGCTTGGGAAGTGTTCATGGAAGAACATAAACCATTAATTAAAGAAGGGAAGGAATGAGTAAAGGATAGATCAGAGTCTTGTGTATTAGTGGCAACTCTTATTGCAACAATAACCTTTGTGGCTGCAATAACTGTACCTGGAGGTAACGACGACAAAGGAATGCCAATATTATTGCAAGAAAACAAATTCCTTGAATTTGTTTTGGCCGATGTAGTGGCCTTCTTTTTCTCATTGACTTCTATTCTGGTGTTTATAGCAAACATGAATGGACGCTACACCGAAGAAGAATTTGTGATAGTATTGCCTCAGAGATTATTAGTAGGTTTGTTTTTTTTGTTTTTTGCTGTAGTGGCAACAATGATAGCATTTGTTGCAGCTTTATCTTTGTTTCTAGAGGACAGATTTAATGCATCTAAAATTGCTATTATGCCTCCTACGGTTGGTATTGCTTCATTCGCTTACCTTCCAATTTTTTTTTGTTTAAAGGTTCCAATTTTTACTTTCGGAACCGAAGTGTATGCTTTTCTAGTCGGTCCTATTGTTTCTTATTTAGTGATTTTAGTTTTACTCGGAGCGGGGACTGCTTGTGCTTGGTAATGGGAGGCTTCTATGTGCAGCTCTATATTGCACCCTTTTCTCTCGAGGGTACGTTTTGTAATTGGATTGAGCTATCAATAACATGTTTTGCTGATTAGTCTCCAATTTCCAGATTATTCATTTCTAACATCCCATCATTGTAAAACTAGAAGCTCATTCATGAACAACAGCAACAACATAGCCTTTTTCCCATTTAGTAGACAGAACACATACTTATCAAGTGGCATACATTAATAATATTTCAGAGAATGACAGTTGAATACGGCCGATCCGGCCTCAATCATAGCTACATAATGGTTTCAGAGACATAAAAAACCATTATGTAGCAGCCATTTCAGTTGCAGAAATGTATTTAAAAGCCTAAACAAATGCAGTAAAACAGAATATAGCTTACAGTTTTGTTCACAACAGAAACTTTCCCAACAGAAAGTTTCACTATTTAGACAAAACTTTATCTTTCATCTCGAATTCTTCTTTTAAGTAATATATGGCTTTTGAAATCTCCTCAAGAGTTCTGATAATATTTATATCATCAACATCGACTGCAATTAAATATAACATTGCTCTTTTATAAAGAAATATTTTTATTTTATTAAGGATCCATTTTTAATAATCAAGACGGACCTCTAATAAAATCGAGACGGCCGTAGTAACATTCTTCCCAAAATAGGAAACTGAAACGTTGAAGATAAAGCAATTGGAAAAGAAGCCAATACAGAAATATAGATTGTAGAATGTTTAAATCTATGCTCTAAAAACATAGAGAGAGCTGCGATAAATGCTACGATTGTTGCGACGACAGAAACAGACAGAGAATCCGAACCCATTATTAATTTCAGAGGCATTGCCATCACATATTCATCTTCGGTGTAATGACCTTTCATGATTTCCAAAAATATCAGAAGAGAAGTCATTGAGGAAAGGAAGGCTATTGTATCTGAGAAAATAAACACAGTGAATTTGATATCGTGCAAGAATATTGGTATTCCTTTGTCCTGGTTGTTACCTCCAGGTACAGTTATTGCAGCCGCAAAGGTAATTGTCGCAATAAGAGCTGCCACTAACATACCAGCGTTTGATCTATCCTTTATCCAATCCTTCGCTTCATCACGCAATGCTTTATGTTCTTTCTTGAACACTTCCCGAGGTGTTTTACCATCTTTGTTTTTAACTTGTTTATGGAGAGGGTCATCCAATTCCTCTACTTCCTGTTGGCGTTGTATGTAATTTATGTTATCAATAACTTCATACAATTTAGACAAAACTACATAGTGTATATATTTTTACAGAAAAATATTACATTAACTTGAAAATACTAAGAATGTGTACTTATGAGATTAAATTAAACAAACCTTAAACCACAGTAACTCTCTTTGCATTTGAAATGCTGCACCGTAAATTGATTCTGTTTTAGAAGAAAATCTTGCTGCAAGATGTGATGTAGTTTTATTTGATTCATCTAATGCCAAGACGGCTAAAAGCTTGCAAATTATTGGCATTTTGCATAGAAGTCTAAATACTTTTTTTTGCCTATTCTTGATGGCAATTTGAATCAAATACCCTTCATTTGGAATGTGAGTCCAAACCAAATCAGGAAAAAGGTGAAAACAAGTCTTTAAAATCTCAACTATGCCACATGATGTTGCATTGAAAATAATTTTTGGAGTCACAAAAGATTGCCGGAATTGATAGTCGTTTATGGTTGAAGCTTGTGAGAAAACAAATTCAACTAATCTCACCGCAGATATATGTATAAACTTTTCATCTCTAACTTCCTCTATGCCAGGTGCTGCAAACGAAATTGTCTATTTTATATAAGAAAAAGTTTAAAAGAAACAAAAGTTAAGAGAATGACACATCAATGAGCTTCCCTAAAAGATCCACATACCAAGAACTTCAATTGCAGTCCATATTGTATTTCCAAAAAAAGACTGATTGGGTGATAAATATTCTAGTTTCTCAGGAATACCTGATATAGTTTAAGAAATGTAAAATTTCAGTAAGGCAGGAGTATTACAATCAAGCATTATGTACCACTTATGCTTAGAAAAAGTACTTACATTTGTACAAATATTTGTACAAGCCTCGTTCATTATACCTAAACTTGTTTCTTTTTCGACTTTGAAAATGTGATGGCAATTTTGACAGAACATTAAGTATAATGCTTCCATTTGAATCAGAAATTGTGGCCAAGTTAGGGTAGCGCTGCAGAAGATGCATGGTGATATCTGTGCATCAAAGATTTAAAAAGAATATAAACATATGAGTAATAGAAAAATTGGAAGATTATCCTTTGTTGTGTTGGTTTGATTCTGACTTTTCACATTTCAATACTAATCAGGTAAAGCTATGAAGACACCAACATTATAAACATAGTAACTCATTCTATTTCATGAATCAAGACTAAAAAGACTTGCAACATGGGCATATATTCAGCAAAAATTTTAATAAATACCATGAAATCCGGCGTCACTAAGCAAAGCAACAAGTCGACTAGTACAGGGACCAGAGAATGGACAGCCAGGTCTTTCATCTGTAGTATTCAAAACGAGATACCAAACCATCTCTTTACATCTTGTAGATGTGATACTATGGATCAGTGGTGTGAATCCTTTGAAATCGGTTTCTTGTGTAAGAGATGGATTTTTAATCACCAATGCCTTGGCAGCATCTATGCTTTTGCCCATTGCAACATAGTGAAGGCAAGTATAGCCCATCAAATCCGGTTCTGCAAGCATATTTGCAGGCATCAGTTGCACCAACTTCTTAACAAGTATCCATTGAGCTCCTACAGCTGCAACATGAAGTGCAGTCCTGCCAAGTGTTGTAATCTTTGCGGTCAATGCGCTTGGATCTCTATCAAGGAATGCCTTTGTTGACTCCCAATCGCCTTTTAGTATTGCGGAGTGAAGGGGTTGATAGTAACTGTGGTTAAATCCTCTAGCTTTTGGCAATAATAGTGTGACAACATGAGTTTGTATAAAAGGAGGAAAATATAAATAGAACATTTTTAATCATAACTACTAATTCAAAGTCATAAAACATAGAAGATTTTGTCTGAATCAAGTATCATACTTATCTTACTTTTAATGTTCATATGATCAATAGCGAAGTTATAGCTTTTGAACTAAGGAGATTAGCTTCAAATTGTTATAATTTATCATAAAATTACTGCTATATGCTCACTTTTTCTTGTGCAGACTTAAGTCTACTTATAACAAAATCCAAAAGATTATTTTGTTTCTACAAATCCATGGTTGGTTTCTGAAGAAAAATAAGAAATCAATATCATACCGAACTCGGTGACAGCAGCTTTGACATGATCAGGAGACATCAGTGAACTTGATTCTTCAAATGCCATTTTTATTGAAAACATGCACAATCACATTCATTTGGCTCTTCCCTTATATAAGAGTTGAAATCCCGTGCCCGTCTGTCCGCTTTTTCTATTCTGCTAACGTGTATAGGAGAGTATTCTCAATTTTTTATACTTTTTTTTTTTGTGAATAACTTGTTTTTGATAAACAATAAATTAACTAACATAGAAACATTGAATCCATACCGTCAAAAAAAGAAACATTGAATCCAATGTGAAAACCCCTTAAGTGATAAAATGAGGACCAAATTTTTTAATAGGGATATGGTTGGTGGCTATTTATGTATCAGATAACTAATTTTAAAAATGAGGATCACAATTTCAATTATTTTAGGGACAAAAAAATTCACTTAACTTCTTTTTTTTTTCTTTAAGAAGTTTAATGGTTAGACACACATTTAATTCTGAAGAAGTAGGGAATTTGGCATTACATTTTGTAGCAAATCTTATTAGATTTTCTTGTAGTGTTAGGCATCATTTATCTTCCTTTTAGTGGTATTTATCTTTTTCTATTCATTTTTTAAAATTGTGGTACAAGAGCAAGTTCTTAATCATGTGATTTAATTGGTGTTAATGAGCTGTAACAGTAATTTAACAATTTATGTCGGTGATAGTTACTTGTACAACTGAGAACACATTTTTTTAAGAATTGCTAGAAATTTTTTTTAATAATTGCTCTTCTCTTGTTTTTGAATTGCTCAGAAAAATATTTAGTAGTTTTTACCGGAAGATATCGTTCGATAATTAAATTCTGTTTAAAGAAATTTTTCAATGGTATAATTTTAACCGGAAAATATTTTCCCTCATTGCTGTGTTTTTCAATTTAAATAAGAATTCTTTGGAATAATATATATAATTCAGTCCATAAGCATACGTATATTGTATTATATACGTAAGGATTGATATTCGAATTTCGATCATCTCATTTATCCACCTTAAATGGTGGAATTTCTAACAAATAGGCTACTTAAAATATAACCAACGGATGGATCCAATGTGAGTCCGTCTCCGTTGGTATTGAATCACCCACTTATTTATTTATATTATATTTACGCATCAAATTTAATAATATTGTGTGTGAGTCAGGCCTATAATTTCTAATATAAGAAAGACTTTGAATTTCCCTTGGTCATTCTTTAATTTTGTGTTGTTTTTTTTTCACAATAATTTAATAGTATAAAAACGTGGATAATGTCAGATTATGGGTAGCATTAAACCTTTCAAGTCTACGGTGAGACTGAGAGGAAGACATTGACTTTGAGTTTTGCTTACTGTCATTGTTTCATATTTTATTGAGCAACTTGATTGAGATCTGTCATAATTCATCATGTCACTATGTCAGTTTCATATTTATATTTTATTGAGCAACTTGAGATCTGTCATAATTGAAGGTATTTTAATAGTAGACATGGCAATAGGGTGGGTTGGAGACGAATTTTGCATTCCCTAAACTTAAATCCATAACGTTTGGGTATTCCATTGTCGAACACCATTCTCCGCAGCGCCTTGAACTTCTTTCTACCGCTCCAGAACCTTATTATGACAGAGCATCACTCCATATTTTAAAGTTCATGATAGCATATTAATTAACCACTTGAGGTACTTCATAGCATGCCAAAATTATGACAGCACATAACCACTTTGGTCCTTGATTTTAAGGGTGATGATGATTGAACTTTAGGAACATGAGGAAAAAAAATATTTAGAGGATCCATTCTCGGGGGCCAGCAGTGGCTATGGCCCCCCTCCCCTTCTTTTACATACATACATACATATGTGAAAATAGATTGTCTCAATTTTTTTCTCTCATGTTTCACGCCAACTCTAATGCTAAATATGATTTTATATATTATAATTATAACTACATTTATTGTTATTATTATTATTATTTACAAACAAATCATTATATTAAGTATAAAAAAATCATTATGTTAAAAGATGTGCAAAACTTAAATATGATACATTGACATCTAATATGAGATGAAGGAAATACAACAACTTGCTAATCATTGACACTTAAAATAGGAGAAGTAATAGGTTGAATTTAAAAAACTTAGTGTTCCCTTCTCAACTCCCAAATGGGTCCTAAAGGTTTAAAAATTGTTTCTAATCAAGACTATATTTCTATATATTCTTAAATGGCATATATTTTAACTATTATATAAGGAAGAGCCAAATGAGTGTGATTGTGCATGTTTTCCTTATCTTATGCAGATTTTAATCATTTGAATCAGTTTCAGCTTCAAAAATATAAACAAGTTGTTGTGCAATATAATAGAAATGGCATCTGCAAAATCAAATCCACTGATGCCTTTTGATCATGAAGTCAAGACTGCTGTCACTGAGTTTGGTATGATTAATTCTTATTTCATAATTTTCTTCTTAAACCTATTATGGATTAATAGAAGCAAAATAAATAATGTTTTGGATTGTCACTACTAATCTCCTTAGTTGAAAAGCTTAATACCTCTAGTTAAAACTTTGCTATTCATATAAACTTCATATGAATTCTTGATTCAGACAAAAGCTTCTATATGTTACAATCACTTTAAAAACAAGTAATACATTTTTATGACTTTAGAAGTAGTTATGATTAAAAATATTGTAGTTATTGCTTCATCCTTTCATAGAAACTAATGTTGTAACACTATTATTGCCAAAAGCTAGAGGATTTAACCACAGTTATTACCAACCCCTTCACTCGGCAATACTAAAAGGCGACTGGAAATCTACACAGGCTTTTCTTGATAACGATCCAACTGCATTGACAGCGAAGGTCACGGTACTTGGCAGGACTGCACTTCATGTTGCAGCTGCTGGAGCTCAGTGGAAACTTGTTGAGAAGTTGGTGCAATATATGCCTAAAAATGTTCTTGCAGAATTGGATTTGATGGGATGTACTTGCCTTCACTATGTTGCAATGGGCGAAAGCGTAAATGCTGCAAAGGCATTGGTGGCTAAAAATCCTTCTGTTACACAAGTTACTGATATTAAAGGATTCACACCACTCATTAATAGTATTACTGCTACAAGATGTAAAGAGATGGTTTGGTATCTTTATATGAATACTACAGATGAAAGTCCTAGCTGTCCATTCTCTGGTCCCTCTGCTAGTCAACTTGTTGCTTTGCTTACTGCCGCCGGATATCATGGTATTTATTACAATTCTTTGCTGTCTGTTTCTTTCTTGTTAAGAATTATTGAGCTACTTTAATAATCAAGCATATAAAATACTATTACTCATGTTCATATCCTTTTTAAATCTTCAATGCACAGATATCACCTTGCATCTTCTGCAGCGCTACCCTAACTTGGCCACAATTTCTGATTCAAATGGAAGCATTATACTTAATGTTCTGTCAAAATTGCCGTCACACTTTCAAAGTAGAGAAAAACCTGGGCTGTATACAAGATGGATTTACAGCTGTAAGTACTTTTTTAAGCATAATTCTTTCATGGCACAAATTGCTTGATTGTAATACTCTTCTGCCTTACTGAAATTTAACATTTCTTAAACTATATCAGGTGTTCCCACAGATCTGTCTGATTATGGAAATGCAATATTGAGTTTAATTGAAAATATTGGTATGTTATCCTTGTAGGGTACTCATTCTCCACATGTATCATTCTCTTAACTTTGGTTTCTTTTTAAACTGTTTATATAAATTACACAATTTCATTTGCAGTTCCTATCCTAAAGCTAGCTAGAGATACAAAGTCAAGACATGTATCTGCTGTGAGATTGGTTGAATTTGTTTTGTCACAAGCTTCAACCATGAATGACTATCAATTTTGGCAATCTTTTGTGAGTCCGGAAATTATTTTCAGTGCAACATCATCTGGCACAGTTGAAATTTTAAGGATTTGTTTTCGCTTTTTTCCTGATTTGGTTTGGACTCACATTCCAAATGAAGGGTATGTGGTTCAAGTGGCCATCAAGTATAGGCAAAAAAAAGTTTTTAGATTTCTATGCAAGATGCCAATAATTTGTGATCTTTTAGTGTTGGCATTAGATGAATCAAATAACACTACATCACATCTGGCAGCAAGGTTTTCTCCTAATATAGAATCAGTTTCAGGTGAAGCATTTCAACTGATATACGAGTTACAGTGGCTTAAGGTTTGTTTATTTTAATCTCCTAAGTACATACATTCTGAGTAACTTTAAGTTAATTTAATCTTTCGCTTGAAAAATGTTTACACATTTGAAACAAATTTCATTCTTTGTATACATAACCATTGAATAATATACTAAAAAAAATATATCACCACTCAGCACCACAATTAGACCCTCGTTGACAACAACGATGTCACAATTTTAAATCAAAACTAAAAATGAGGGATTTGATATTGTAACAATCATATCATTAGGATGTAGTTTAGATGTTATCTTCATGAATTGAAGATATAATTTACCATTTACCTTTTTAATGGTCAATTAAGATTTTCGGTATAAGCACTAATTAACTTGACATGAAAATGGTTTTGTCTGAATTGTAATAAAAAGTTATTGATAACATAGCTGCATTACATACATTATTAACAGGAAGTAGAGAAATTGGATAACCCTCTCCATAAACAAGTTAAAAACAACGATGGTAAAACAGCTTGGCAAGTGTTCATGGAAGAACATAAACCATTAATTAAAGAAGGGAAGGAATGGATGAAGGATAGATCAAACTCTTGTATGTTAGTGGCAACTCTGATTGCGACAATCACCTTTGCGGCTGCAATAACTGTACCTGGAGGTATCGGCGCTGATGGAATGCCAATATTATTGCTAGAAAACAAATTCCTTGTGTTTGTTTTGTCCAATGCAGTGGCCTTCTTTTTCTCATTGACTTCTATTCTGGTGTTTATAGCAAACATGAATGGAGACTACACCGAAGAAGAATTCGTGATGGCATTGCCTCAAAGATTATTAGTTGGTTTGGTTTGTTTGTTTTTTGCTGTAATTGCAACAATGGTAGCATTTATTGCAGCTGTGTCTTTATTTCTAGAGGAAAGATATAAGACATCTAGATTTGGTTATCCTCCTACCATTGACATTGCTTTGTTTGCTTTGCTTCCAATTGTTTTATCTTTAAAGCTTCCCATTTTTTCTTTTGGAACTGAAGTGTATGTTGTTTTAGGCGCTCCTATTGCTATTTGTTTATCGGTTTTAGGTTTACTTTTGGTGGCTGCATGGAGTACTAAGAAGCCTCCTTTTTAGTAATTTTAATTTTTTCTTCCCTGCTTGGTGTAGCTCTATTGTAACCTTTAGTCTCTAGGGTACTCTTGTACTCGGATTGAGCTATCAATAATACTAGTTTAAAGACCCTATTGACTTTTTATTCGATATTTAAATTTGTCATTATATTAATATAAAATTTATTTAGAATAAAATATTTAAAACTTATATTTAAAAAAACTTATATCTAGAATAAAATTTATTTAGAATAAAATTTATTGTCATGTTATCAAATTTGATGGTTAAAAAATTCTTAAATGGGGGACCAAAATTGCGCAATTAAAAATGGAGGGACAAAAATTGTGGTTTTGTCAAAAAAAAGAGACCAAAACTGAATTTAAATTTTAAATACTTTTATTGTAGAAGGGAACCAGTTTTGAACAAAAGTGTTAAAGAAACTGGTTTTGAATGCTATCTTGTTATTATAACCACAAATGATAATGATGAGCTCCTAACTCCAAGCTTAAGGATTCCAGTGCAGAACTGCAGCTAAGTCTCACCACATGGATCAACCGAAGGGAAGGTTCCATCGAGTGTAATATGGACTATGCAACTTTTGCTGCAGAACAGAAAACTGGATTGGAATTTGTTTTAGAGGCAGCCCCCTTGGTCAATTTTTTTAGAGCAGTGCTATTTCTCGCGAAGGATTTTCTCGCATAGCATCACGATACTATACTACTTGGAATGAATTAAAAATTCAACACCGTATAACCATACAAAGAAGTAAATAAAAATAAATTATAATATCACTGGAATGAATAACCATATAACCATACTTGGAATGAATAAGCTATAAACTAAGTTCATAAGCTATAAACTATAAGTAAATTAAAAAAACTTATATTTAATTCTAGTTACAATTGTTTTGCGAGAAAAACTTTATTGGCGAACAAATGAATGAGAATTTGTATAATATCACTGACAAGTAACCAATAAAATATGCAGAAAGTTATTATAAGAATTTACTTGCCTCATTAGCCAATTCTTGTGCTTGCACATAATGTGCATGGCTCGAGTCCATCCTAGAAGAACCTAGATACACAACTCTTCCTAATCTGTTTATGAGTCCATCCTAGAACAACATAACCTTTTTCCCATTTAGTAGATAGAACACATACTTATCAAATGGCATACATTAATATTTCAGAGAATTGAATGAGAGTTGAATACGGCCGATCCGGCCTCAATCATAGCTATGTTATGGTTTCAGAGACATAAAAAACCATTATGTAGCAGCCATTGCAGTTGCAGAAATGTATTTAAAAGCCTAAACAAATGCAGTAAAACAGAATATAGCTAACAGTTTAGTTTACATAGAATGTAACTACTCTTCAATCAGTCCAACAAAACATAAACTTTCCAAACAAAGAAATGAGTTTCCAAATCCAGTGATTGAGATCAACTGGTTAATGAGTTCCCCTTAAGGAACAAATGATTCGGGGGAAAACCCCAATTCTATTACTAGGTGAAAAAATTCTTGGTCAAGTTTTACTTATCTTTTTAATACTACTAGTAAATTACTGGGGGGATGTTAGTGTTACCTCATTTGGGCTTTTCCTCTCATCATTTTTGTTACACCAAAATGTAATTATCAATGTTTGAAAAATAAGCTAGAAAAGCAGATTGAAAATTACATAAAACCTCATTTTTATTACACACCAAAATAGAAAGGAAATCAACAGAAATTAAAATAAGGTCTCACAATTCTTGAAAGGGAAGCCCTCATAATATGTTGCTTACATGATATACTAAAATTACAAATAACTCAAACATCAAATCAAAAGAACAACAAATCAAACATTTAACTTTTTTATTGAAGAACAACAAAAGTTCCGAAGTGTTGCAGTAGAAGTCCCGGTGGAGAATCTGAGTTGCCATTGCACTTGGAGTTGAAACCCAACACCTACCAAATCACATGAAAATGAATATCAATTAGATCACTCTTTCAAATGAAAGGATCACAGTAAAATAGCTCTTGAGGATCCAGAGCATAATTGACATTGCTGAGTTAAAAAAATAACTAGTATAATACAGTGAAAAATAAAGCTTGTATTTTGATGACTGAATTTATTTTAATTACTCTATTGCCTATAGAAATAAAAGTAAAAAGCACACCTTTTTTCTCTTTGAGTATGGCAAAGCATGATTCCTAACTCCTTCGGTTTGGAATAGAAAATCCATTAGGGCCAGAAATTTGTACAAGGGGCACATGCTGCATTGAATTCCAATCCTCAGTAGAAATGTTTTGCACTTCTTCAGCCACAATCGGATAATAAACCACAAGGTCTCCATAACTACACTCCTTTGATGCAACATTACCACTCTCCTCCCTATCTATTAGATAGCCAAGAGCTAATGTCGATTGCCTTCTTCTAGTCCCACTATCAGAAGCTCCACCTCAAACGAGATTCTTCCACCAAAGTCTCACTATGTTTCCCACCTTGTAACCTGCAAAACTTAAGTATTCTTATCACCGCCTCTTCAGGCTGATGTTGAGTATTATTCCACCGCCTCTCCAGGCCGAGGTTGAGTATTGTTACCACCGCCTCTCCAGGCTGATGTTGAGTATTGTTACCACCGCCTCTCCAGGCTGACAACCATCTACGGTTCCAAGCTTGTGACTATGAGTGCTCCCGCACTCTCATAGCCTTCCTCATAAGCTTCATCACTCACCGCAATCTCCTTTACCTTCTTGTCTTCGAGGCACCGGATAACCACACTCCATGTTTTATCCATCTTCTCGACCATTAAAATTGCTTCCATCTTCACTTTCCACAATTCAAAATTGTTTCCGGAAAGTTTCACCCATGGTGCCTTAATTCGATTGACCCTTTGCCCCACGGTGGGCGCCAATTGTTGTGAATTCGATTGATATCACACCAATAACCTTTAGTGTGTGGAGCAAACGATTAAAGCAACCACAAATTGAGAACAAACAATAATAATCACGAACAAGAATAAAACAACGAAAGCGGTAAAGAACACAAACAAATTGTTTACCCAGTTCGGTGTTAATGAACCTAATCTGGGGGAGAGAGCAGCCTCTCCGTTCCACTATCGATAGAAACCTTGATTACAATGAGATTCTCCACAAGAGTTACAAAAATTAGAGTTTTCCAAATTCTACCCTAGTCCCGAATCTCTCCCCGTGACCAAGAGATTCAATCAACAAGTGTTTCCAAGGTGATAGAATGTTTCTCCCAACCCTAGAGTCTTCCCAAGATGTTCTCTATTAACCCTAGTATGTATGTTGGCCTTAGAAACCCTAAAAAACACCTTAAAACATCAGAAAACGCAAAACAACACTATTTAAGCGCGCACCCGCGCCCCGGCGCCAGCAGGCAGTAGCCACGCCCTCACCAGGGCTCAATTGCGCCCCGGCGCCACCTTGCACTGCGCCCCGGCGCCAGGCCAAGCCCTCACGAGGGCACGCCAGCCAAGCCTGCTGTTTGCTGCCTGCTGAGTCCGCACACCAGACAGCATCATTTTCAAGGCAATATCCAACACCTAAGTTGTTTCACCCAGATTTTGACTCCTTCATCAGTGTTGTCTCCATTAGCTGCAGCAGCTCTTCTATCAGCATCCTTGAGGAAGGCTTGGATGCTTTCGAGTTCATCTTTAATGTCTGCAAATTCCTTGTGAACACCTTTGAGCAGATTCACTTCTTCTGTTAATAATGGAAGCAGTTTGTCAATAGCCAAAGACACAGCCAT
Source organism: Trifolium repens (assembly GCA_030408175.1). Lineage (NCBI taxonomy): Eukaryota > Viridiplantae > Streptophyta > Magnoliopsida > Fabales > Fabaceae > Trifolium > Trifolium repens. The sequence continues at coordinate 9,213,029 of CP125841.1, forward strand.
TTCTGCCTTTTTGAGATTTTTTGTTTTGATGGGAGATGAATACTACACTGTGTGAGATGAAGAAGACTGCATTCTACTACTAAATATACTGAGTAATTGTTAAATATTATTTTGAGCAAGTTGAGATTATCTTTTATTTAGTGCAACCTATACTGAGTTGAGTCATTGATAAAAACAATCTCGTACAAAAACAACATAAAATATAGATCCTGCATGTCTGTAAAAGTGATTCAAAAATATAATGTTTAAAAAATTAAATGACCCTGCTTGTCATATTGGTTCTATTAAGCAAGTTGTTGTTCACGTGATTTAGGAATTTACCGTATCTATAAAAGCAATTAAACAATATTAATTAGTTTTGTGTTGGCTTTAGTGTATAAAAAAAAAAAAAATATACTAAAAATTTACTAGTGCTTGATGCTTATCAGTAACTTTATTAGATTTCAATGTTATAGAAAGGTGTGATATATGAGGTAAGGGACATGGAGGATCGATGGATAGTTTAATACTGTTTTTTAACCAATCAACTAACATGGTAAGGAATTGGACACATGGGCAAGAATTAATAATGCCAGATGCATAATTTGAAAGGAATTGCTAATGAAAGTAGTGAGATACTTTGCAGATTAAGAATATTGAGTTTTGCAAGTAGTGAGATAGTTTACAGATTGAAATTTTGAGATCTAAACTCAAAATGGCTTTCAAAAATAGCATCGCATTACATGCCTAATATAGGTTGCACACACACTGTTGGGACAACTAGTAACAAAAGAGAAATAACGAATAATTGCAAACAATAAAGAATATAAGAAGTTTGATAACGGAGTTCCCCAAGTGTTCCGACTCCGACTGTAGAATTTGCTCAGCTCGTTTCTATTAGATGAAAGAATGAATTAGCGTTTCAATGTTATAAGCGGTATGTTGGAACAAAATTGGTTTGTACAATTACTTCTAGAGTTTTGATGATAACAAAGTATTAAAAGAATAAATTTGATATGCTAATATATGTTTAACTGTGGGGGACCATAGTTTAAAATTATCAAACAGGTCAAATGAGTATAGAAAAGAGCACTAGAAATTTAAAAGAGATAGTTAGGTCCAACTTCCATCTAAGTGAGGCTCCTCCTTATCACCCAACATATTTTTTTTTTGTTTTCACCACCAGTTTAATCTGGTTCGAGGTTCAGTTCTGGCATCAGCTGGTTTCAGCCCCTTTCTGATCGCAGTTGCGGGGGATCGAACCGTGGTCCTCCCTACCAAGTTCAGCGCCAATCACCACTGAACCAACTAACGATTGGTTATCACCCAACATATTTAAGGACAAACAAATGTTCCAAAAGTGTCTTATAATCTAATCTATCTAATAACAATTTAAGAAAGGAAGATGTTGTGGAATTCACTTATCTACCGTAATCAAATTTAAATTTGCAGCCACATCAGCATTTTAAAAGGCATTTTTTACTTAACAAATAATAATCTGACTTTTAGTACACATTATACACTTTTTCACTTACCAATGTTTTTCTTTTCCTGACGGATGAGACTATATGTTATACAAAATATTTGTAAAATAGTAATACTCTCCTTACTAATAAAAAATTGTTAATGAATAGAAAATTCAAATTTCAAATTTGAATCACAATTCACTTTCTCCCTTTAGTATATAGATGTAGTATATATATTTCTATTCTTTAATAAGGAAGAGCCAAATGAGTGTAATTGTGCATATTTTCCTTATCTTCTGCAGCTTTTGATTACCCATTTGAATTAGTTTTCAGCTCCAAAACAAAGACAAAGTTTTGCGCGCAATAGAAATGGCATCTGCAGAATCAAGTCCACTGATGCCTTTTGATGATGTCAAGACTGCTGTGACTGAGTTCGGTATGATCGTTATTTCTTAATTTTCTTTACAAAAAAACTATGGATTAGTAGAAACAGAATAATGTTTTGGATTATGATAGAAGTACCAAGTTTTGAAGAGAATTTGAAACCAAAATCCTTAGTTGAAAAGCTTAATACTTCTAGTTATAAGTTTTCTAGTTTTATATTCATTGAACTTTATGGACACTTGATTTAGAAAAAAAGCTTCTATATTTTCCATTCACTTTAAAAACACATAATGCATTTTTATGACTTTAGAAGTAGTAATTATGATTAAAAATGTTGTAGTTATATATTTTCATCCTTTCATAAAAACTCATGTTCTCACTCTATTATTGCCAAAAGCTCGAGGATTTGACCACAATTACTACCAACCACTTCACTTGGCAATACTAAAAGGAGACTGGAAATCTACAGAGGCTTTCCTTGATAATGATCCAAGCGCATTGACAGCGAAGGTTACGGTATATGGTAGGACTCCACTTCATGTTGCAGCAGTAGGAGCTCAGTGGAAACTAGTTGAGAAGTTGGCGCAACATCAACAGATGCCTGCAAATGTCCTTGCAGAATTGGATTTGATGGGCTGTACTTGCCTTCACTATGTTGCAATGGGCGAAAGCGTAGATGCTGCGAAAGCATTGGTGGCTAAAAATCCTTCTGTTACACAACTTACCGATTTTAAAGGATTCACACCAGTCATGTATAGTATTACTTCTTCAAGATGTAAAGAGATGGTTGAGTATCTTGTTTTAAATACTTCAGATGAAAGACCTGGCTGTCCATTCTCTGGTCCCTTTGCTAGTCAACTTGTTGCTTTGCTCACTGCCTCCGGATGTCACGGTAGTTAAAATTCTTTCCTGAATATGTAAATACTTCAAGTTATTAAGTTTATAATGTTACTGTCTTCATAGCTTTACCTATGAATAGTGTGATAGAAGTCCTACATTGGATGTGAGTTGGCCTGAATATATCTTTATAAAGTAGAGGCAATCCTCACCTTACAAGCCGGTTTTGTAAGAATGAATTTGGCTAAATATAAAATTCTAAGACTAGGCATAGGAAGTAATTTATTGCTTCAAGGATTTAGTAAAGCTCAGATAAACTCATTTTATCGGTTACGGTAAGTGGTATTGATCGGTGTAATCAATAACAATTTCTACTGATAGTGATGAATAAACTGCAGTATAATTCATTCCACTGAACAGATAATTAAATCTAAAGCTATTAGTCCTGCTGACAAAGTACATCGTCTTTCGGTTGTATATCTGCTGAATAAACCAGAAAGGTAGAATTTAACTAGACTATACTGTTATTACTCAATTTTTTATTGTTTCTAGTTTAAAGCTTTTAGCACTAAATTTTATATATTTATCTGCAATAGATAGCCAGAGTAATGTACTACTCCATAGTTCCTAGTTATAAAAGTTTTCAAATAAAAGTTTTTCTGTAAATATAAATAGTTTTCCATATTATCAGATACATTTAAAATGTTTTTCTTTTTTAAAATGTAAGGCTTATTGATACTACTGAACTAATTACTCTTGAAATATGAAGTCAACATTAAACACATCTATACAAAATGTGTACACATTAGTTTAAACTATTAACATTTCTTAAAGCAAGTAAAGTTTCAAGATTGATGTACCTGTTTCATTCATCTTAAGAATTATTGTGCTACTTTAATAACCAAGCATATAGAATACTACTATTACTCATATATCTTTATATGTTTTTCAAATTTTCCATACACAGATATCACCATGCATCTTCTGCTGCGCTATCCTAACTTGGCTACTATTTCTGATTCAAATGGAAGCAGCATTATACTTAATGTTCTAACAAAATTTCCATCACACTTTAATAGTGGACACATGCCTTATTTGTTTCGTTATAGATTCATTTACAAATGTAAGTACTTATTTTAAGAATAACTCTTTTGTGGTACAAAATGCTTGATTATCATACTCTTCGGCCTTATTGAAATTTAACATTTCTTAAACTATATCAGGGGTTCCTGGGGAACTGGAATATGGAAATACAATATGGAATGCACTTCAAACTCTTTGTATGTTATCCTTGTAGGGAAGCTCATGTCAGAGATTCTCTAGATGTATCATTCTATTAACTTTTGTTTCTTTTAATATATTATTTTTTATATATATAACTAGACAATCATTTACAGTTCCTGGCTTAAAGGTAACCAGATATATAAAGTTGAGATGTCTATCTGCTGTGAAATTGGCTGAATTTGTTTTCGCGCAAGCATCAACCATGAATGACTATCAATTCTGGCAATCTTTTGTGAGTCCGGAAATTCTTTTCAGGGCAACATCATCTGGCATAGTTGAGATTTTGGAGACTTGTTTTAAGTTTTTTCCTGATTTGGTTTGGACTCACATTCCAAATGAAGGTTATTTGGTTCAAATTGCCATCAAGAATAGGCAAGAACAAGTTTTTACTCTTCTATGCAAGATGCCAATAATGTGCAAGCTTTTAGTGTTGGCGATAGATGAATCAAATAACACTACATCACATCTGGCAGCAAGGTTTTCTTCTCGAGAAGAATCAAATTTAGGTGCTGCATTTCAAATCATTAAAGAGTTAGAGTGGTTCAAGGTTTGTTTAATTTAATCTCATGAGCACATTTTTAATTTTTAAAGAACTCCGCATGTAGTTTTGTCTAAATTGAATAAAGTTATTGATAACATAGCTATATACATCACCAACAGGTAGTACATAAATTGGATGACCCTCTCCATGAAGAAGTTAAAAACAAAGATGGTAAAACAGCTTGGGAAGTGTTTAAGGAAGAACATAAAACATTGATCAGAGAAGGGAATAATTGGATAAAGGATAGATCAAACACTGGTATGTTAGTGGCAACTCTTATTGCGACAATCACATTTGCGGCTGCAATAACTGTACCTGGAGGCATCAACCAGGACAAAGGAATACCAATATTCTTGACAGATAACAAATTCAGAGTGTTTATTTTGTCAGATACAATAGCATTCTTTTGCTCAATGTCTTCTCTTCTAATGTTTTTAGCAGCCATAAATGGACGCTACACCGAAGAAGACTATGCCATGAGAATGTCCGTTGTTAGATTCCTAATCGGTTTGGAATTATTGTCCGTTGCTGCAGTGGCAACAATGGTAGCATTTATTACAGCTCTGTCTATATTTCTAGAGGGGAGATTTAAATTTTTTATACTTTTTATTTCTTTACTTTCTCTTTTTCCAATTCGTGTAAGTCTAAATAATCGATTTCCTTATTCAAAGATGACAATGCCATTTAAAGGTATCAAAATATTTTAGATTTTCTTATCCACAGAGACTTGGTAGTTGTTTAACCGTTCAAAATCAATGTATTATGTTCACATGATTCTTGTAGTTTCTATAGTTGCTCACATTATTTCTCTTAAATTGTATTATATTCTCTTTAAATATATGAGATATATGAATGGAGTATATAGAGAAGACTCATTCTAAACATATAATTATCAACACACAAAAATGATACATGCAGGACTGTGAAAATTTTGCTACAGAAGAGAAAACTGGATTGGAATTTGTTTTAGAGGCGACCTTGATGGAAAAACTCCCGCATGGACAACTAGCTCTTGAATTTGGTCCCTCTAATGTGTAATTCGAGCCCAATAGTAAGGTCATTGTCGATGATTTCAACGATTCAGAAAGTTTTTGACAATGAGCTAGGCTTGATTATATATAACAATGCCCTCCTATACATTAGTATGACCAATACTGTTGGACCACCAGTTTTGGTTGGTTTTCCGATCTACTCCCTTTGTTTTCTGTCTGCGCAATTTTCATGGTTAATCAGACCGGATACATACAGGTCTGATTTTTTATCGAATCAGTCAGTTTGATTTTGATTACCTTGAGATTACATTTCTCAACAATGGTATTAGTGAAATGAAGTCTTACAAAAGAGAAACAAACTCATATAACATTTTATACATTACACATCACAAACAGAGTGAAATGCCACATGGAGAAGCCGCAGGTATGGAAGCTTGATGTGTCCGAATGAGTCCGCCATCTTAAAAGCTGGGAATAAGGCAACTTCTACAACCATCTTATTACAATTTAGGATGCACACTTTGATTGTTATAGAACAGCAACAATTGAAAGCATATACTAGAAAAGTGCAAAAGTCCCAACCAGTATCTAATCTCAATCAATTGTCTACTGATTTTTCATTTCATTTCTTTATTTATTCAATACTGCCTAATATAATAACTTCATTTCTCTATGTATTCACCTATCTCTAGCTCAACTTCTTTAGAGTTGTAACCGTCATCGTATAAGCTAGAAAAGCAAATTCCAAATTGCATAAAACTTTATTTTACTAATTCCAAAATAGAAAGGAAATAAACATAAAAACGAAGGTCTTACAATTCTTGAAATGGAAATTCTTATAACATGTTACATACATGATATATGACAAACATCTCAAATATCAAATCATAAGCAAAATAATATGTCAACCAATAATATAGAGATTTCATACACCATCATTATTAAAGTAAGACAAAAACATATATTCTTTACAGAGTAATGGGATGGAATTGCCAAAGTATTGTAGTTAAGGTCCCTTTGGAGAATAGGAATTGTCATTGAACTTGAAGCCTAGCACCTACCAAATCACAACAAATCATTCATTACTATAAATAAGCATAAAACAGAAGAAAAAAGCAGAGACATTATTATAGGAAATACATAAAGCTTATATTTTGATGGCTAAATAGTAAATATCAAATAGAAGATTGTTTACGGTTATATGAAAGAAAAGACACACCTTAACTTTCCTGAAATAGGAGTGTGACTTCAACTCTTTGAGTCGCGAAAAACATCACCATCAATTTCTACATGAGGCACGTGCTCCACAACAGCAATGCCATGCACAAATTTAGTATGCATATCCCAAATACTGAGAACTTGAAGCTTCTCTATGTTCTGAATGCCAGTTGGTACAGTCTCCAGTTGGGGAATACTTCGTAACTCGAGCTTTTTTAGTGAAAGCATTGCTCCTTTTTCGATAACAATTGAATTCAAGTTCCTCATTTTAGCAAGGAATAGTTCTTTTAGTTTTTGAAACCCTCCATCTTGGAATCGCAAACTTTCTCCTTCATAAGCATAGTCAATGATAGAGAGGGACAACAAGTTTTGCAAATTTTGTAGTGATTCCGTTGGATCTTCATTTAGATGGGAGAATGCCAACTTCAACTGAACTACATTTTGAAGGTTGGGAATCCAGTCTGGCAACTTCTCTAACCTTGCATGTAGTCTAAAACTTTGAAGCATTGGTGGGGGTGAAATCAAATTCAAATCAAGGACTTCACCGTTACTTGTCAATTTTGATTCAATGTTTAGTTTCTCCAAGTGTCGCATCTCATTCAGTGAGGAAGATAGAACCATCCCAGGTACTCTCCCAACTTCAACTAACCCCAATTGCTTTAACTTTTTCAGCTTTCCTAGCTCTCTAATTAGCTCTACCACTCCATCGACATTTAAATCAACATAACACAGAGTTTGTAGGGATGTCATACCTCCAATGCCATTCTTCAATCGAACCAAAGATATTCGGTAGCCAATAAGATGTCGTAGCTTTTTAAGCTTGCTAATCTCCTTTGGCAACACACGAACATTTGTGCCTTTTACATCCAACGTCTCTAGGTTTTGGAGCATGCCAATGGATTTTGGAAGTTTATCTAGCTCTTCATACCTTAACCTTAAATACTTCAAGTAGATCAAACTTCCTAAATTTGTAGGAACATTAAACAATGGAGCATCTTCAAAATCGAGCACCTTCAGCAACTTGCATTTAGTCAAGATTCTCCTTCCAAAGTCTACATGTAATTCTTTATCTATAAAAACAATCAGTGACCGAATATGTGAGCTTTCCATAAGTTCATTTAAACCACTGGAAGTAGTTACTATTGATAGGCGCCGAATTATTCCACTTAAGGATGACTGCCCATCTTCACTAATATGCTTGCAAAAACTTGAATCATCAATTTTTTTAAGGATCATCTCACGAAATTGATCATGAACAAGACAAGATTTAGGTTTTCCATCAATTCTAGCTGAAGATACTTGCACCAAATTTCTATGAATCAACTCTATTAAATATCCTTCTGCAACTTCTTCCAATGTCTTCCCCCTTTCCTTCCACACAAATCCTTCAGCTATCCATTGTCGAATCAACCTCTTTGATTGAACTCTGTAATCATCTGGATATACTCCAAAATATAACAAGCATGGTTTAAGATAGTATGGCAACTCATTGTAACTGTAACCTAAATTTTTTTGTATCCCAATTAAATGTGAATCCTGCTTTAGCGCAAAACTTATATTTCCACAAAATTTCTGCCACTCAATTGGATTTTTCTCTTTTGAACATAAAAGACTACCAATAACAACAATTGCTAGTGGTAAGCCATTGCATTTTCTAACAATTTTAGAAGATATATCAATGAGATTTCTTGGACAACATCCGTCATACTCAAATTGGAATGCCTTCTTATTAAACAACTTCAAAGATTGTTCTTCAGTTAAAGGTTGTAGTTCATGCACTTCTACGAAAGAAGATTTCTTGCAAGACATGACAACACTCATGTTCCTAGTTGTCATAAATATCCTACTTCTTTTTTTATTATCAATTACAGCAAATTCAATATCATCCCAAAAATGTACATTCCATACATCATCAAACACGATAAGGTACCTTTTTTGCTGCAAGTAGTTTCTCACCTCATTAATCAATGACTCTCGATCCATTGTAGCGATATCCTGAAGAGGAGTGTATCTAAACTTGAACAGCATGTCCCTCAAAACTCTTTTTACTGTATATGATCGAGAAACTTTGATCCATACACGACAATCTTCAAAGTGTCCAATGACCTCCTTGCTGTCAAAAACTTTCTTGGCAAGAATGCTTTTTCCCTGCCCTCCCATTCCCACCACAGATATGACAGTCCGCTCTTCTCTTCCCTTTACCAACCAATCAGTCAATTTGTCTCTTGGTGCTTCAAAGCCTATTACTTCAGTTTCCTCCATGTAAAGAGCAGCCCGTCTTGGGTCATGCCATTTGGCATCTTGACTTACTGTAGAGCTAGTTGACGTTTCGTCAACATAATCGAAGCCATATCTACTTCTTCTTATCTTGATCTCAGAAACAGATAACTTAATTTCTTGAATCTCATATGCTAGTCGGCGGCGAGGGGCTAATGTTTTGATCATGTGAGAAATCTTATGGATTAAAGCTACACATCCGGGATCACGAGGCTGTTGTGCCACATATATCATATATTGATCAATGATATCTTCTATACGAAAGGCTGCTTCCCTAGTTTGCTTCACCCATATTTTGACTCCTTCATTGATGTTGTCTCTTTCAGCTACAGCTCTTCGATCAGCCTCCTTAAGGAAGCCTTGGATGCTTTCCAGTTCATGTTTAATGTCTATCAATTCATTGGGAACACCTCCAAGAAAATTTACTCCTTGTGTTAACAGTGGAATGAAATGGTTAATGGCTAAAGACACTGCTATTTCTGCCATTCTGAGATTTTGTGTTATTCTGTGAAATGAATACTACAGTGTTTGAGATGAAGACTAAGATACTACCTCTAATTGAGACTTGTTTATTGCATCATATACAGTGAGTGGAAGACTTGGTTGAGATTATCTTTTTAATAAAAAATTTGTCGTACCAGAACAACATAAGAAAAAGACCCTGCATTTCTGTAAAGGTGATTAAAGAATATTAGTATAATTGTTTTAAAGTTAGGTGTGCAAAAACAAGATTAAAAAATGACCCTGCTTGTCATATTGAATATCTAGTGTGAATAAATGAATTTGTTTTACGTTTGGCTCTACATTGAGAGGAAGACTTTGAGTTTCATTGTGTTACTCCAATAATTTTTAGGCAAGCTGCAATTATTTTGTTTGTTAGCTGTAGTGTACCAAAACATACAAATTATAAAAAAAAGAATACTCGTGCTTGATATTTGTCGGATTTAGATCCTCTCCTTTTCATTCTCTTTCCTCATTAAAAAAATAATAATATGATCAAGAGAGAGAGCAAGAATAAGAGAGAGATAGAGAGTTAGAAGATGGAATGAGAGAAAAGAGAATGGGAGGATACGGTTTGATATTTGTCAGTGTTAACTTTATTGGATTTGAATGTTAGATAGGTGTGATATGGGGTAGGTGATATGGATGATGGATGGATAGTTAAAAATTATAAGGGTTAATATGTCTTTATCCCCTGCTAAGTGAGCGTGTTTTGCGTTACCCCCCTGCTAAAAATTTCTTGAAGATTGCCCCCTTGCAAAGTTTTTTTTGTTGGTTTCCCTCCTTGAGTGCACTTTTTACATCGGTTATTTTGTTCAACCGATTTAAAAAGTTATGTTTTTTAAATCGGTTATTTTGTTCAACCGATTTAAAAAGTTAAGATTTCTTGCATCCAAGAGAGGAAAATGGGGGAAACCAAAAAAAAAACTTTGCAATGGGGCAATCTTCAAGAAATTTTTAGCAGGGGGGTAACGCAAAACACGTCCACTTAGCAGGGAGGTAAAGACCTATTAACCCAAATTATAACTACAATCCTGCAAAGGTAAGAATTGACATCCTGTTGTCGATGTGAGGACCTCATTTGTATGTTAATACATAAGGAGAATTTTTTTTCGCACCCCCCACGAACCCTCAAGCATTCCCTGCAATGACCAAAATACCCTTGCTCGCATCTTAGGGAGCAAACATTGCTCACTTCCTAGAGAGCGAGTGGGTTAATTACATGACCGTTTGAAATGGTTCCACACCCCAGATTTAAATTTTAAAAATACACGTTCGCCCCCTAGGCAGTGAACTTTCACTTACGAGTTCGCTACCTAGGGAGCGAACCCTCTGCCTATATAAGCAAAATCTGAATTTCTTCCCTCTCATTCCAACAGTTACCAAAACACGAACAAAAGAGAAAATTGTCCCAAAACCCTTGATTCACGAAAACTGCACCAAAGTTGTTGATTATTGCTCGTTTGGGACCGGAATCAACATACAAGTGAAGACTAATACTAGGTAATCCACCATTTTCATCTTTTAATCGTTTTTTCTGATTATTTTTTTTTGCGACTGGGGTTGCTCGCTCTCTAGGTAGCGAACACCCTGTAAGATTTCGCTTCCTAGGTAGCGAACTATATTGATGCACTGCAATACTTCTAAAAGTAGTGATATACTATATAGATTTAAGAAAATTGATATTTCAAAAGGAATGTTTTGGAAGCACTGCAATACTTTAAAGGGTGAGAATTTTGATATCTAAACTCAAAATGGCTTTCAAAATTAGCATAGCATTACATGCCCAAACTTAGGTTGCATACTATGATAGCCAGAACAGAAACAATGGACAGCATATGCAAGGCCTTTTAAATACTATCTGGAAATAATTTTCTTCAAGCAAGAGTTTGGTTAAACTATGAAAGATATTTCTAGGCATCTGATCTGACAAAATTTAAAACACCTCTTGATTCTAGTACAATGGCGGCCCATAATACAGAAAAAAGTTAACTTGCAGGGCATAACAATCAAAATAACTAATATTCTTTTGATCACTTGATAAGTAAATAAAAGATTCTTCCACTTTTTTTTTTTTAGCCAAATACATCGATCGCAAGACGAGTACCTTTTTTAGTGTCCGAAAACAACCTTCTGATTGAGTTAGTCAGTGAAAAGAATCATTCTGCATTAACACAACACTGAAGTAACAGTGGTTAATGTCACCAATCAATACCACTTTCTGTAACACTAAATCATTAAGTTTTGGCTCAGGCTACTATCAGTCTATCACTAAATGTTGTTAGTTGTAGTTAAGAGATAACCTGCTAATATTAACAGTATACTGTCCATCACATCTCTAGATAAAGCTAAGCAGACTCCATGAATATAAATTTGAATCTTTCTATATCTTATGGAATGGGAACATCGGAAACATATACTAGTATGACATACACATGCTATTCAGCAAAGCATTTTAATTACCATGAAATTCGGAAGCAAGCAAAGTGGCAAGTCGACCAGCAGAGGGACCAGAGAATGGGCAGCCAGGTCTTTCATATGGTAGAGGACTAGAGGTGGTACTATCAATGAGTGGAGCGAGTCCTTTAAAGTCAGAAAGTTGAGTTAGAGAAGGAGTTTTAATTACCAATTGCAATATTTTTCAAATTGCCATATCCTAAGCTTTACAAGAAAGAACATACGAATCAGAGGATGACCAGTTATATCTCAACTGACAGAAAACAATTATAGCATTTTTCTCTTCCTCCTTTCACATTTGTTGTATTCTTTTACTGTGTAGTATCAAGTTAAATATTTATATATGGTAGAAGCAATACTCACCAACCCAGTTATTTATATTTGGTTTTAGATTTGACACATATTCTAATATACTCAACCTGAAAGTATGTTTCCAGTTCCATTGAGAAGAACACATGTTTGCTTCATTCAAGTACAAAAAGAAACATTTAGAAGTCCTTAATTGAGTTCAACACCAATGAAAATGAGGAGTTACTCAATTGTGAGATATTTCATTAGAAAAATTCAATCAAACAGTACCAATTTGATGCCTCCAATACCAATGCAACTATTTCATTACGAAAGAAGAATCTTTTAAACAGACCAATTCTAACAAACATACAATATGAGAACAATTATACACATTGTAAGAACTCAGATGAAGGTACAAACTATGAACATTTTAATCATGGTTTGTGAACATTACCAATAACAATTTATTCTTCATTCACTTATGAAATCAATAAATGAAAGGAATACAGAGGAGCAAGAATGAAAAACCTAAATCATTCAGCAATCAACAGCAGCACCACTATATGTAATTTTTAAGCCCAAAGTCTCATTCACTTATGTTCTTTAGGGGAATCATCGCGAGCCATTCTTCGGACCTCTGATGGAGGGATGTAACCATATTTCTTTCTCAACGTATCTAAGACAAACTTATCACGAGCCATTGTTCGGGCTCGTTGAGGTTCAACATTGACGTAAGAGAGATACCCCCCAACAGCTAAAACAACAGCACCAGAGAGGGAACATGCAATGGACATTGCCAGTTTCTTGGGCGTTGAAGGAAAACACACCACCATTATACCACAATCACCTGTCACAAAAAATTAAAACAGTCATCATAAATTTCACTAAGATTGTAATTGACATTGTTCATTGTGTGTGTTTGTGTCAATTCAATGTCGATGCTCATAAACTCTGAACCAGTGTGGAAATTGTATTTGCAACGGTTTGTACTAAACAGTGTATCACAAAACAATAACGGTGGTGTTGTTATCGACAACATTTGACAACACCGATCAAAACATTGATTTTACATTCATACAAATGTCTAATAATGAATTAAAAAAATATATAAGATGATAAATTTTGCAATTACAAATAAATGAAAAATTAGAACATGCTCATAAGTTTTACTAATTTTCTAGCAGGCATTTTATCAAACATGTGGGGTGTGCTTCAAAACGAATGAGAGCACAGTGACAAAAGGAACCGAATAATTTGAAATAATATGCTAGGGTTTATCAATTGAAAGTTACCTTCTTGAGATTAATTGAGAATATAGGAAGAATTGAAAACTGATTTATGGTATACCCTCTGAAATGGAGAAACGTGTTTTGGCGGCCTATGGTGATATAAGCACTTTTATTGCATGAATGAATCTTAAAGCGGATACACTTCTCATCTGCTTATTGGGCAAACAATCATTTTTGTTTTGTTAGGTAATGAATTTCATCTTCAAATGTCTTTTTTTAGTTAATTTAATTTAATTCATAAAACTTACTAACAAAATAGATACTTGGATTTCTTTGCAATTTTGATACATTTATAAATTAGTATGATATTGATAGCGAGTTACATTTTCAAAGACTAAAGTAGTGATTTATACTACAAAAAATATATTTGATGATTAAATTAATTATCTAAAAATATATTCAATTGTAGATGTTTTTACAATGGGAACACTTGTTGGTACGACACCACATCAGCACGAACATCGACGAATTATTTATAGCCATTTGATAAAACATATGCATCACCGCTTTTATTCTCTCACCCCCCATGTATGTGTAGGCAGCCATTGATTTATATGTCGTTGGATATCGTGCGTAAATGAATCGTGCTATATAGCACTTCTCTTTTACAATTTAGAGATCAAAATGATAACAAGTTACACTCCACGATTAAAATAGTGGTTTTTTCCTACACTTATTCTTTTTATTATTTAATAATTTAATCAATATATATTGTGAATCGGTTATTCTCTATATATAACCAAAGATAATCCCTTGAGGCTTGTGAAAAAACTCTCAGAGATACTAACTCTTCGAGACTTGTGACAAAACTCTATCTCAATAGATTTAACATCGTTGTATTTCAGACTTAGATTCAAACTTAGGACCTCTAATTAAGGTCAAAAATACTTTAGTGTGAAGTGTTTTGCAAGGTATCCTTCATTGCAATCACTTCAAACGTGCATCACCAGCTACCTCTTCTACCATCAGCTTGGTCCCAACTTCTATAACAAAATCTTGAAAGCCATGTTTATATTAGGGGCCAGGTTGGAATAAAATCTTGGAAACCAGGTTTGTCAAAAAAAAGTCTGACCTAAAAAATTTAATACTTAAAATTGTATAGCCTATCTAATACTTATTTTTGGAATCGAATCCGAAAACTTGATATGATACATTAATATATTCAAAAAATTTATAACATATGACCATATTTAGATAAAAAAAATTGATATATGTTTAAATAGACTAACAAACTAATAGACTAATAAAATAAAACTCCTTTTATATATTTAACATTACATATTAGAAAATTTGACTGTACATAATATCATTTTAGGCATAATATGCCTAAAATGTTTTTTATATGGCTTATGGTTTTAAAGCCTGGCCTGAACCTGATGGATAGGTCGTAAGCCCCTGTAGGTTGGTCGGATCTATTCTCACCCTATGTGTAGGAAACACTTGAGAATGTTCAAGTGGTAGACATGACTAAAGTTACAATTAAATTTAAGTCTATCAAAATCTTCCCAAAAAACTAGTCACCTAAAATTTTGATTGATGCACACCCCAATGCAATGTGTTACCTAATTTCTCAATAAGATAGTTTCCGTATCAAAATGGTTCCAACAAAAGAATAGAGGCAAGGAATCACCTGTTGTACAACACAGCCCTACATGTGTAGGGAGTATAAATTTACAAAACAAACTATTGTGACCCCTCATCTGTATACAACATAGGGTCAAAGATCAAATTAAGGTAACAAAATGTAGCTGTAACATGCCACATACTGCACCAGATACTATCAACACCAACTCAGTTCCATCATCAATATGCTACAAAATTACAAGACAATTTCAACTCTTTTCCCATGACACTGACTTCTGCAACCTTCTTCAGTTGAACATGGACATGATATAATTGTTAAGTTAAATTTAGTGCTATTTCCTCTCCGCCAAATATCAGCAATTCCAGTCTCACTGTGGTTATAAAAAGGATAAAGATCACCGATTTTCCGCCCATTCAACTACTCAAGCTCTGATATCATCAGTTTTCAAGTCCAAGCCTGTAAGACTTAACATCGAAGGCTTTTCATTATGCTTACTAACGCATTGATCACAGTTTCAGTATTAGCATATGACCCCTCAAGGTTAATTGCATGATACTCCAAACCTTTCCACCGTGCGATGTACGCAAAATGTGGACGCCTGAACTGGCTGCTAATAATCTCTAGAATCACAGTTTTAGGCAATGCAGATACTATGTGAGTAAGACCAGCACCATGAGCACCAATGATCACCGACGCATCTTGAATGGCTCGTACCTGTTCTTTCATAGACATGTGTGCGAATAATCCGTTGACAAGGTTGATTTTACACCCTTTATAATTAGATGCCCAACTGTTCAAGGATTCAAACACTTCTGCCTCATTAGTTAGTCTTGATTCAACTTTACCACCATGACGTGGATGAGCTAAATAATCTTCTCGGCGAACAAAGAGGACATTATGTCCTCCGGAGACTGGTTTCCCGGGATGGTTTAAGTTTAAAGGTAGTCCAAATGATGCTCTGATCATTTCTCCAAACTCGGAAAGACGCGCGGTTTTTTGGTTATCGGGTTTTTGCCACAATTCTTGTGCAGAAGTTCCCTCACAGAATATATCTTCTGTTAGCCCTTTAAACAGTGCAGTCTCGTATCCCAATGGTGAGAGAATAGCATGACGAAAACAAACTGTTCCAGTGAAGTTTTTAGCATATCTGACGCTTGAGAATAACGCTTTCCATGTCTCTTCAAGTTGAGCCTGAAAGTTAATGGAATAAACTGATAAATTAACAAAGTATTCTGCCAAGGCAAATAAAACTAAGAAAATGATAGTACATTTATGTTTATATAATGTTTGTTGAAGGAAGAAAACAGCAATACTTAAGCAACATGCATACCATACAGTGTCCATCTACAAAGATCAAATGAGGTCGATTAGGCAAGCCAGTAACTCTAGAAGAAACATATGCACTGTACCAGTCTGTAACAGTGTGAAAAAGATTAGCATATTCAAAGCGTGTCACCAGAAGCGTTGGTTCCTCAATCCACTGCAAATAAAAAACCACATGTCAAAAGCATACAAGAGCAGAAAAATATAACAATATTACAGTAAATTATATCAAGGGAAGGAACCAATTGAGAAAAAAGACTACAGGAAGAAAGAATCAAAAGGAATCTCATGTCAAATCCTCTAAACTTGTTATATAATATAGGCAAATTACTCTTAATTTTCAACTTTCCCTTTATTTTTCTCAACTTAGTCATTTTAGCACTGTTGACCTTTTTCTAAGTTTCCGTTAGAGCCCTTTAAAAAATCCTATGTGGTGCTTATTTGTATGTCAACAACGCATGTGAATGATTACATCATTACAAATCTTCTTCAACTTGCAATTAAACCCTAATTATTCTCTTTTCTAGGTTTGAGAAAAATCTAAATCCAGAAAAAATCAAGTCCTACAATAAAAAAACACCGAACCAGAATTCCCACTCATACAATAGTGTTGGCCAAAGACCAGCAAACTCCTTGACAATTGGACTACCAAAACCTTCTTCCCATGTTCCTCAATTTTTCTAAGAAAAAAAGTTCCAGAAAAAATCAACTCAAAGACAAATTTCTTGACCCATTGAACCTTTGTAGATCTCTTATTCTTCCCTCTGCAAACCCATTCCTCTCGTTCTTCACCGGCTTCTTCGAAATAAGAATGATGGTTTGTTGTTTTTGTTTCTGAGGGGATGTGAGTTGATGAAGGCTTGGGGTATGAGGAGGATAGGAATCGATTTGGGGAAAAAATGGAAGAAAAAAGACTCTGCACATGTTAGTGTAATAATTTATCAGGTTTCTGAGTTTTGAAAAGGAATTAATCTTGTTGTTAGGGATTGAGATGCCATTTTCTTTCCAGATCTTGATTTTTAAGAAGAACACCCTTGATCTACGAAGTTCTTAGTTTTTATCTTCTTTTTTTTTTTTTTATCTAATTTACCTTATATATAAAAATAAAAAGAAATTATGAGTCATAATATAATTAAGGCCACATAAGTGTTCTTTAACATTGCTTAACAGGAACTGGAAAAAGGTTGACAATGCTAACATTTTGTAACATAACAAGCCAACTTAAAAATAAAAGATAAAAGACTAATCCGAAACTTGAAATCAAGTTAAGGGACAGTAGTCCCGCATGTAGGTATCTCATTCTCAGTTGCTGAACTAAGGGTACCGAAGGAGTTTTAAGCAGAGATCCCGGTTAAATCCTAAATACTAAAATAATCACTAATTACTAGAATTTTTCTATAAAATAAAGTTAAGACACTGCACAAGTAATTTTGCCTAGAGTATAACTGCATTTATGAACTTTAAGCAGATATTGGGCATCAATAGCTGCATTCTTCTTCTGTCGAAAAAAAAAATAGCTGCATTCTTAGTTTGTTTGATTTCTGTTTTTGGAAAAGTTCACATTCCCTCAATTCTCTAAGAATCTTATGAAACTAATCTAAACATTCCCTCAATAAAAAACCAGATGTCAAAAGCATATAAGAGCAGAAAAATATAACAATATTACAGTAAATTATATCAAAGGAAGGAACCAATTGAGAAAAAAGACTACAGGGAAGAAAGAATCAAAAGGAATCTCATGTCAAATCCTCTAAACTTGTTACATAATATAGGCAAAATTACTCTTAATTTCAACTTTCCCTTCATTTTATTTTTCTCAAGTTAGTCATTTTAGCACCATTGACCTTTTTCTAAGTTTCCGTTAGAGCCCTTTAAAAAATCCTATGCGGCTGTTATCGTGCTTATTTGTATGTCAACAACACATGTGATTGATTACATGGCTGCTGCTGACATTACAAATCTTCTTCAACTTGCAATTAAACCCTAATTATTCTCTTTTATAGGTTTGAGAAAAATCTAAATCCAGAAAAAATTAAGTCCTACAATAAGAAAAACACCGAACCAGAATTCCCACTCATAAAATAGTGTTGGCCAAAGACCAGCACACTCCTTGACAATTGGTCTACCAAAACCTTCTTCCCATATTCCTCAATTTTTCTGAGGAAAACAATTCCAGAAAAAATCAACTCTAAACACAAAAATTTCTTGAACCTTTGTAGATCTCTTATTCTTCCCTCTGCAAACCCATTCATCTCGTTCTTCACCGGCTTCTTCAAAATAAGAGTGTTGGTTTGCTGTTTTTGCTTCTTAGGGGATGTGAGTTGATGGTGGTTTGGGGTATGAGGAGGATAGGAATCGATTTGGGGGAAAAAATGGAAGAAAGAAGACTCTGACATGTTAGTGTAATAATTTTTCATGGTTTCTGAGTTTTGAAAAGGAATTAATATTGTTGTTAGGGATTGAGATCCCATTTTTTTTCCAGATCTTGATTTTTATGAAGAGCACCTTTGATCTACGAAGATCTGAATTTTTATTTATTTTACCTTATATATAAAAATAAAAAGAAATTATGAGTCATAATATAATTAAGGCCACATAAGTGTTCTTTAACATAGCTCAACAGGAACTGGAAAAAGGTTAACAATGCTAACATTTTGTAACATAACAAGCCAACTTAAAAAGAAAAGATAAAAGACTAATCCGAAACTTGAAATCAAGTTAAGGGACAGTAGTCCCGCATGTAGGTATCTCATTCTAAGTTGCTGAACTAAGGGTACCGAAGGAGTTTTAAGCAGAGGTCCCGGTTAAATCCTAAAAACTAAAATAATCACTAATTACTAGAATTTTTCTATAAAATAAAGTTAAGACACTGCACGAGTAATTTTGCCTAGAATATAACTGCATTTATGGCCTTTAAGCAGATATTGGGCATCAATAGCTGCATTCTTAGTTTGTTTGATTTCTGCTTTTGGAAAAGTTCACATTCCCTCAAAAGAAACTAATAACTGATTATAAGTCCAAAAAAAATCAATTACTGATTATATACCTAACCGTTACATTTATTTTCCTGCCTTTCATAATTTTATTCACCAAAAATAATCCCCTGCCTCTTAAAAGGAAACCTAACTAATGAAAAACATCATCTACAACAAACCAGTATAACAACAATCAAAATAAGGAAAATCAACATCTCATTAACTTCACAGCAATTTCAACCAAATCTAAGCACTAACCAATAAACACCTAGATAATCACATCTTCAAAAACAAAAACCACAAGTAACATACACGTTTGATCTATTAATTAGACAACAATTTCACTATCTCCGTGAGCATAGCTCAGTTGTTGGGACATTGCATTATATTTGTAGGTGCCTGAGTTCGAACTCAGGATTCCCCTGTTGAGTGAATTTTTAGCAACTAGACTACTTAACCGGAAAAAACCGACAACAATTTCATTAATCATAATCACATCAATAACTAATCAATAATCATAAACACCCAAATGATCAAAGTCAAAAACTTTAACCAAAAACAAATAAAGAAATATATGAATTAATCTTGCTAATCCTCACCTGATCACAATCAAATTCCTTCCTTCCAACAATCCTCATCTTACCAATCAAATCACGCATAGTATGTCTCATAATCTCACCTCTAGGAACATACTTATCCAAAAACTCATCATCAACAACCATCTTATTCCCTTCACCCACAAACCCTTCACCACCATCAATCTCAAAAGCACCCTTTTCAAACAAAGGCAACTCTTCATCTTCACTTCTCCCAATAACATCAACCAAATTCTCACCACCCTTTGCCATACCAATCTTCTCAACCACCATCTTCACTCTTCCACCTTCACATACCGAACTCCTCAAAGTCTCACTATACCAACACCTAAACCACCCACCTCCACCGCCACCGGAAAAAACATCAACCCGGCGGGTGAACCCATTTCCAAAATAGCCCTCACATGACCTTAAAGGAATGTCATTTGAAGTTTGTGACCATGGTAAGTAAGAGGGTAGAATTGGCCATGATTTTGAGATATGGGTTTGTTGTATCTTTTGAAAGGGTCGTTGAAAAGGTGGATTTTGAATGAAATTTTTGTGGTCAAATTTTGAAGGTGAAGAAGGGTTGAGAAAAGAGTGATGATGGATGAAATAGAGAAAGAGAGAGAAGGAGTTTAAGAGGAAGAGAAACAACAGGATCTGAACCTTTTTGTTCATTGCTTCTCTCTCTCTCTTCTCTTTCACTATGACTTGACTGTGTGTGATGACAGAGTCGTGAGGTGAGAAGTTAAGACAAGTGGAAAAAGAAGCCATGGTTATAGATATAGACTCTACTATTTACATTTTTGCAGTGCAATAAATGATTAATTAATTTCAAGTTAAAAATTCAGAGGAGTTAAGTAGAAATTATCAAGAGTTTAAGATTTGATGAGATGAAAAAAACTAATATTAACAATTAAATATTAATTTTTGTTATTTTAAAAAAATAAGTTTCAAGTTAAAAATGACATTTTAAATTAAATTATTATTTTAGGATTACTAATATTCAATAATTTAAAATTTGACTGCAAAAAAAGTCAAAAATTATTTTTATCGGTAATCGAACTTTCAATTAGCTTATGTCACTACTTTATTCAAATCAAGTTCAATTTTCAAAATGATTCATGGAGTAATTTACTAGTATTTGTTAACACTAATAAATAACTGATTTATTAATTGTTATGGAAACTTATTGGAGAGTTAAAGTTCGTATTAGAATTAAATTTATATATTTTTAATTTTTTTTATCAGGAATATTAAACAATATCATTGGTCTTATTCTTTCTTTCTTCTTTTAGTAAATTTTTAGATAATTTTGGGTTTTATTGAATATTAGTACACAATAGACAAAATTTATTCAACAATTAAATTTATTCAAAATTTCTCTACAAAAAAAGTTTATTTAAAATTTATTCTAGTTTGGAAAAACTTGTACTAGTTTACTGGAATTTCTCAAATGAAATAAGTATTTGATTCCTAAATGAAAAAGCCAATAATAATAATAATAATAATAATAATAATTTTGTCTTTATCCCGTCCAAAAAAAAAATGTGTCTTTATTGTATCAATTAGTTTAGCCTTTCACTCTCCGTAAATATAATTCAGTTGGTAAAAACATTGCATATAAAGTTCAAAATTCAAATTCGAGATTCACTACTTATTTTTTTCAAAAGGTTGAATTTCTAGCCACTAATCACTTATTATAGATTTTCAAAATGATCTAGAAAACAATAAAATGTTAATCAATTTTGTCTCTCTAACTGGATCTAACTGGACCTGATATCAAATGCATCACTAACAATATGCACTTAGTTTTAAATTTATCTCCAATAGTCAATTTTGTCACACACTGTTTTTAATTTCGGCCATTAGTTTTGAGATTAGACGGTCCAAACGAGTAACTATATGACGCGATTACTGTGTCAAATCCAAATTTCAATACTATTGGAGGGATAAATTTGAAACTTTTTACAATTTCAAAAGTCATTCTAGTATAATGTTAATACATGAGAATAGATTTTGGTAAAAAAAAAATATGAGTATAGATTGATACAATCCTATAATTTTAGGAATTCCTTTGTGGTGACTCTTTCAAAAATTATTGTAGGCCGCTTTTAGCGATACGCACAAGGTATTCTTTAATAAAAGGCAAAAGAATAGTTTGTTATGTGCTCATCACACGGCTCTGCAGATTAAAATATGAGGGGAGCTTATAGTTTAGCAGCTTATTTTCATTTGTTCAGCAAATGATGTGGGATATAGTCAGAATCATAAAAGGAAAAACATCATCTCGCTAATTTCACATTCCTACCTATACGGTACTCTTCCTTAACTATATAAATCGATTGTTTTTAGTATTCAACTGCAAAGATTAATCTCTCAAATTGAACCGGACCACATGAATGTTCCTCCTACCTATCTTATACGCTTATACAGCATCCGCAACATCTGTTTTGATAATTGTTTCATTACTTGCTTTTGCAGCATCCGAAACAATCAAGTCATTAAATGAACAAAACGAAGAAAAGGTAATAATAAGACCTACAAAAATTTGTCAAGTCTTCAATATTCTGGCAGAAGCTGTTCCAAATCAGTGGCATAAAAGTCCACATGTCTTCAGCATAACATTCACAGAGTGATGGTAAAACAAAGATCGTTAGCAAGGCCTTGCAGCAATACCTCTGATGTTTCGTCCGCGAACAACCTAATCGATACATAATTCACTCATCCGCCGGAGTCTCTCCTTCACTTTGCTTATATGACAAACAACCACCTACTCTCACCAAATACATTGACAGATCCACCAATTTAAAGGCCATACACACGGAACTCAGCAACAGTGATACCATTCTGGAGCTTCTTTGCAAGAAACTTGTGAAGTGAAAGCTCATATTGACAAATTCTGCTTGGACCATAGCTTTGACGTGGGTGACCTTGCATAGGTCAAACTCCTCCACCATCGTCAAAGATCTGTGGGTGGAAGATGTGTTAACAATAATCATTCGGTCAACAATCCTGAATGCAACATTATTGACTGCACAAAATTGTACTGCACATCCATTGTATAATTATTTATTTCCACTTTGTTTCATACAGATTACTGCTACTATAGTAAAAAGAAGTAGTAGTCATCCTTTTAAGTTCTGGCAAAACAAGAAATCACCTAGTTTAGATTTTCTTCTAGTTTACTGGAGGTTATCAGCTAAAATAAGTACATGTATCCTATAGGAAAAGATCCTTATAAATCTTTCCAATATTTATACGCAATACTGTTACTTGAAAAACTTAATCATTGCAAAACCATTTCAACTGTTTTCTTATCAGTACTTGTTGATAAGTTTATCAAATGTCAATTTTCCGAATACCTTGTTCAAGAAGCAAAGTTTTACAAAAAAATTTATACTTACTCGTGTACCATGCAACCATCTTTAGGGAAGTCAGTAATAATGCCATTAACATTGATCCATAAGAAAAATGAACTAACCTCAACAAATGAATCTGAGTGGTAATCTCATGCTTGAGATAACAATTCATTGCTGAATGTTTCTGCATAAACTGGGATCTTAAATGATTGCAACCGTTCTACAGTATTTGTAGAGTTTACTAGAAAAGCATCAGTTCAAGTATAAACACATGCCTTTTTGTATTACAAACAGAAACAGTAAATGTTTTGATATCCTCAATAGCTTTGTGATCAGCATCATAAATATTCTCAACAGCTTTGTTAACCCTTTCATATTTTGACTTATCCTTTAATATCATTTGTATTGAGCTGTGAGTTGACAGAATCATAACTTTAGGAAATCTTGGCTTATCATAACCTGTTTTTCGTATTAATAACTACCTTGGTCACGCTTAATGAAAGGAAGATGTCATTAGCAAAGCCTAAAAGGGAATTAATCAAGGTGGAAGCCATTCACTATATCACTGATGAAACAACAATGTCTAAGTAGCAGTCACTTAGACCATATGCTTACTCTAAAGAAATGAGTCAGTATTTTTTTATTTTATTCCATGTCAAGCTAAATGTATAAATGCCACTTCCATTTTGAATCTCTGGAATAATAGCCGCACGGTTTTGGAACTTTGTATCAGAAACAGTTGTGCTAATTGAAAGATCTAAAGAACTTAAGCAAAAGGTTTTTTCATTTTCTGCCATTTGAACATGATAATCAATTACATCTGCTCATCTAATTTAGCTTTCTTGTATGCATCCAATCATATTTCATTTTTATTTCACTCTACATAGTGAGATATGATTGAATGTATGTGTAAAACTTCTTTACACCGACAGTTTATACCAATTAAACTCTACAAACTAATCTATAGAGAGAGGAAACAAAACTTACAGATGGCAGCAGACAGAGTTACTGGCAAATCAGACAGATTACCATCGATAGAGAAGTTACCATAAAATCTGAGTAGTAATCCCATGCTTGAAATACAAATTCATTTCTGTAAGTCTCTACATAAACTGATAGCTTAAATGATTGCCTCCTTTCTACACTATTTGTAGATTACACTAAAAATGCTTCACTATGAGTAAAAACAGATACTTTTTCTATCACATCAGAATCAGCAAATGTTTTGATGTCATCAATAGCTTAGAGATCAGCTCATGAATATTGTCATCAACTTTGTAAACTCTTAAATATTTGGATTTATTCTTGAATAGCTTTAGAAGATCTTGGTTTATCATAACAAAATTTTGGTAGATCATTAAGGACTGCATTGGTTGCACTTAGTCCCCGTTTACATGCAACATTCTGATACCATTAACAAAGCATGAAGGGAATTAATCAAGGTGGAAACTGTTCGTTAAATCAATGATAAAGCAATTAATCAAGATCATGTGAGAACTCACCTCTATGTTCATCAAGATGCCAGAGCCTTTAGCCGAGGACAAAAAATCAGACAAAGTTACAAATTTCCATGATTTATTTTAGATAATATTTGATAAATCTAATATTATACTATGTTTTAAAAACTAACTCGAACAGGGAACCAGACACCTATCCGATCTGAGAAAGCATCAAAATCAGAAATGATGTTAATTTGGATTTGGCATCATGAATCGGTCATAACTCACATGTAACCAGTTCAATAAACTGGCAAGGAACGCTCAGCACTGAATTCTATTATACACTTGAGACAACGATTCACAAAAGACAGTTGCTTCAAGCAAATATCAAATATAAAAACTACAATATTATATAATTCAATAATATTGATCAATTGTATCCTTCACAGTAATATATAAAAAAAAGTTTTTCTAAACAACTAAAGAATATAAGATTTCTAATTAAAACATTCTTTCCACCTTGGCTCAATCCAACCGCTATTCAGTGGTTCTCTTACACACTCAAAATTCACCACTTCATTTTCAAAGGTCCTGTAGTTGTTTGTTTCCAATGAATAAAACACAATACTTTGGCCATAGAATCTTGGAAAATATATTTTGTTTTCCATTCCTGGAAGCTTTGCCTTTGCAGAAAACGATGTATTGCCAACAAAAAGCATGTGATCTCCCAAGCTTTCGACTTTGGTCCATGTCTTTGTTGACTCATTAAACTTGAAAACTCGAACCCATTTACAGAAAGGCCCTTCAAACACTGCCAATTGATTACCATTGCACTCCACCAGAAAGTTGTTGATAGAGTCTGGGCATGGAGATTGAGGATGTCCCTTTAATTCCTTCCAAATTGGTCCTTCTCCTCCTACTCCTAATTTTATATATCCCAATGTTCCTTTGTTGCTAAGAAAATAAAATGTTCCATTATGAAAAGTAGGGCTTTTGTTGAAGAGAGAAAAGTAATCATGTTGAAATCTAAATGATGTATCATACAATGTCAAACCAGAATCAATGAGTCTTAAGATTGGTGTCTTCTCGTGAAATGGTTTACTCTCATCAAAATCAACAATCACACATTTATAAGAGTTTGGACAATTTGAAAAGCCAAGACACTTAGCACTCCTTATTGTTATAGGTCCATACTCAAAGGGTATCACTTTCTTTGTAAAGGGGTTGAAGAAAAATGAACATTTTTTCGTTGCCAATAATAGCCAACCATCTTTTGAGTAACAAATTTCACAAGCATTTTCATTGTCTTCAATAAAATTGATTTTTGGCAATTTAATGCTATATTTATTCTTGAGCCCAAGCTTTGGATGCACAAAAGTGAAGACATTGTCCATATCTAAGAACACAAGTAAAGGACATAGTACTGAATGATCATGATCAAACCACAACATTGACATGACATTCCATTGAACTGGTGGTGCTGCTAACCGGAAGAGTCTATTAGTAGCTCGAAAATGCAAATAATCAAATGCATAAAGATACTCTGCAATCATTCCGACGAGATCAAACGGAAGTTCACACTCGTCAGTAGTTGTATCCCCCTTCTCGTTTAAATGAATTGTACCGCAAATACTTTCCTTTACTCTAGTTTTGGCTTTTTGTCTTTCTTGTCTGAATATATCTGCTCTCATCCTACACAACATATCAAATTCAAAATAGTCTTTATATTAATAAATTGTAAAAATATGTATTAGTAATATAATTAAAAATTACCTTATATCTGGCATGAACCACATCAAAGAAGACGGCATTTGTGGTAAATTTGGGAGAGGTTGAGAAAACATGAGACTCTTCTCTTCAATGTTATAAATATACACAAAATTACTGTTTGCAAGGGTGAAATATATGCGGCCTCCTTCAGTTTCTGGATTAATTGCTTGACAAGCAAAAGGTGAGCCAACATTGGATATAAATAACATTCTGTCCTTGATGCTTATCACCCTTTTCCACATCGATAGAGAAAATTCAAATTTGTATACAAGGACGGAAATAACCTTATATAGTGTATACAAAATTTCAATTTGGAATAGTTCATTGTTAGATCCTAACAACCGGCATATACGGTGAAATCTAGTTGGTTGAAGTGTTGGCATGCGAACAAGCATGGGGTTTATTTTAAGCCTTCGATATCCACGTTTCTCGATTTCTACTAGATAGCATCCACTCGACTCTGCATATAAGCAACCATTGCAGTAAATTGGGTTTGTAAGATAGTATTTGTATTTCGTCGCCAAAGAGCCATTTTTATCCATCATAGCCGTCACTAGGTCCTCATGATAGTCTACTTCAGTCCATCGATCATCTCCGAGTTGGTAGTAGAATATTGAAGTAGTGTTTGATGAGAATAAAAATATGTCACAAACTTGATCAGTTGCAGTCGGAGAGGATGACATAATGCAATCACCAATATCGACATCACATGTAAGGTGTGGGAGCTCGACTTTCGGAAGGCTACACGGATTCCAAAGAAATAGCTTGTGACCATTCGATATTCGATTTTCCAAAAGAAACCAACCATGTTGTACAGTCAATAGATTTGCATCCCATAGATCTAGAAAATATGTCGTGCAAGTTACTGTAGGATCTAATATGCTGCAAAATATTTGATTCTTTTCGCCTTTTTTGAGAAGCCAAGGGTATTGTTGCGGCGGAGGAAGATATTGTTGCTTCTCTCCGGTGTTTCCTTCCATGAGGTCTCTCTGTCTCTTCATACTAGTATATGATGCAAAATGAAATTAATCTTATACTGTATTAATTAATTAGCACTGCATTACAAAATTAGTAAAATTTGAAAAGTAAACTAAAACAAAAAGAAGCGAGTAAAACCTAAAAAGTGTATATAAATTGTATTAATTCTGCACAAACATCAACTCATTATCTCACAGACTATGACATAACATTCAACATTATCATATATCAACGTATCTTTGTCGAACTCAGAAGCACGAACACTCCTCAAATTAGGGACACTGTCAGTGTCCGACACCGACATGACACTTATGATTACATTGAATTATATTATTTTCTCACAATTTGATCAGTGTTGACGTGTCAGTATCCTTGTTGTATTCAGTGTTCGTGCTTCATTGCTCAAAGCAAGCTAGGTCATACACTTGATTGTACAAAACTAGTTTTCTTACCCGTGCGACGACGCACGGTTCACTAATTCTAAAATATGGAAACATATGCTTTTAAAAAAAATATGGAAACATATAGTACATAAAATAAAAATAAATTATGAATTCATACACACTTCACTATATAAATCAAACACACTTTCGTCAAAAAAAAATCGAACACACAACGCAGCAAACTATTTAAGAAATATTATCCCATTAATAGAATGTTATGGCAGTGTAAAATACTTTTACACAAATATCCAATAGAAATTGACTATTCTTCCGCACTATACCATAAAAGAGGGGCATAATTGAATGATTTGGTGGAATACATGATTAGTATCAGATGACAGTATAAACATACTTTACACTATCCGTGCATACTCCACTTTCTCTATTTTTTTGAGTTTTTTTTTTTTTTTTTTTGTACAAAAGAGAATTTTGAGTTATTTTATTAATTATTCACCAAAAAGAAAATAAATTGTTTTATAAAATTTAATATAAATGCAATTTTGAATATAATGCTATTCACACCACTATTGGATGTTGCACACATCTTGAAGACAATTAAATAAATAAAAAAAACTACCACCAATGGAGATGATGTGGCACTCTTCATTGGAATCTACAGTAGCCAAAAACCATTTGGGATTTGTCAAGAGTATTGATTACAAATAATTCAAAGAAATCAAAACATAAGAATAGTAGATCCAATAAAAGTAACGATTTGATATGACACGAATTGCAATAAGTTATTAGCACTCGCGATAATATTTAAAGAATGGAATTAACTCACAAAGATAATCATGTATAATAACAAGAACAAGAAAGAAAAAGAAAGTGACGATTTTTGTTTATGATATGAATTTGGAAGAAATTACCTCTCGTCTCTTCTTTTTGCTCTTAATTTGAAAAATAAAGCTGAGAAGAGAGAGTTGGATTTTGTATTATTTTCTTTTATATTCGCATACAACATAGGTCTATTTATATGAGAATATAATGGGCTAATATGTTTATTGGGCATCCACTAGCATATTTATTACAAAATATTTTTGACAAATACTTTTGTCACCCTAATTATTTTCTTGGATATACTTAAAAATATTCTACCATTATAATGTTTACTATTTAAGTAGCGGACAATGTTTTCCAAAATTACTCATTTTTATAACATCCGTTATTTAAGTAGCAAAAATGTAAAATGAGAAAGACGTAGAACGTGCGAATAACTGTTAAAGCGGAAAAAATAATTTTCATATTTTTTATGTTTTAAAAGAGTAATTACACTTTTCCAATATAAATAAGAAAATACTAAAATAGCGTCCCAACTGTAGGATGTGCGACGGCATCGGACCTCAAAGTTTTAGAGGCTCACATGACTCCGTGAATTTGGAACATGAGGGGTGCTTTCTTTTTATATTTAACAAATTACATTCAATTTTTATTTTTTTTTGTATTAATCTTCTGATTCTCAGAGGAATGGGGTCCGGTAATTCATAGTTCACCAGCGAAATCAGTAAAACCTGACCAAAAATTGTTTCCACTAGAAATTGAACTCGGATTCTATCGAACAATTCGTCCTAAGGAGAAATTACATTCATTTGAGCAGCAGCCAATGTGGGATATTGACAGAAATATAGATACTAATGCACACTAATTAAAACCATTTTAGTGGTTCATAGTATTACTGAAACTCAAAATCATAAGAAAACAATCATCATTCAAATTTTAAATCTCTTTTGTTCACAAAATCATCCTATATGGGGCTTGCAAGTTGTAACTTTTGGAATATCTCAAAGACACTACAAACCACAAAAAGTAGTAAGACCAACTAAAACTTGTCCAAAGAATTAATATTTGTACATTAATATCTTAATTAATCAGTAATCATACTGGAAGTAATAATAATCATGAATGAAGCACCATAGGCTACCAAAAACTTGCAGCACATTACATATATAATTGTTAGTCACATTATAATTTAGCAGCTCACTTTCATTTATGCAGCAACAGATGTGGACTATAGTCAAAAATACTGAATGAATTTGATAAATTACTGTAGTAAGAAATCTTTAAATTCCATTTCCAACAATGGAGCTCTCAAGTTATACATACAAAAAGTTTCTCAAAAACAACAAAAGCATAAAATTCCAAATTAAAAAAAAATATTAATTAATATGTTCAAATTAACAATTGTATTACAAAATAATATGAACTTAGTGCCATCTTGGCTCAATCCAACTGCAATTCAATGGTTCTCTTACACTCTCAAAATTCACCACTTCATTTTCAAAGGTGTGATATTTTTTTGTTTCTAATGAATAAAACACAATACTTTGGTCATAGAATCTAGGAAAATATATCTTGTTTTCCATTCCTGGAATGTTTGCCACCGCAGAAAATGATGTATTGCCAACAAAAAGCATGTGATTTCCCAAGCTTTCAACTTTGATCCATGCCCCTGTTGACTCATTCAACTCGAAAACTCAAACCCATTTACCAAAAGGCCCTTCAAATACTGACAATTGTTTACCATTGCATTCTAATAGAAAGCTGTTGATAGAGTCGGTGCAAGGAGATTGAAGATCTTTAATTTCTATCCATCTTGCTCTTTCTTCTTCTTCATCTTCATCATCTTCTTCTCTGAACTTTATAACTCCCAACATTCCGTTGTTGCTAAGATAATAAAATAATCCATTATGAAAAGTAGGGCTTTTGTTGTAGAGAGAAAAGTAATCATGTTGAAAACTAAATGATATATCAAAATCATACAATGTCAAATTATCAATGACTCTAAAGATTGATGTCTTCTTATTGTCAAATGTATAACCTTCATCAAAATCAACAATTACACATTTATAAGATTTTGGGCAATGTGTAAATCCAACACACTTAGCACTCCTTATTATAGGTCCATACTCAAAGGGTATCACTTCTTTTCTAAAGGGGTTGAAGAAGTATGAACAATTTTTGTTCATTGTCAATAATAGCCAACCATCTTTTGAGTAACAAATTTCACAATCTGAATTGATCAGGTATTCGTCATCATCATCATCATCATAATCATTTGCATTGCCTCCAAGAAAATTGACTTTTGGCAATTTAATGGTATATTTATACTTGAGTCCATGTTTTGGATGCACAAAAGTGAGGACATTGTCCTTATCTAAGAACACAAGTAAAGAACATAGTGAATGATCATCAAACCTTAACCCTAACCCTGACATGGCATTCAATTGAAATGGTGGCGCTCCTAACCGGAAGAGTCTACTGGTAGCTCGAAGATGCAAATAATCAAATACATTAAGACGATCTGCAATCACATCAACCACATCTAATAGAAGTGCAGACTCATTAGTATTTATAGTTCCCTTCTCCTTTAAATGAATTGCTCCACAAATATTTTCCTTTTCTCTACTTTTTGATTTTCCTCTTTCTTCTCTCATTATATCTGCTTTCATCCTACACAACATGTCAAATTCAAAATAGACATTAAAAATAAATTGTGTAAGATATTTATTAAAAGTATAATTAAAAATTACCTTGTATCTGGCATGAAAGTATAATTAAAATAGTCATTAAAAATAAATTGTGTAAGATATTTATTAAAAGTATAATTAAAAATTACCTTAGATCTGGCATGAACCACATCAAATGAGATGGAGTTTCTGGTAAATCCGAGAAAGGTTGAGAAAATGTGATGCTATTCTCTTCAACGTTATAAATATAAACAAAATTTTTGTTGTGAAGGGTGAAATAGATGCAGCCTCCTTCAGTTTCTGAGTTATTTGCTTGACACGCAAATGATGTGTGCGAGTCAACATAGGATATAAAAAACATTGTATCCTTGACGCTTTTCACCTTTTCCCACACCAATAATGAAAATTCGAATTGGTAAACAACAACGGAAATAACCTTATCTCGAATATGAAAAATTTCAATCTGAAATAGTTCATTGTTAGATTCTAACAACTGACGTATACGGCGTAATTTAGTTGATGGAAGTGTTGGCATGAGAACAAGTGTGGGGTTTATTTTAAGGCCTCGGTATCCATGTTTTATCTCGATAACTACTAAAAAACTTCCAAATGTCTCTGCATATACGCAACCATCACAATAAACTGGGTTTGTAAGATAGCTTTTGTATCTTATCAAAGGGACTTTTTTACCCTTCATAGCTAAAGCAAACTCTAGTTCCTCGCGATAGTCTACTTCAGTCCATTGATCATCTCCGAGTTGGCAGTAGAATATTGAAGCTGTGTGCCATGAGAATAAAAATATGGAGCAAACTTGATCAATTGCAGTTGGAGAGGATGACAAAATGTAATCAGAAATAACATTGCCATGTGCAAGGTGTGGAAGCTCGATTTTCTGAAGAGTACATGGATTCCAAAGAAATAGCTCGTAACCGTTTTTTTGATTTGACAAAAGACACCAACCATGTTGTACAGTCCATAGATTTGAATCCCTCAACTCCGGAATACTTCTAGTATAGGTTACGGTAGGATCTGATATGCTGCAAAATATTTGTTTCCTTTTGCCATTTTCTGTTTTGAAATAAAGAAGCCAAGGGGATTGTTGCAGAGGAGGAAGACATTGTTGCTTTGTCCTTGATAGTGTCTGCATACTAGTATAATACAAATTGAAATTAACCATATACTACTCCGTTACTAAATATAAGATTCTCTGTTGAAGGATAAACATGTAAAAACAACATCAATTGTTCATAAATTTATTATAACTACCAACTTTAATTTCTTAATTCCTGTGATTTAGTCAACAAAAAAACTGACTAGTAATCACAAACATCAATTTAATAAATACCTTAAATTCAAGGCTTCACTATGAAAAAAATCCTTTGCTCAATTTTATGTTTGCATTCAGCTCTTACTCTGCATAGCAAAGGAAATAATAGTTTTCAAATTTAGTCATATATTACTAAACTTAATCATATATCAGAACATATTAAATTTGTTAAACTAGTAGTAAAATATATCAAAATTCAGTGATAGTAACAACATACTAAAATTGTGAGGCAAGAAATTTATTAACCATTTCTTGTGAAGCAAGAAATTGTATGGTGCGCTAACAGATATCTATCACCTCAACTTTTGAAAGCTTTGCATACCCACCAGTGGTGATTTGAAACAGCAGAAGAATTTTTTATCACCTTATAAATAAACCAGAAAAACAAAACATCATTCATATTAATAACCACACTAAAAAAAAGCATAAACAACTCTCAAATTACTACTATACAGCTCCTAAAATCTATAGCAAAGTATCAATCGTTAGTTGGTTAAGTGATGATTGACACTGAACTTGGTAGGGAGGACCACGATTCGATCCCCGCAACTGCGATCGAAATGGGGCTGAAA
Organism: Trifolium repens; assembly: GCA_030408175.1. Classification (NCBI taxonomy): domain Eukaryota; kingdom Viridiplantae; phylum Streptophyta; class Magnoliopsida; order Fabales; family Fabaceae; genus Trifolium; species Trifolium repens. The sequence goes on from CP125841.1 coordinate 9,246,364, forward strand.
CCACTTGATGCCAGAACTGATCCTGAGTCTATGTAGGCTAGGCCTTAAGGCCATGTAGGCCGGTCTGGCCTATTCCCAACCCTATTTGAAACGCACAATCCAAAATGAGTTTTTTAATTGTTTTTCAATTATTTTTTTGTGTTTTGGTACCCAAAATCCAAATGCAAACACAGGATCCAAAATGAGTTTTTAACTTCTTTTTTTTTGTGTTTTCCCTTAGTGGCACGCTTAATTTCGGAATGCAAATTCCGAAATGTATTTTTATATGTCAACCGTAGGTAGTTATACTTTCATAACCAAAGACGCATTATATGACAAAATCATTAAATAAAAAGAAAAATCATTTTTATTATGGTTTGGTTTGATAAGGGGAAAATCTTGCTCCTACGTATCCCTAAATGCAGTAGAGAAATCAAAACAAACGTAGTTCTTCTAGAAAGTAGTTGTTTATTGAATTGATTTTATCATTACCGGATTTGTTTGTTTTTAATACGTGGATCAGACGACATGTGTACAAACATTCAGATTCGGCGACATAGAGACAAGCAGACTGGATGCCACGATCGCGGATGAACGAGTCTGGCGACGAATATATTTATGATTTAGGTTTATGTTTTTAGTTTTAGTTTGAAATTATTTGTTTTAATTTGTTTATTTATGATTGTCCAATTTTTTATTAGTTTTGGCCAAATGAAACGGTTGAAACATCAAAACTGACAGAAAGGACCAACTTATGCAAACCGTAGAAACATAAAGAATCAAATTGAAACTTTTCAAATATCAGAGACCAAATTAAAACCTAAAATAAACATAAGGGCTAAATGTTATTACATACTCAAGTTATGACTACACTATAACTACAACAAGAACATACTCAAGTTTTTACATACAGTATAATTAGAGCAAAATAGTTATAACCCAAGAAACAAGTATAACAAAGCAACATTAGCAAGATTTAAAAATTAAAGCGATCATGAAGAAAGGGATATTGTGAATAGCACACCTTACTTTGTTCTTTCCCTGTCGGCTTAGTTTTCTTTTCTTTTCAATTCTTTCTTTCTACCAATCTTTTTTTTTTCTTCTCTTTCTTCTTTACAATTGCTTAATCCTTACTTATATTATAGAATTAGGTTTTTAGCCCTTAATTATGTAAATCAATTAAATTAATTTTTTTATCAAAATTTACCTTAATAAAAAGCAGTCAGATCAATTTACGAAATTATTGGACCAGAAACAAATCAAATTTATTTTTTTTGAAAAGGCAAAAATGAAATATATATTAATCAGGTAATCTCCTCAAATTTATTAAAATCAAGTATTTCCTTTTTTTTCATTTTCATTTTAATTTTAGTATAATATTTTTTAATCAAAATAAAATAAAATAAAATATAAAAATATGTCCAACCCTTTATCCTTATGATATTATTTTTTATATTATAGTACTATATACGTAAGAAAATATAAATTTATTCGGACAAAATTAGGTGTCAACAATAACCAAACATTTAGACACATTAGTTCGAAATCATGCAAATAAGACAAAGTAAAAGATTCACAATGAAGAGGTTGTTTGAGCTCTGATGGGGATAAGAGTTTTGATCCGATAGTTTTTATTTTGGTTTCTTTAAAAGATTTTGGGGTCTTTTCAAGATTGAAGTTGGGGTTTTGTTTGATCAAATTTTTGTCACGGTTGATCTTCCGCGAAGCTTTTCCTCTTACTTTATCACCCTCATCCCAAAGATCCCTGCCATCTCTAATGGTGCAATCAACATAAAAGTATTTTGTGGGTCCCATCAAAACCACATCATCTTGAAATAACTCATTCATTTTTTATTCCAATAGTGCAACTATAAAAAACTTGTATTGGGTCCTATAACTTTACCTCATAAATTAATATTTTATTCACATTTATTTTTATATCAATTAAATATACACTAAAGGACAAATTATATGAAAAAGATATGAATAAAAAAATATAGCTTTCCTTGAAAACTGTGCAAGCAAAGTTGCTGCAGAAAAACACAGTGATGCCACGTGTAGTTGTGGGTGTGCCAACTTGCAATGCTTCAACAAGGAAATTGATAAAGTTAAAGACTCCAAGCTGGCGGACTGGGTGAAAATCCCACCGCTGGAGTTGCTCTTAGTGGGTCCTGGTACAAAATTGTGGCTAAAGTTCTTGCAAGGAGATTGACAAATGTTATGAACAAATTAATCTCCAAACCAATCAACTTTTATTAAGAGTAGATGGCTACTGGATGGAGTTATGGCTGTTAATGAGATCATCAGGGCCGTCCCTGACTATTTGGAGACCATGTTCAAATATTAAAAATTGGCCCTAATAAAAAAATATTAAATAATTAAAAATTATTTTCTATTTAAATTATACATAAGAAACACATAAAATATAATTATCATTATATATAACGTCAAAAAGAGACATGCTAATTTAAAATTAAATGTAGTAGAACGATATTTATGAGTATAGATAACTAATCTATTGATACTCATATGATGTTTTATGAACATTAACAATACATAACTATTATTTTAGGGCTTTAAAATTAATCTATTAATACACATTTGATATTTTATGAGTACAAATAATATATAACTAATATTATAAAACCTCAAAATTTTAAATTGAGGCCTAGAAATTTTGGAGGCCCGGCACCGGCGCACACCCCGCACATGTGTGCAGGCCGGGCCTGGAGATCATTTATGAAACATGGATACAGACATAGACATCACACATGACACGAATATTTACACGTCGACACCGATAATAATTAGAAAAAATGACACAATTCAATGTAATTATAAGTGTCGGTGTCGTGTCATTGTCCGATGCTAGGACACGCCTAATCCGAGAAGTGTCCGTGCTAATAAAACGGGGAAAGAATGACTTTATTTAAACTGAATTTCGAGATGGCATATAACTCGGTTGGCTGGAGCTTCTTAGTTTATATGATGATGAGGTTTGGTTTTGGTGGCCAATGGCGTGGCTGGATTAAAATTCGTGTCTTTAATGGGAGTCTTTCTGTGTTGATTAACAAATGTCCAATAGAGGAGATTAGTATAAAAAAAAAGAAGGTAAAACAAGGGGATCATTTATCTCCTTTACTATTTCTTTTGGTAGTAGAGGGTCTAAGTGGGGCTATCATAAATGCGAAGGAGGGAAATTTGTTTTCAAGGAGTTGAGATCTTCTCAATTTCCTAAAAGAAATATAGATGTCCATTATTATAGTTTTGAAATAAATCAATGATATAAATGCACGTCTATTGAGAAATGTTGACATTATTTGAATATTTATATACCAGAACTTTAGTAATGGACATCTCTATTTTTTTTGGAAATGGAGAGGATCTCCACTCGTTTTCAAGGTTTAAAATTGGTAACACAGATGCTGAATTCTTTGGTACACATATTATGTGGATATGTACTGGTATATTTGTTGAGGTGGATGATTTTGATTGGTTTACAAATATTATTTATTAATTTTTTTATATTAAATATTATGTATGGATTAATTACGTACGATCATTTATTCAACCCGTATACCGATACATATCAATATAATATGTGTATCAAAGTATTCACCGTATAACTCTTGCCCAATCAAAAAAAAAACTCTTGCCCAATCATATATTCGAAAACCAGACAAAAAAATATTCTCTTCTCACCCCCCATGACTCTTTTTAACCCCCCAATATTCCGATTTTATCCCTGTACAAAAAATTCGGAACGTGTTTTCCAAAGTTTTTCTAGTTCAAATTCGTCGAAAACTTCGGAAAATACATTCCGAAGTTTGTATTCAAGGCAAAAAAAATTTTAAAAAACGCATTCCTCAGTTTAAAACTATAGGCAAAAATAGAAATCTAGAGGGAGAAAAAGAGTCATGGGGGTGGGAAGAGAAAATTTCCCGGACAAAGTGCCGATAAACTAACAGCAACCAGACAAAACCCAACACCACTTACCCAAAGACGTACACAAGTCAAAGAAAATCAAGTTTTGATGATTGTCATTTAGAAATAGAGGGGATAGAAAGATTTTTCTATAGAATAAACAATTGAAAAAGAATTAAAGGTACGATGTATGACGTGATATTTATTTTAAAAGAATTAAAAATTTGTTTTTTTACTAAAAACTTTAACTTTATTTTTGACCAAAACAAATTGGACTTTAGAGAAAATTTATAAAGGTGAAATTATAAATAGAATTAATGGCTCTATATAGGAAAAAAAAATTAAGAATATTGACTATTATATTGAAAAATATACATTTAAGAATATTGACTAAAATATAAATTTAATAATAGAATTAATGGCTCTATATAGAAATAAGTTTTTTTTTTCAATATAGAAAAATCTTCAAAATTGAGAAATTACTTTTTTCATATATTGGAAAGAATTAATTTATTAACTTTTGTAAATTAAAAACTATATTATAAATGCCCCATTGGCGATGTCATTTTTCTAAAACCCTCATCAACCCCCTCCATCATAATAAGTGTGTCCTAATAAGATTACAATTACAACACCTTGAATATTTTTTGTCTCAAACCCCCTCCATCACCAATATTCATAAAGTTAGCTAGGCATGACACAAAACTTTGATATGATCAATTTGTTTCCAATCTCTTTGCTACTACTCAACCCGGTGTTAAAGATCTGGTGCTAAATTTTTCCAATACTGATTGGAGTGGTGAGGAATATGACGAACCTGAAGCGTTATTTGAATTGCCAACAAAGGTATATGATTATAAAGCCCTAATTAAATATCTCTCAAATTATTTTCTTGTGGTTTTATAACAACTACGTTGATTAAAGGTTCGTTTGAATTAACTTATTTTTGAACTTATGCAAATAAATAAGATTTTATGTTAATTTATAAGTTTCTACTAACGAAATTTGTATTTTTATAAATTATTTTATTATAAAGTACCTTGACAAACTTATAATAATACATAAATCTGTTGAAGCTCGTGGAAAATAGTCATTACACCCTCTTCTATCTTGTGATAATTTTCCACAAACAACTAGTTGCTTTTGCACATTGATATTAATCCTTTGTAAGAGACTCCCATTGTAGATAAGAGCTTTGAGCATTAAAACCTCTTTCTTAGCCCCAGTGAATTTGTTGATCACTACCATTTTCGATAAGAGCTTTGAGCACCCCAAAATAAAGAATAAGTATTTTAAAAGAAAGAGTATCGATGAGTAACAAGGAGAAGGAGATTTTGAAGTTGTTAAAAAGCCAACGTTTGCTTGGACAACTTATTTTCAGAATCTTTTTCTACTTGCTATTAAACAAATTGGATTGGAATACTAAGAAATATTTTTAAATCAAGTTATTATTAAATATAAATAATTGAAGTATTTTGATTTGTATATATTTAATGGCATACAAATATATAAAAATCAAAATAATTCAATTATTTATATTTAAAAATGTAGCTTGATTTAAAAATATTTCTTACCATCCTATCCAATTTGTTTAATAGCATGTAGAAAGAGATTGTGAAAATAAGTTCTCCAAACAAACTTTGGCTTCTTAACAGTTTCAAACTCTCCTTTTCCTTCGTACTCATCAATACTCTTTCTTTTACAATACTTCTTCTTTATCTTAGGGTGCTTAGTTGATGTCTCTTGTAATTCTTCACTTCTTACAAATAAGCTTTCAATTTTCTTTCTCTTAACTTTACTGGGGCTAATTGAGGTTTTAATGCTCAAATTTCTTATCAACGATGGGAATCTCATACAACGGATTAATATCAATGTGCAAAAGAAAGTTGTTAATGTAGAAAATTATCACAAGATAGAAGAGGGTGTGATGACTATTTTTCAAGGGCTTCAATGGATTTAGAGATATCTTTTAATTTGTTAGTGAATTGAGAAATGTTTTCCTATATGCTACTTTGTTTATTTTGTTTGAATTTTAAGATACAATTTGACTTATGTTGGAAAATGCAATATGAACATTTTTGTTGGATTAATTATTCATACTCGTGTGTGTGCACTATTTGTGTGCATATTTCTTTGTTTATAATATATTTTTATAGAGTTTAATGGATATGCACAGTCGTTGTAAATTAATTTTACACGAACAATCAATGAAAATGATGTAATCTTCCATATCACATCAAGAAGGTGAGGTAAAATGGGGTGACGTGGCGGAAATAATGGTGGTGATTGGTTGAGTGTGTAATATTTTTCTACTCTGTCTGCTTATATCCATTAAACTCATTTTTATAATAGGTTGATTTATATATTGATGATCGTGTAACATAAGAGATTAATTGTTATAAATGCATTGACGGTGTAAAATATTTTTATAAGAGATTGATTTAAATATTGATGATCATGTAAATTATTTTAAGAGATTAATTATTATGCACTGACAGTGTAACATATTTTTAGACATGCATTCAATCAAATTATTTTGTGGTGCCATTTTTATAAGTTTGTTCCTGGAATATCTCAACAAATTTTTACATGTTGTGATTAATTAGATGCAAAGTAAAATAGTTTTACATCATCAGTGTAAACAAATTTTAGAGCTTGTGTTTTCAGTGAAAATCTTTCAGTACTGGTTAATGAAAGTCCAATAGAGGAGATTAGTATTTAAAGAGGGTTCAAATAAGGGGATCCTTTAGCCCATTTTTTGTTTCTTTTGGTAGTAGAGGGTTTAAGTGGGGCTATCAGAAGTGCGGAGGAACGAAATATGTTTAAAGGGTTCAAAGATGGTTACACAGGCCAATATGTCTCTCCTCTTCAATATGCAGATGATACCTTGTTTATTTGAGAAGCTTCGTTGGAAAATCTATGTCTCTAAAAGCTATTTTGTGCAATTTTGAGCTTTCATCGGGCCTTAAGTTTAATTTTGTAAGAGTTGTATCATGGGTGTTAACGTGAATTCTGAGTTTTTAGGGTTGGCTGAGAGATTTCTTCATCGTAGAATTAGGTCTGTTCCTTTTATTTATCTTGGGTTTCTCTATGGGCGAAACTCATCAGAACTCAGAAGGAAGTAACCTGACAACCTCTTTTGGTAGTTTGGCTAAGCGTATGAGAGTCTGGAGGAATAGGTATGTAGGTCTTGGAGATAGGGTGGTCCTGTTGATCTCTATTCTCAATTTGATACCTATTTTTTATCTCTTTTTCATGGTAATGCCTGTCAAAGTTTTGGAAAAAGATAATTCGAATACATCGAAACTTCTTTTGTGTGTGTGTATGTGTGTGGAGGGGGAGGGGGTGCTAAGAGTGCTAGAAAGATTACTTGGGTTAGCCAGGGCAAGGTGTAAGCCAAAGAGTGATGGAGGGTTGGAGGTCAGAGATTTTCGAGCCGTGAATCTAACAATATTGCTTGGTAAATAGAGATGAAGACTAATTTCTGGTGGAGTGAGTCTATAGAGAGATATAATTTTTGAGAGATATGGCTCTTTATATCCCTCCCATCATCTTGGAGGGAGGATTAGTGGTCTTAGGAGGGTCTCTTATTGGTGGAGGAACGTGTCATTACTAGGTGGTCTTGAGGATGCTATCTCAGATTGGTTTTCAAATTGGGGATGACTAAAAAGGTGTGTAATGGTCGCATTACTGCCTTATGGTTTGATCATTGGCTGGAGGGAGACCCACTAAAGACTCATTTTATTCTTTCTTGATCTCTTTGTTATCTTTAATTGCATTTTTTTTCTAATCACTTGAATTTTTTGTATTTTACAGGATAAATTGAATAAAATTCTTCTATATCTACCTAACAAGATGAAGAACTCATGTATAAAAATGATGATCAAACCTTTTTCATTTTTGTCTTTTTTTTATGTTTTCTTCATCTTTTTTCCATATCATCTTTAAGCCACTAGGTTTGGTCTAGTGGTGAGGGGTTTGGGTAGTATGCATGAGGTCCTGGGTTCGATCCTCTGCTCCGTTGTAAACCAAAAAAAAAAATATCATCTTTAATAATTTTTTTCTTTTTAAATTTCATCATTAATGGCTACTACAACAAGAGGAAGGTATGTTCCATCAAAATAAATACATAATTCCTTCTATCAATTACTCAGATTGGTGAAATATATAACATAAACAATCCTAAAAAAATTTCTGATATTACATCAGTAAAATAAATCAAACAGTATTCTATATCAAGGTATAGCATTATTTTCTAGGTGCAGTGGGAAGGTTGGTTAATTTTCCCATGATGGGAAAATGAATAATCCTACCATTCAAATAGTTGTTTATATAATCAATGGTTAAAATTGAGGATGGCTTAAATAACAAAAATTGATGACACACAAGCTAATTTTTCTTTTAGCATTTTTATGAAATTCTTTTAGCAGGTTTTTTAATGAATTGTGAGAAAATATAATCAGTTACGGTAGCATGAAATATCCTACGTAATTATATAAAATATTTTAGCAAATTTTAATCCTATATATTTTTCGGTAACATTTTTAGTTTTGCATTTAAATTGACTTATTTGTACTTTTCATATTTTTAAATAAGTTTTTGTATAAATAACTATAATATTTTTAAAAAAATTCCCACAAAAAAAAATTTCCACAAAAGTTTAAATTTTTTTAACAAAAGATAAGTTAAATATGAATTTTTAAATGCTATAAACTTAAAATTTCATATTTAATTCATCCTTTATTAAACAAAAATTAAAACATTGCATAAATAGATTTTTATAATGTACTAAATATAACTACAAAAAATAATTCAAAATTTTAAATATTACACAAGAATTAAATTAACAGCACTACTAAAAATTGTAACGAAAATATTTGAAAATTTGAAATTGTTGAATTTTTTCATAAAGAATAAAAACAAAATTTATAATATTTATTGAAATAAAAAATATATTTAACCAACATATTGAAATAGTGGAAGAAAAAATTAACCAATATATAAAACGTCTCGTTTGTTTAATAAAAAAATCCACTCATTTGATTCTTATAATTTACCTTGTAAACCACCTACTTTTGTTATTTTATACATCATTAAATCTAAGCCATCAATTCATTAAACAAATATTTCAATGGTTAATATTGCATTTTTCCCATCATGGGAAAGTTATCCGACCTCCCCACCTTAACCGTAGCCTTTCTAATACTACTTCCTTCTTATTTTTCATATCATCTACAACAAGCATTATCATGTTTATTTTGATTTCATACAAAAATAAAACATAGAAAAACATAAATTCATCAAAAGATTGAAAATGAGAAGCAAAATAAACACATTAAGAGAAATAAACAAATCTTATTAAAAAAATAGTTGTATTCTAGAACATGTAACTTTAGAGAACCACAAAAAATAAAAACAAAGAATCTAAAATCATCATCTTTTCTAAATCAAACAAAAAAAATTCCAAATCGAAACATAAAATATAAAATATAAACATGTCCAAAGAAATCTTATTCTTTACAAAATATATATATATATATATATATATATATATATATATACAAACAAAATCTCCAGAATATACAAAAAAAAACAAAAATTAATATCCAAACTCTGATTTTGTTGTTGTTGATATAGTTGTTGCATGTATGGGAGAAGAGAAGAGGACGACAACACAAAATAGAGACAATGTGTTTCTGGCACGGTGGTTGTTTTTCCGGCATGGTGGTCACCGACGAATGTATTCAAAACTTGAGTTTTATTGGTGGGTTTTGTAGAGGAGATGGATATATTAGAGTCTTTATATGGTGATGATTTTTAAAATATAGTATTTGGTGGTCAAGATCTAGCCAAGAGAGTGGTTGTTGAGATATTTAAAAATGTCTTCGATTTGCAAATAAACGTGATAGAAAATAGAGGATTAGGAGAGGATGAAGATGGTCTTAGTGATGGTTGAACAAAAAAATAGGGAAGGATAAATATTGTAGCAGCGGCACAGCAGCGGCTAGGTTTAAAGAGGAGAGAGCTTCTAAAATTTTCTTTTTGTTTTTGGCTTTTACTACTAGTTGAATTTGGTTCAGGGGTTATGGTGAAGAGAGAAAAAGAAAATAACAAATGACTTGTGGTTTAAGAAAATACCAAATGAGACTACTTTCTTTGGTTAAAAAATAAATAAAATATAGCAAAGAGGTCTGACAAAAATCACGAGAGAGATTAATGAACTCCTTTATTTTTTTGAGTTTAAAGGATATGCACTCTCAATGTAAATTAATTTACACGGAAGACTAATAAGGATGCTTCAATCTTCCATGTTATGTAAAGAAAGAAGAGAGAAGTGGAGTTACGTGACGGAAAATATCGTTGTGATTGGTTGACTGTGTAAAATTATTTTACATTGTCAGTGCATTTTTTTTCCTCAAATAAAAAAAGGGTTTAAATATTATTGATAATAAAGAGGATTTTTTGATAAATTATGGATTTTTTTTCTCTTTATTATGCTATCAAATATTTATGTAATTATTAATATTTTCATAACAATAAGATTAGATTAAAAGGGCCAAATTCATGACATAATATATTGGGCCGTACTAGCCCAAATTATTCACACTAATAATAAACTGCTTAACATAAAACTATTTTATACGGGATAAATTCTAACTGATATAAATTTTCAATTAACTATCATATACGAGATAAATTCTAACTGATCAAAATTTTAAAATGATTATCATATGTGAGACAAATTCTAAATTATAAAAATTTCAAAAAAACTATTTCATACGACAAAAGTTTTAACTAATATAAATTTCAAATTAACAATCATATACGAGACAAATTCTAACTGGTCAAAATTTTAAAATGATTATCATACATAAGACAAGTTCAAAATTATAAAAAAAAAAAGTTTTTAAAAAAAACTATTTTATGCGAGATAAGTTATAACTGATATAAATTTCAAATTAATTATCATATACGAGACAAATTCTAACTAGTCAAAATTGTTAAATGATTATCATATGTGAGACAAGTTCAAAATTATAAATTTTTTTTAAAAAAAAACTATTTTATAAGGGGATAAGTTCTAATTGATATAAATTTCAAATTAATTATCATATAGGGGACAAATTCTGACCGGTCAAAAAATTTCATAATGATTAATTGATTATCATACGTGAGACAAGTTCTAAATTATAAAAAAAACTAAAAAACTATTTTATACGGGATAAGTTGTAACTGATATAAATTTTAAATTAACTATCACGTACAGGATAAATTTTAACTGATAAAAATTTCAAAATAAGTATCAAATATGAAACAAATCAAACAAGTTCTAACCAATAACAATTTTTTTTAAAAAAAAAAACTATATATCTTATACAAGATAAGTTTTAATTGATATAAATATCAAAATAACTTCATATATGAAAAAAATTCTAACAAACTCGAACCCATTTAACAAAACGACCTTCATATACTGACAAATGATTAACGTTGCATTGCATTCTACTAGAAATTTGTTGATAGAGTTACTGCACGGAGATTGGAGCTTTTAAAATTCTTTCAAACCGGCTCCATCTAGAGCCGTTAAAAAAACTCCATGTAAAAAGGCTCTACATTTTGGCCTCATCTTAAGCCCCAAAATACTAGGTCCCTTTTAAGTAGATATGTTTTTATAAGATTTGCTTTTCGTGCCCCGAAAAAACTTCACGCACCCTCTGAAATTATTAAACTAGCCCCTTGTTTTGTAGGATGAAAGTATTGTTCGCACTATAAGTAGCGAGTGTCAATATTTTTAACTCAAACTCAATGTTTGCGCCCCCTAGATGAAAAATATCATCAAAAAATAGAGTTCGCATTCTATAAAACGAACTCTTTTTTCTATGGTTTTTTTCATCTAGGGGGAGCAGACGTTGGGTTTGAGTTAAAAATATTGTCACTAACTATTTAGATTATGAATTGAAACACATTTCACTATTTAAAGTGCGATAAATTAGAGTGGACTTTAACTATTGAACCTTATAAAAATTTGGCAACCGTCCAATTCCATATTTTAATTGGCCACTGGAGCGGTTATGACAGTATCGATCAATCACAGACACACACACCGTATAGTTCTATAAATTGAAATCTCTTTTTTTATTTTTTAATCACTCGCTCAAACAATGTTCCATTCGAAATATTTTCTTGGGGGTGAATGAAGGGTTTACACTTGAACTTGCGAACTGTGTTTTAATCAAAATTATTTTATGGGAGATGAGAGAAAGGTGAAAAGGACAAATAAAAATTGATTTTTATAACGTTCGCATTCTAGAAAGCGAACTCAATTCGTAGTTTGCATCCTAGAAAGCCCTTTTCTTCCCCAATTTTTTCTATTTACACACTTACATTCTAAGTAACAAAGAGATAAATTTAGAATGTCAAAGTGTGCGTGTGAGATTAGGGGGCGCGAAAAATAAATATCTATTTTTATTTGTTTTTAGGTAGTCCATATTATTTGGTTTTAATCTTGGCCTATGAGCTTATTTATTGGCCCACAAAAACATAAAAACAAAGTATAAATATATTTTTTTCCCGAAATTTTTTTTAGGTTATTTTCCAATAAATTTCCAAAACAAATTTCAAGAATATTTTTCCTAAGACAATTCTGAAATAAATTTCAAGAAAAACTTTGGCATGTTTTTTTGACCAAAAATCTCGGAACTTTTTTCCAGAGAAAACTTTGCATTTGTTCCATAATACATAGAACTTCAATTTGTCCGCCTGTACATCACCACCATAACCGCTACTCTCAAAGATTTGGGGAAAGATGTATTAATAGCATCACCCTTTGATTTCATAAATCTGGTAATAATTTGTTAATTAAAAAAAATCGACACTTTATTTTTACTGAAAGTTCCGAAACTTTTAATCCGAGAAAACTCCAGAACTTTTATTTCGAAAAAAGTTCGAGGATTTTCGATCTAGAACTTTCCAAAACAATTTTGTTTTCTCCTTCCGAAACAAATTTTAAGAAAACCTTCAGTATTTTTTTCCCGCAATTTTTTTTAAACATTTCGAGAAAAACTCTGGTATTTTTTTTGTTGCTAAATAGAATGATCCATTATGAAAAGTAGGGTGTTATTGTAGAGGGAAAAGCAACTATGTTCAAAATAATATGATGAATCATACAATGTATGAATCACGAGATTAAATCAACAATCACACATTTGTAGGAGGTTGGACAATACGAAAATGCAGCCATTTATTTGTGTAAATAGGGATAAAATTAGTAAAAAAGAAGGTAAAATACCAAAAAAAAAAAATTAATTACAATTGAAAAAGAAGTTAGTATGTATGACGTGAGATTTATTTTGAAATAATTTAAATTTATTTATTTCTATAAAATGAACTTTATTAGAAAATTTATAACGGTCAAATAATGATAAATAGAATAATTGACTCTATATAGGAAAAAAAAATTAAGAATATTGACTATATATATAGAAAAAAAAACATTTAAGAATATTTACTATATATATAAATTTAATAATAGAATCAATGGCTCTATATAGAAATAAGTTTTTATCCCAATATAGAAAAATAAAAAATCTTCAAAATTGAAAAATTACTTTTCATATATTGAAAAGAAGTAATTTATTAATTTCATTAAATTAAAAACTATATATTATAAATGTCCCATTGGAGATATCATTTTTCTAAAATCCTCATCAACCTCAAATAAGATTACAACACCTTGAATCTTTTAGTCATTGCTTCCTTTTTGTCTCAAAACCCCCCTCCAACACCAATATTCATATAGTTAGCTAGGCATGTCTCAAAACTTTGATATGATCAATTTGTTACCAATCTCTGTGCTTATCACTATTATTTCATTCCTTCCATTCAAAGAAGCTGCAAGGACATCCATCCTAGCCAAAAATTGGATGCACTTGTGGAAAAGCACAACCAATGTAGAGTTCAATGAACACTATTTCTCTAAATCCTCGGAATTTCAAAGAAATGATTTTCTAAAATTCATTACATTATGGATCAAAACCCACCAACAAAATTCCAATATTGAAAAATTCTCTTTGACATTATCAGATCCTGATCCTGAAACTGATTGTGATATAATCGAAAGATGTGTTGATTTTGCTACTCAACACGGTGTTAAAGATCTGGCGCTAAATTTTTCTGATACTAATTGGACCGAAGAAGAATATGACGAACCGGAAGCCTTATTTGAATTGCCAACAAAGGTATACGAGCATAAAGCCCTAGAATCTATAAAATTATTTTCTTGTGGTTTTGTAGAAACTGAGTTGATTAAGTTGCATGCTCTAAAAGTAATTTCTTTTGGGTGGATGGAATTGAAAAATAATGCTATCAATATTTTGTTATCCAACTGTAAGATGATTGAGACATTGAGCTTGAAAAATTGTTGGATGACTAATAAATTTGAATGTAGTGGAAGTGACTTGAATTTGAAAAACCTAATTATTGATAGTTGCAAGTTTTTTTATCGTCGACTTACAATCAATGCTCCAAAGCTTAAGTATTTCAAATATTATGGGAGTTTGGTCTATTTTAATATACAAAATTCCTTACACATGGATGAGGTTGATCTCAACTTTGGCCTTGAGTACCAATATCCTAAAGTAGATGAGTTTATTTTCAAAGCCATTACAGATTTCAAGCATGTTAAGGTTCTTACTGCGTGCAGTTACATACTTCAGGTAATACAATTTTTGTTTTTTTTTTTATTGAATTTTTGTTTTCTTTTTAGTGCATATATAAGTATATAATTTTCATACATTATATTTGTTCTATAGAATCTTAATTAGTTAAATATGCTAGAGGTGCAATCAATATTGTTATTGGGATTTTGGTTCTAGAATTTGAAACATATTTAACTTAGAATATATGGGTGAAATAATAAATTTAAATTAAAGTCAATACTCAATTTTGTAACATCCCTAATAATCTATCTATTGTGTTTTTAAGATTTGCTCTACATATTATTATTAATTGATCTAATCATATATTCCTTTCACTAGCTATAAATCAATGAAACAATTATGATGAATTATACTTCAAGAAAATTGTACCCTAATAAATCCAATTTCATTTCAAAATTTGTTGAATATACTTAATATGTAACTCTATCTCTATATATGTAGTGTGTTATGTTAGTATATATCTCAATATAAATTAATATTATCTAACCCATTTATTATTTGATATTGAAGGTTTTATCTGCTAATGCACTGGGGCCTCTACTTGTTGAAGACAAATTGAATACCAGACATTTGAAATTAATGACAAACTTGGATAACAATGAATATCTTGGAGTCTTGTTCATGCTCGATAGTTGCCCAATGTTGGAGCTCCTAACCTTTGACTTAGGATTAGGAAGAGTCTTGGATGTAAGTAATCTCTTTTTTGTCATGTTTATTATGTGTGTGTGAATTAGCATTAGAAAATTTAAATTATTGACAAAATTTAAAGACAATTTTCTAATTTTTTTAGTGTCCATGGCTAAAAATTAGAGAGAGAGAGATAGCATATTTTTTATTTTTAATTCAACTTTTCTAGCAATGTATATGTTCTTTTTTTTTTTATTTTATATTTTCTTATTAATATATATAATTTTAATAAAATAATATTGTATGTTCTTGTATATACTATAGAACGCTTCAGATGAATATTACTCATCAGATGTTGAAGATGAATATTCATTAGATGACGACGACAATGATGATGATGATGAATATTCATCATATGGTGGTGGTGGTGAAAATCAAATAGGCTTCATAGACTATCAAAAAATTTGTCAATGCTTGAAGTCATCTTTGAAGGTGGTAGAGATCAACAACTTCACTGCGGCTAAGAATGAGATTTTAATGCTCAAAGCTCTTATCTACAATGGGAGTCTCTTGCAAAGGATCACTATCAAGGTGCAAAAGGAAGAAGTTGTTAATGTGGAAAATTATCACAAGATAGAAGAGGATGTGATGACTATTCCAAGGGCTTCAACTGATTTAGAGATATCTTTTTGTTAATGAATTGAGAAATGTTTTCTTATGCTACTTTGTTTATTTTGTTTGAAATTTATGATACAGTTTGACTTATTTTGGAAATGCAATATCAATCAATAAATATGAACACTTTTGTTGGATTAATTATTCATACATATGTGTGTGCTATATTTGTGTGCATATATTTCTTGGTTTTTAATTTGTTTTTTTATAAGAGATTAATTTATAATGATCATGTAAATTAGCAACTAATAATTAGTGGAAAGATAATGATCATGTAATTAGCAACTAATAATTGATATTTGTGTGCTATATTGTTTTCTATAGAAATTAAATTCTAAATTTATATTATTTTTCTTAAAATATTTAATCAAAATGTCAATTGATAATATTTATCTAGAATTTGATCGATTACAAAAAATATTTGATAAAAATATTTTTTTAAAAATAAATTTAAGCACAAAATGTGCTTAAATAAAGAGTTTACATAAACGCAAAAATATTAAAACCCTCAAAATCCTAAACAAGACAATGGCACATATTAAAAATCAAAATTAGTATTTTTTTTCTTTCTAGTCTTTTTACTTTATCAAACAACATCGACCACCAAAGAATCTTTATGAGCAATAGTCATATTATTCCTTTATTTCTAGATAATCCAACGACAAGTCAACCAAATCCAACGACAAGTCAACCAAATTACTTGTAAATCTGATCGAACGTTTTACAAAAATATTTGATATAAATCTAATATTATAAAATTGAGTAATGCTATTGATCAATAACATATCCTTCACACCAAATGAATTTATATTAGTAATGCATTGCATTAGTACAAAAAGTGTTCCTCAAAACAACAAATTAAAGCATAAAGTTTAAAATTGATTCTTTTATCCAAAACAACTTTATTAGTGCCAAAATAACATGACCTTATTTCCACCTTGGTTCAATCCAACTGCAATTGTGTGCTTCTCTTACACTCTCAAAATTCACCACTTCATTTTCAAAGGTGTGGTATTTTTTTGTCTCCAATGAATAGAACACAATACTTTGGTCATAAAATCTTGAAAAATATATCTTGTTTTCCATTTCTGAAATTTTTGCCACTGCAGAAAATGATGTTTTGCCAACAAAAAGCATATGATTTCCCAAGCTTTCAACTTTGGTCCAAGTCATTGTTGTCTCATTCAACTTAAAAACTCGAACCCATTTACAAAAAGGACCTTCAAATACCGACAATTGATTACCATTGCATTCTACTAAAAAGTTGTTGATAGAGTTGGTGCAAGGAGATTGGAGCTCATTAAATTCTTCCCAACTTGCTTCATCTTCTTCTTCTCTTAATTTTATAACACCCAACATTCCTTTGTTGCTAAGAAAATAGAATGATCCATTATGAAAAGTAGGGTTTTTGTTGTAGAAAGAAGAGTAACTATATTTCAAATAATATGATGAATCATACCATGTATCATCATTAATGAGAGTAAAGATTGGACACTTGTAATCAAAATCAACAATCACACATTTGTAAGAAGTTGGACATTGTGAAAAGCCAACACACTTGGAACTCTTTATTTTAGGTCTATACTGAAAGGGCATCACCTTTTTTGTAAAGGGGTTGAAGAAAAGTGAATAACTTTTGTTCATTGTCAATAATAGCCAACCATCTTTTGAGTAACAAATTTCACAATCTGAATTGATCAAGTATTCATCTTCATCATCATCATCATAATCATTTGCATTGCCGCCAAGAAAATTGACTTTTGGCAATTTAATGGTATATTTATACTTGAGTCCATGTTTTGGATGCACAAAAGTGAGGACATTGTCCTTATCTAAGAACACAAGTAAAGAACATAGTGAATGATCATCAAACCTTAACCCTGACATGGCATTCAATTGAAATGGTGGCGCTCCTAACCGGAAGAGTCTGCTGGTAGCTCGAAGATGCAAATAATCAAATACATTAAGACGATCTGCAATCACATCAACCACATCTAATAGAAGTGCAGACTCAGTAGTCGGTGTATCCCCCTTCTCGCTTAAATGGATTGAACCATGTATACTTTCCTTTTGTCCATTTTTCGATTTTCCTCTCTCTTCTTCCAATATATTAGTTGATCTTATCTCTGGCAAGAACCACATTGAATAAGACCGGAGATCCGGTAAATTTGGGAAAGGTTGAGAAATAAGACTCTTGTCTTCGATGTTGTAAATATAAACAAAATTTTTGTTTGTGAAAGCATAATAGATGCGGCCTCCTTCGGTTTCTGAATTAATTGCTTGACAAGCAAAGGACGAGTCAGCATGGGATATAAAGAACACTCTATCCTTGATACTTTTCACCTTTTCCCACACCGATAATGCAAATTCGAATTTGTAAACAACGAAGGAAATAACCTTATGATATGTATGCAAAATTTCAATTAAGAATAGTTCATTGTTAGATTCCAACAACCGGCATAAACGATCATATCTAGTTGGCGGAAGTGTTGGCATGAGAACTATTGTGGGATTTATTTTAAGGCCTCGATGTCCACGTTTCTCGATTACTACTAAAAACCTTCCAAATGACGACTCTGCATATACGCAACCATTGCAATAAATTGGGTTTGTAAGATAGCTATTGTATCTAACTAAAGAGACTTTTTTACCCATCATCGACGAAGCCATCTCTAGGTCTTCGCGATAGTCCACTTCAGTCCATTGATCATCTCCGAGTTGGTAGTAGAATATTGAAGTGGTGTGCGATGAGAATAAAAATATGTCACAAACTTCATCAGTTGCAATTGGAGACGATGACAAAACGCAATCACCAATATCGACATCGCATGTAAGGTTTGGGAGCTCGATTTTCTGAAGGCTACATGGATTCCAAAGAAATAACTTTTGAGCATTTGATATACAATTTTCCAAAAGACACCAACCATGTTGTATGGTCAATAGATTTGTATCCTCTAACTCTGGAATATTTCTAGTGTAGGTTATGGTAGGATCTAATATGCTGCAAAATATTTGATTATTTTCATCTAATTCATGGTTGAAATAAAGAAGCCAAGGATATTGTTGCGAAGGGGGAACACATTGTTGCTTTGTCCTGCTCTCTCTTGTATCTCCTAATTCCATCTGGGCTCTTAGTCTCTGCATTTTCCTATGGAGAAATTAAAAAGAAGTTATTTAATTTTGATAACTAGGATAAAAGGTCCGTTTGGATTAGTTTATTTTTGAGCTTATGCAATATAAATTAGGTTTTATGCTTTATAAGTTCAAATTAGTGAAAATTATATCTTTATAAGCTATTTTATCATAAACTACTTTGACAAACTTATAGTAATACATAAAAATTGCATAAGTTGTTTGCATAAGCTAAAACGTAAGTCAATCCAAACGGACTCATAGTTTTATATAAAATTCATATCCCATAAATTTCAAGGAGAATGCATGACCTATTTATATAAAAAGAAAAAAAAAACTTAGATAGAAAGGATTTGGGATTTAAACATCAAATACTTCTCATCTTAATTGCAAGTAAATATTAAATTTTTCATAAACATCAAATATATAAATTATTCAATAAATTTAAAAATAAAGATTTGCTTACAATTAAAGTTGGAGTAAGTCTCCGTAAAATTGATTCAATTGACAGGAACATAGTATTATATTTATAACAGTTGGATTCGAATTTCAAACACTTTATTTATTTTGAGTGAAATTTCTAACCATTATACTACAAAATAATCTGAACAAATATATGTATGAATCTAAGTGCAGAGAGTTATTTAATTTTGACACAAAAGTGAGACCAAATAAAGAGAGTTTATATATGTAATAGGGTAGTAGTGAAGATCACACACGCAATAGAAAATTGTACTCCATCCGTTTCTTTTTAATTGTCTTTTATTATCTTATTTAGCGTTTCTATTTAATTGTCCTTTTTGTATTTTATGAGTATGATTTTTCAATTATACCCTTTGCTAATTGCTCTTATCTTTTTCCATAAAACCAATTAATGCTATATATTTGGAAAACTAAATCTTTTTTTAATTTTTTTTTGTTGGTACATAACATATTAATTTTTTTTTTTTTGTATATAATATATTAAATTTATTGGAAAGAGAAAGTGTGGGCAAAAAAATAGGAATTTATTTGGAATTAAAACGAGGTTATAATAGGAAGATAATGTGCAAAAATACACTTCCTTAATTTGGTGTTATCATTCTAAAAAGACAATTAAAAAGAAACGGAGGGAGTATTTAATAGCACTCATGAACATGATAAATTAAAAGTAAACATACCTAAAATTCAAGGCTTTTCTTGAGATTAAAACCCTTTACTCTTCACCTTTGTGTTTTTTGTTCAGCTCTTGTCTCTGATATTATTTTGTGTTATATCCCTTTCTTAGTTGCTTAAGCAACGTTTTTATGGCCTTTTGTTTTTACGGTTCCTTTTTTTAAGCCTAGAAAATAGCTTTTATCAATATCTTTTAGCAGTATATCTTATCTTTCTTTGTAACAATTTTTTGTTTGTTTATGAATTTTTATTAGATCCCTTTAATTATCAGTGTGTAACCAAAAAAATAATTATCAGTGTTCAAATTTAAATATCATACTTATCTAACTCTTTTTTTTTTGGCAAATGCTTACACTAATTTGTTCTTCGTATTCTATTTTTTTTTTTGGGAATACCTTCATATACTATCTTCATGCGTGATTTTTGATAAAATAAATATCTTTATGGCAAAAAAAAAATCTTTATGCGTGATTGTTCACGAACAGATTTGGTTTAATTATGTTTTTTGTCCCGCTAATTAATCTAATTTGGAAATCAGTTCTGATATTAAGTGGTTTCAGCTCCTCCGATCGTAGGGATCGAATTGTGGTCCTTCCCACTGAATCAAACGCCAATCATCACTGGATCAACTACCAATTGGTAAATTAAAATCTATTTTATATTCTAGATTGTTATTTCAAAATTTTACATGCATTAATTACAACAATAAAATCGGAGACATCAAAACAAAAATGAGATCTAATTTGGATATGGTCATATTATTATTTTGATCTTAGAATTTTATTTTATAGATATGCTTTATTTTTAATTGATCAATGGTAAATTTGGATACGTTTTTTGGATCTAGTAAAATCAATAAACTTGTCTAAATACAAAAAAGAAATAATATTTATGCCAATAACGTACATAATAACAATTCTCTAAATAAATTATATAACCACTATGTAAAGTTAAGGCTTAATTAGTCTGCAGGTCCCTTAAAAACTTTTTTTGTTTCACTTTGGTCCCTTAAAGAAAATAAGTTCCACTTTGGTCCTTATTGATATCTCCATCAGTTAATATGATCATTTCCGTCCATTTTTTTCAAAAACTATTTTCGGTACAGATGCCACGTAACAACCTATTTTGCCACATGTACAAAAGTTAATGGTTTCTGAGAAAAAATGGACGAAAAGAACTATATTGACAGCCGAAGATATCAATAAGGGACCAAAGTGAAACTTATTTTCTTTAAGGGACCAAAGTGAAACCAAAAAAGTCTTTAAGAAACCTGTAGGCTAATTAAGCCTAAAGTTAATGTATAAATTCCTACGGTTAAAGCAGCAAACTTTCTAACGAAGAAAATATATGAAAAAAATATACACATCTAAAAATATGATGACATCATTAAAATTAACAACATACATCACACAAGACATATGTCATACAAGATTATTACTTTTGCCACCCTATTATTTATGGGGTGCACCCTACAAAATGACCAAAATGCCTCTGTCTGTGACTTGTGCTACCGACACCCCCCAAAACATCCTACCATTTATAACATTTGTGACTTAAGTAACGGACGTTATTTTTCAAAATTACTCATTTTTTCTATATCCGTGACTTAAGCCACGGAAGATTATTTTGGTCATTTCGTAGAACGCGCGAGTAACTCATGGCAAAAGAAAATGTCATCATACAAAGTCGTCTCACGGTCTTACCCAAAAATGACCTTTCCAAGATTATTGCTATGATACCATAATGTAACTCATCTTGTGAGGTAAACTTAATTGGGGACTATCAAAATCCTTAAGGTAAGATGATCCATGCTTAGGCATTGTGGATATCCAAATGCAATATTTTCATTGTTGGAATTTTTTAAAATTAAATTAAATATGAAATTTTATGCGTATAAAATTTAAAACTACATATTTTGTTCATTCGTTCGTAAAAAATTCTAAGAAATTTATATAATATATACTAAGAAAAATGTTAACTAGTGTCTATGGTAAACAAGTCTTGGAACTTGAGTATTCTACGTTTCAAAAGTATAAATAATATTTAGTCTAATATAAAATTTATTTCTTTTAACTTTCTTAACTAATGTTCCGGAAACACTAATTAGCATGATCCATATACTAAACATGACTATACTGCAATGTGTCTCTTCAACATTTTTACGTCAAAATATTCAAAAGAGACCAAAATTGAGTGTATTTGGAATGGAGAGACCAATTCTATGTGAATAAAAATATATGACAAAAAATGTAATTAAGCTAAAAAAAATGTAGGATTCTATCATTCTATAATTTTCCTATATTATTATTATTATTATTATTATTATTATTGTTAATGGTCGAAACTTGTTTTTTAGTCTAGAATTTGAAACTTGTATTTTTACTGAAACAATTATGTTTTCTAAAGGTGTGTACGTTGTTTCAAATATTGGTTTCTCATGATAATTTTTTAGTTGATGCTCTCGCGCTGATGCGAAGTCAGACACTGCTACTAAAAATGTGGATTCTCCCATTATTGTGAAGGCACAAACAATATAGCTAAAATTGCAGATCTTCCCACTAATGCAAAGTAGATATTACAACAATATCACCATCTGAATAATCCACAAATTTAAGAGTTAATGTGTGTTTATCCCCATTGCATTGTGAGCGATTTTTTATTTATCCATGTAATATATATTTTTTTCGATTAACCCATTTTAATGTGAAGATTTTGTCGTTTATCCCTCCTCCCCAGTCCCCCCTCTCATAGAATATGTTGACTAAAGATTCCACATAAGTGATGATGTGACATGCTCAATGAGAGGTGTAAACCAAAATTCGATAGCAATAAGGGGGCAAAAGGACAAAATCTTAATAAGCCCACATATTCAATGAGGAGGTAAAGGACGGAATTTTCACATTATAAGGGGTAATCGAAAAAATATACATTACAAGGGGTAAATCAAAACTCACCTACATTGCAGGGGGATAAACACCTATTATAACCCCAAATTTAATTACAATGTTTAACGTAACATCATTTGGAGGGGTTCGGGGAGTGTGTTACGAAAAAGGTGGGGAGAGTCTGATACTTTCTTCTGGTCTGATCCTTGGTTAGGAGGGGTTCTGTTGTGTGAGAGGTTTGGGTGGCTGTTCGACTTGGCTGAGAACAAGTCGAGTACGATGCTGAGATGTTCGCTTCAGGGTGGGAGGCTGGCGGGGAAACATGGGTGTGGCAGAGACAGTTGTAGATGTGGGAAGATGAGATGTTGGGGGGATGTCAGACTTTACTTCTTCCTTTTACTATGCAGGCTGAGTCCCCAGATATATGGCTGTGGCAGCCTGACCCTGGTACATGTTACTTTGTTCGTGGTGCGTATCAGCTTTTTTTTTATTTTTAAAGCAAACCACAATATATTAAAATAAAAAGGAAGTACAAAGAAAGCTGGGGGGACAAGAACCTAACCCAGCAACCACGCAAAAAGCATATATACAACCCAAAAAGGGTAAAGCAAATCCAACCGGACCAAATCCGGTGAAAGATCCAAATGGGAAGCAATCGAAGATACATCAAACACAATCCAGCAAGTCCAACGCGAGACCCGAAACTAAATTGCAAAAAAGAGATGTGTAAACGATTCAACCATTACAAGTAAAGACAGACTAAAAAATCAATCTATCCCTTAGAGCACGGTGAGTGAATCTGACCGTCAACACGGAAACAAAGACAACAACCGACAACTCGCTACAGCAGCAACGAGTACAAGGCCATTTCTAGCCAGAGCTGTCAGCCTTCCCAACTTCTCTAGCGCCGTGGATGCAAAATTGAAAGAATTGATCCCTGCAAATCTCAACAGACACACAAAAGATCTTGTTATTTTGGGAGCGACTGAAGGATTCAGTTATTTTGGGAGCGACTGAAGATCTTGTGTGGCACAAACAGGTTCATTTGAAGGTCTCCATATTTGTGTGGCGTCTCCTATGTGATCTGCTACCAATGAAAACAAACTTGGTAGCACGTGACATTATCTTTTCAGAGGGTCACTTTTGTGTGTCTGGTTGTGGTGACATCGAATCGGCTCAACACTTATTTCTCTCATGTAGTACTTTTGGTTCCCTGTGGGCTCTTGTTCGTTCTTGGATTGGCTTTTCGGTGGCCGATGCTCACACTCTTTCTGACCACTTTGTTCAGTTCACTTCTTCAGTTGGGGGTCTACGAGCACGTCATTCCTTTTTGCAGCTCATTTTGCTAGCCTGCGTTTGAGTCGTGTGCAACGAAAGAAACCATCGCTTGTTCAGGAATGCAGCAAGTCTCGTGCATCATCTATTGAACAAAGTCAAGATGTTCTCTTTTAGGTGGCTGAAGACGACAAATGTTACTCTTGTCTCAAATTATCATAGTTGGTGGTCGGACTCATTGCTTTGTTTGGACATCAACTAATATTTGTTTTTATGTTGTTTCTTCTGTTTTGACACCTTTGTAAAACTATCATAATTCTCTTTGGCATACTTTGTGCTGAGACGACTACTTGTTTTTATTCTATATATAGTCTATTTTGGCTTGTTAAAAACAAAAAAAAAAAACATCAGTTGGAGAATCAAAAGGAATATCAATATCTAAAACACATTATAATATAAACAACTTTAGAAAATAAATTGTGTCAAAGAAAAAAACTTAAGAAAACAAATTTATCTCAGTAAAAATACGTTACAAATTCTAGAATCCAAAATAAAGTTTTGGATTCTAAAACTTCAAAAAAAAACATAAACTTAATATTATTAGGGATGTCAACGGGGCGGGGATTGACCAGAGGATAGTTTTCCACTCCTTGCTCCATTCCCGTTTCGGGGACATTTCTTCCTCCATCCCCATCCCCGCGGGGAGATTTCTTCCTCCATTCTCATCCCCGCGGATCCCCACAGTATCCACGGATATAAAAAATTAACAAAATTGTTATACATCTTAATCAAAGCACGACACTAATATCTTGTTTTTTCTTTATTTTTTTTCTAAAAAATACATATTTCGTATCTTTTATTTTTTTAAAATAAAAGTACATTTTGCATCAATAACAAAAAACTGAAAAAACACTTTTTAATATTTGTTTTTGTAAAAAAAATAATATTCAATTGAACTTGTTGCCACTACACATAATCATTATCTTTATAACGTATTAATTATTATTTTTTATTAAAAAACATATAAAGTTATATAATTATATATATATAATTTAAATAATATGGTCGGGGTCGGGGAATCCGTGGTGGCGGAGGGACCTTCCCCATTCTCCGCCCCAAAATATCCACGGGGGAATTTCTCCCTCCATCCCCGTCCCCACGGGGAAAAATTTCCGTGACTTCGGATCTCCGTACAGATAATTCCCACGGATAATCCATTATCAGATACAAATTGACATCCCTAAATATTATCTTAACATAAGGCAACATGCCAAAAACTTCCCCCACCGAAAAAAAAAAGGAAAATCAATCTGAAAGTGGAATCACACCCTATAATGAAAATTAGTAGAGTGATTGTTCTCTTGTTGGTTAAGGCGATTCAGCCTTCTTTTTTTTCACCTTTAAAAATACTTCTAATTTTTCTGCATGAGTTATAGCTTTGTGTGAATTGAGTTTCTTGAATCACTAATTGTATGTGCATGATTGGTATCATACTAGTAGGATATACGTTAGAATTACGATAATCCTCTATAATTTTTTAAAAATTATAGAGACTTGTTTATGCAAAATCATAGTGAATTACTCTAATTTTGATACATCCACTATGATATCAAAATAAGCTAAATATTTTAATGTTTGGACAAAATTTTAATTAGGGATATCATTATTACACCTGCCTCGCACGACACCGTTGACCATAAGAAGAATTTCTTTTCATTTATGCATTGCACGACAAAAATGTTCCAAATCCACCAATATTTTTATCTTACAATTTATGTTTCTTTCAGATGCACGAATATGAAAAGAGGTACGAAGTCTAGATTAAATGAAAGTAGTTATGAAATAATTGTTATTGAAGTTCATTTCAATATTGTGTCAAAAAAAAAAGTTCATTTCACTAATTCTATTTCATGTATAAAAAAAAAATTCAAAACTAAACATGAATCCAAAAACTAACAAACTTTTTATTTTTGATAAAAAATAAATAAATTCTTCGATACATATTTTATTTAATGTGTACCAGTACATTTATTGATGTCGACAATTGTGATAACTTGACAGATAGTGCTTATCAATTTTTCTATATTAAAAATTATTTATGGATCTATTAAAATTATATATATCAACAATATACCGGTACGTCTAAATAAAATATGTACCGAAGTATTCGCCAAAAACATTGCTTGGATACTCTTAACGGATATTTTTGTTTAAAATAGTCAACTAAATTATACAAAACACAAAAAAATACTCCGTATTTAATTAATCATAGCTTAATGTGTAGTATAAGAAACTTCTGACTGGGCAACTGCAAACAGCTACAACACACATACTCAAGAATTTATGGGTCCAAATTTTCAAAAAGTGAACCAAATTACATACACTTTGTATAATAATCCAATGACATCTGTCAAAGTCCCTTTCATCAAGACTTCTATTTAATTTATGGTTTCTTGTTCCTTAAATCATGCGATTAATGTTGATTAAATCTTTAAAACAAGTATACATTGTAATTAATTTGACTTGGTAAGTTCTCCCATATGCAGCAAGACATTTACTCACATCACATGATATAATTGACCAATGAAGCCAAATTAACAGGAACCATTCGTGCATATTCTTCTTTCTACTTTTTTTACTTTCTAAAAATAAAAAATACGTGAATGACATGATAAATGGTTAAAGATAGTATTAAATAAAAAGAAAAAATTTTGCTAAAGAAAAAATTTATCAGTTGCATACAAGATGTGCTAATGAAGTTTGGTCCGATTAGTAACGAGTTGATTCATACTACTTTCAGTTTTTTTTTATAAAAAACAGTTGATTTTTTAAATTTATTGAATAATTAATGTATGGTAATGGGTTCAATTGATGTATGATACATCAATTGTTTAACTCACGCAGACATTTTGATAATTTTAGTAATAATTTATATATCTTTGTCAATACTCTATGAATGAACTCTAATTGTCGTAAACTCCTGAGATTCATCTCATCTAAACTTCTTTATTATAAAAAAAAATATCAAAGAACTATTCGTATTTGTATTTAATCATAGCCAAAACGAAATTGATTAAGGTGCGTCAATAAAAATTGATCATGTAAGAATTGACGCATATTTTGTTGAGTTTAATTCATGTTGTCATCATAAAGCGTGACTAACTTATAAGTATCTACCATATCAATATCTCTTAGCCCGCTCTGATTCCGGTGAACTCTTGAGATCTAATTCATCTAAAAAAATTATTAAAAAAAAAATCATACACTAGCAAGTACTAGTAGCAACTACTAGTAAATATCTAATAAAGCTTATGAATAAACATGTGGGATCCACTTCATTTTGGTGAAAAGGGAAGGTTCAACAGAAATTATTAAATGCAGATATAAATGTAGCAATTATTAGCTGCAACAATACATAGCAAATTTTCACCCAATAATTCATCTTATTTCTTTTTTCTTATCTTATCTCACATTTCCTAGTTTTTTCATTCATCTTTTTTTCTCATTTTTCATCTCTAATACATGAAAGTATATACAAGTTGTATAATACTAACGTATAGTTGAAGGCATGTTCAAAAAACCGCGTTAACATAACAAGATTAACGTGTTATCACATAGTATTATACACTACCAAAATACCTGTATGGTTGACATGTTTTCATAGTTGACTTCAACAAAAAAGACAAAAAAAAATGCCAATGTTGTGATAAGAGTGTGTGTGTGTGTTTGTGGTACATAATAAGGCATTCATTTTTTTTGTTTTTGTTTCTTAGTAGTACTCCACAATTAATTTTTACAAGTTTATACATATATGCTTCTTTAATTCATATCATTAATTAAAATCCCAGATAAGGATTTTGTTGATTAGATATCTATGTGGCAGTTCATGGCACTCTCTTCTGTATTTTCTCTGCTTTTTCTTCATTGCTCATTGTTTGTAGCATTGGTATCTGGATGTAAAACATTGCAAGGTGAGTTTCTAATTCTGAAACATTTTCACACACATACGTACGTACGTACATATGTACGTATGTATGTAGAAATGTAGCAATAGTAAAATTTTGTTGCAAGATGTGTTCTTCATAAACAAATGTTAGAAATTATTGGACCTTGTCTATGAAGATGTATACATAAATGCAATGTTTTAAATCAATATCGTGTCGCGGTCATATTATGATTCCTGATATTGCGAAAAATTGCAGTCAAATACAGCTGATATAGCCGCAATTGTGTTGTGATTGATTTGTGATTCTTTTGTTTGGTATGATGTGCAGGGTTACCACCAGCGGTAATAGCACGAGGCGGATTTTCGGGGATATTTCCTGATTCGAGTTTACCTTCCTATAATTTGGCACTAAAAGCTAGCTCCCCAAATATCACTCTATGGTGTGATGTGCAACTGACAAAGGATGGAGTTGGAATTTGTTTTCCAGACATCAAGTTGGACAATGCAACCGACATTTCTATCGTTTATCCTGGCAAAGCTAAGGATTACTCGGTTAATAAGGTTCCAACTCGCGGATGGTTTTCCCTCGATTTCAACTTCAATGAACTAGCGAATGTCTCGCGTGAGTTAAATCTTTCTCATTGAATTATAAACTTTCTTCCTTTTTCGCCTTTCTGATATGTGCTTGTTACTGGTAATTTTCTTGTTACTTGGACAGTTGTTCAAGGAGTGTATTCTCGAACGAATAAGTTTGATGGAAGAAACTATCACATTTCCACGGTTGAAAACGTAGCTAAATTAGTAAAATCGCCATCAACTGGTCTATGGTTAAATGTTCAGGTAATAATGAAATGAATGTAATAGACTATTTTGTTTCAAGGAAAGTCCTAAAGTTCAAGATTGTTACTTTCGATTTTTAATCTCTATTGTATACTCACAATATATATGTTTTTCGAAATAATATGCAGCATGATACATTCTACAAACATCACAATTTGAGTGTAGAGAAATTTCTATTGTCTCTTTCTACTAAAGGAGTATCAATCAATTACATCTCATCGCCTAACGTGGATTTCTTAAGACGAGTAAGATCAAAATCAAGTTTTAAAAAAACCGTTACGATCTTCAGGTTTCTAGAGCAATATAAGATTGAACCTACAACCAACAAGACTTATGGTGCACTCTTGAAACACCTCAAATTTATCGGAACATTTGCTTCCGGAATTCTTGTTCCGAAAGGCTATATATGGCCTGTAGACTCGCAACTTTATCTGCAGCAACATACCTCTCTTGTCGCGGATGCTCATAAAGAAAGGCTTAAAGTTTTTGTTTCAGATATTGTTAATGATGTTCCATTTAGCTACAATTTCAGTTATGATCCTATGGCTGAATGTTTGTCTTTCATTGACAATGGTAACTTCTCTGTTGATGGTATTCTGTCTGATTTTCCAGTAACTCCATCTGCAGCCATAAGTAAGTTGTTTCCTCTCTATAGATTAGTTTTTAGAGTTAAACTGCTAAACGTATACACTTGTCGGTGTAAAAAAGTTTTACACATGTATCCAGTCATATCTCACTGCGTAGATATTTGACCCAACTTTTATAATACTAGCACTTTGGCCCACTAACTTTATCCCGTTTTGCAAAAGGCTGCCCCTTCACAAATTTTGACCAAGTCAATGCACACGTGAATAGTGACTCACATGCCACGTCAGCATGTCATGTGACTCACTGTCCACGTGTGCGTTGACTTGGTCAAAATCAGTAACTCAAACTACTGATACGCCTTTTCTTGACTTTATCTTTGTCTAATGCTATCATAAATTATATTGGCGATTCCTTCTGCAGATTGCTTTTCTGGTCTAGGAAGAAATGCCAAAAAACAAGGTATAATTTATTTGAAGTACTCTATTGATACATTAATTCATTTATTCATTCTATGCAACTTATAAGATGTATTGAGGTAGCATAATATTTAAATAATCTTTATTGACATGTTCATGCCTCTTGAATTATTTTTTCATGCTAAAGTGGAGACTTTGATAATTACAAAATATGGAGCAAGTGGAGACTATCCAGCTTGTACAGATCTTGCATATAAGAAAGCTAAATCAGATGGAGCAGATGTAATTGATTGTCCTGTTCAAATCTCCAAGGATGGAGTTCCCTTTTGTTTAAGTTCTATAGATCTTTCAAAGAGTACAACAGTTTCTGATACGAAATTCAGAAACCGTTCGGCTATTATTCCAGAGATTCAAAATGGAAGTGGCATATATGCATTTAGTTTGACATGGAATGAAATCAAAACATTGACGCGTAAGTCAAATGCTACATGTTCTTCAATGCTTATCTTCTATGTATGATATTGTTTAGGCATTGTATCCTTTGATTTATTTCGTTGTTTTTCATACATTGCAGCGTCAATATTGAAACCTTTTGAGAAATACTTATTGTTCCGGAATCCGAAATTCAAAAATCAAGGGAAATTTGTTACCTTGTCTGATTTTTTATCCTTGACTAAAGGCTATGGAATCTTGATCAACATAGAGGTGAGTTCTTACATCATCTTGGTTAATTGCTTCATCAGCAATATAACGAGTGGTTTCCAACTCGATTAGTTCCTTTACGCTTTGTTAATGACATTTTTCTTTCATTATCAGAATGCTGCCTACCTCGCAAAGAAGCGTGGACTAAGTGTGACCAAAGCAGTCCTTAATACTCTTAAAAAATCTGGTTATGATGAACAAAGATCACCTAAAGTTATGATTCAATCAACACACAAATCAGTACTAAAGATATTCAAGGATAAATCGAAATATGAAAGGGTTTACAAAGTTGGTGAGAATATTCGTGATGCTGACGACAAAGCTATAGAAGACATAAAAACATTTGCTGATTCTGTTATGGTACAAAAGGCTTCTGTTTTTACTCAAAGTGAAGCTTTTCTAGTAAACTCTACAAATCTTGTAGCAAGATTGCACTCATTCAAGCTACCAGTTTATGTAGAAACTTTCAGCAATGAATTTGTATCTCAAGCATGGGATTACTACTCAGATGCATTTGTTGAAATCAATTCATTTGTGGTTGGAGCTAAGGTTAATGGCATTATCACTGACTTCCCTAAGACGGCTGTGAGATACACGAGTAAGTATAAATTTCAAGTAAATAGATATTTTGATTGTTGAACGTATGAATCGATGTCATTATAGTTCATTAAATTTCAATATTAGTCAGTTTGATCCGCGTATGAGATTTTTTTACTTTGTTCCTCAGAGTGTCTTTTGTTAGACAGTTTGGTCCGTAAAATCACTAACAGTCGGAAAATACACTCATGGATGTTTTGGTAATTTTGATATACTCATGAACTATAGTGACATCGTCTCACACATTCGACTTGTATGATATTGATTTAACTCTTATTGCTGACTTGATTGTTTTTCTACTTGTTGCAGAGAACAAGTGCTTAAAGCATAGAAACAAAGCACCTTATATAAGCCCTATTCAACCTGGAAAACTTTTAAAACAAGTTACTGATTTTTATCTTCCACCACCTTCCCCTCAACTCCCAGTTTTACATGATAGTAATGTAACTGAGCCACCTTTGCCAAGTGTTTCTAAAAAACTTCCAATTTTCGGCGCTGCTCGTTGAATAGCATAAAGAAAGCAAACAGGAAACAAAGTGTAGCATCCATACATGCCATTTAACTTGAGAGTTCCATTTTTTGAAATGGGGAATTCAAGGATTTCTTTATATGAGAAGTGTTTTACCTTATGATTTGTTCTATTCTATGATGTGATTATCTAAATAGCTTTATTTCATTGTCAATAAAATTCTTTTGGATTGTGGAGACAAAATTTTCCTTGCTTCTATCAATTTACACAACAATTACAACACATTTTCACATACCAAAGATATAAAATACACTGCATTTGGTCGTGAAGCAAATCTCAACTTGTAAATAGTAACATACACAAGGTCTTTATATAGTTGCTCTTTTTCATAGTAGCAATAAAACATATCAATTACTATACATATTATAAATTAACAACAACACTCACAATCAAAGTTTTATGTTATTTTATAATCACAAACAAGAAACAAAAAAACAAACCAAATTATAAGAATGAACACTCCCTCTCGTCTACAATATGGACCAGATAAATCAGTTATTCAATGAATCTGAAAAAATAAAAAATCTTTGGTTATATTTGAGATCAGAGTGACTACTATGTAAAGTAATGTTGAGTTTAAAGTGCGAGTAGTTAAGTCTCACATCGGTTATGAATGAGAAAAATATTGAATTTATATGAGAGGGGACACATATACTAGATGCCTTAAAATTTTGGGTTGAGTTGTGGCATGTGGTCCTTCCAATAGAATTTCTTTTTAGAAAAAAGTATCTTCAAAAAGGTAAGGAAATAAATTCAATCAGAGGGTTTATCTTAAATCTGGTGTGACTCAATCATCTAAGAGTCAATCATCTAAGAGTCAGAAAACATTGTGTACCATGCACAACTTCATTGACATGTGCATAGTAGAACTGACTCAACTTTGTGTACTGTGCTTGATATTTACAAAAGACACGCTTTACAGATTCCCATTTTGTGGACAACAGAGAACTTCCTTTCTTCATGATAGAATAGAACCTGCACTAAGCAACTCTCAAGGAAAAAACAATAGTCACAACTTTACTAAAATGGCAGAAATTGCAGTGTCTTTGGTTGTGGAACAATTACTTCCACTGTTAAGGGAAGAAGCCAAGCTGTTGAGAGGTGTTCACAAGGAGTTTGCAGAGAT
The DNA here is from genome assembly GCA_030408175.1 of Trifolium repens. Lineage (NCBI taxonomy): Eukaryota > Viridiplantae > Streptophyta > Magnoliopsida > Fabales > Fabaceae > Trifolium > Trifolium repens. The sequence continues at coordinate 9,279,478 of CP125841.1, forward strand.
TAAAGATGAACTTGAAAGCATCCAAGCCTTCCTTAAGGATGCAGATAAAAGAGCTGTTTCAGCTGAAGGTGAAGGAGTTAAAACATGGGTGAAGCAAGTTAGAGAAGTAGCTTTTCGCATAGAAGATATCATTGATGATTATTTGATCCATGTCGGACAAAAGCCTCGTGATCCTGGATGTGTAGCTTTAGTCTGTAAGATTAAAACTATGATCCCTCGTCATCGAATAGTGTCTGAGATTCAAGATATTAAGTCATCTGTACGCGGGATCAAGGAAAGAAGCGAAAGATATGGCTTTCAACGTTCTTTGGAACAAGGATCAAGCAAATGGCACGATCCTCGAGTGGCTGCTCTTTACATTGAGGAAGGTGAAGTTGTGGGCTATGAAATACAAAGAGAGAGGTTGATTGATTGGTTGATAAAGGGAAGAGATGATCGAACGGTAGTTTCCGTAGTAGGAATGGGAGGGCAAGGAAAAACAACTCTTGCCAAGAAAGTTTTTGACAGCAAGAATGTTATTGGACACTTTGATTGTCGTGTATGGATCACAGTATCTCAATCGTATAATGTCGAAGGGTTGTTGAGGGACATGTTACTAAAGTTTTACAAACAAAAAGGAGAAGATCCTCCTAAGGATATTTTTCAAATGGATCGAGGTTCGTTAATTGATGAAGTAAGAAACTACCTGCAGCAAAAGAGGTATGTTATCGTGTTTGATGATGTTTGGAGTGTACATTTTTGGGATGATATCGAATTTGCTATAATTGATAATAAAAATGGAAGTAAAATATTTATCACAACAAGGAACCTTGATGTTGTGGTATCTTGTAACAAATCTTCTTTCATTGAAGTGCTTGAGTTGCAACCATTAACTCAAGAACAATCTTTGGAGTTGTTCAATAAGAAGGCATTTAGATTTGACTATGGTGGGTGTTGTCCAAAGGAGCTCATTTCTATAGCTAATGAAATTGTTAAAAAATGTAAGGGTTTACCACTAGCAATTGTTGCAATTGGTGGTCTTTTGTCTGCAAAAGAGAAAAATGTGTTTGAGTGGCAAAGATTTAGTGAAAATCTAAGTTTTGAGCTAATAAAAAATACACATTTGATTGGGATAAAAGAAATATTAGGCTTAAGTTATGATGATTTGCCTTACTATCTCAAGTCATGCTTGTTGTATTTTGGAATATATCCAGAAGATTATCAAGTTAACTCAAAGAGAGTAATTCGACAATGGATCGCTGAAGGGTTTGTGAAGGAGGAAAGGGGGATGACTTTAGAAGAAGTTGCGAAAGGATATTTAACAGAGTTGATCAATAGAAGTTTGGTGCAAGTATCTTCCCTTAGATTTGACGGTAAAGCTAAAGGTTGTCGAGTTCATGATCTAATACGTGATATGATTCTTGAAAAATTTAAGGACTTAAATTTTTGCAAGCATATTAGTGAAGATGGAGAATCATCCTTAAGTGGAACAGTTCGACGCCTATCAATAACAACCACTTCCGATGATTTCATTGAGCATATTGAATGCTCACATGTTCGGTCAATACTTGTTTTTACAAATAAAAAATCAAATACCTCTGCGAAGAGAATTCCTACAAAATGTAAGTGGTTGAAGGTTCTTGATTATGAATCTACTCCATTATTTAACATTCCTGAGAAATTTGGAAATTTGATCCACTTAAAGTATTTAAGTTTGGGGTATATAACAGCAGGTAAAATTCCAAACTCCATTGGCATGCTCCAAAACCTAGAGACCTTGGATCTAAAGGCTACTAGTGTTACTGAGTTGCCAAAAGATACTTGCAAGCTAAGAAAGTTAAGACATCTTATCGGCTCTGGACTGTCATTGATTCAATTAAACAACGGTATTGGAGAGATGACATCTCTACAAACGCTGCATTATGTTAATTTAGGCATGGATGGTGCTGCTGTGGTAATTAAAGAGTTGGGAAAGCTGAAGAATATGCGTGAATTGGGGTTGCTTAATGTTTGTAGAGAAGATTACAACGTTCTATCATCTTCGATTAATGAAATGCATCACTTGGTGAAGTTACATGTTAAACTAAGTTCTCCAGGTAATGATGAATTCATTGATTTGAATTTGATTTCACCGCCAACTAGGCTTCGAAAACTTACACTACGTGGGAGGCTTCAGAAGTTGCCAGAGTGGATTTTAGAGCTTGAAAATCTTGTTGTGTTGAGGTTTAAGCTTTCATGTTTAACTAAAGATCCAATGCAATCTCTAAAAAGTTTGCAACATTTGTTGATCCTTTCTATAGGAGTTGGTGCTTATGGAGGTTCACATTTGTATTTTCAAGATGGATGGTTTCAGAAACTAAAGGAACTGGATATTGGATCTTCTGATGAACTGAGCGATATTATTATCGATAAAGGAGCGCTGTCTTCTTTGAAAAAACTTCAGTTATACGGACTCCCGAAACTGAAGAATATACCAACCGGCATCCAACACTTGGAGAAGCTTGAAGTTCTCCATATGAGGAGTATGCAAGTTGAATACTTGCAGCACAAGTCTCCTGAGGATTGGAATTGGATCATGGAGCATGTTCCCTTTGTAGAAATTTCTACCTCTGATGGAAATATTGTTCCAAACTCATAGAAATCATACTTTATCTTACTTGGGGGACCAAAAGGTGTGTTTTTTCTTCCTCAAATTTATTCTTTGTACAATATATATTGTTTTATATTTCCTATATATTACCATTTCTGGGTCTAACCGGCTTGTAAGGTGAAAATGACATCTATTTATAAATTCATATCCAAGTCATCTCACATTTAATGTAGAATTTATTAACAATTTTGTTGTAATCTTTTCATTCCAAAAGTCTAATTTTTGAAGTGTATTGTGATAATAATTTTCTGTGATTTAGTAGGTGTTGAGCTTCAACTCCAAGTGCAATGGCAATTTAGATTCTCCAGTAGGGACTTTCACTACAACATTTTGGGTTATGTTCCTCAATAATAATAAAAAAAGTTATATCATTTGTCATTATTTTATCATGGTGTATATGAAGTCTCTAAATTGTTGCTTTTGATATTTGAGTGGTTTGTAATTGGAGTATATCATATTTGTAACATGTTATAAGAGCTTGAGCTCCCCTTTTGATAATTATGTATTTTGGTATTTTCTTTCTGTTGTCGTGGATGGCTGGAAAATAAATAACCGAAAATATGTAATCATTGAACTAAGGAATTATCCATAAATACTTGTAAAAAATTGAGTTAGAGACTGGTGAAAAAGAGAAAATAAATGGCATTATATTATTAGGAAAATGTTAATTAAACGGTACACCTAACACCGGATATATTACTTAAGCATATATTAATATAGAAATATTTTTTAAAAACTTTTACATTTAAAACTTTTTATTTCCTTTTTAAATATGCTTAATTAATGCACCGACTGATACACGTATCACCCAAAAGAAATTCCAAAAGTTAACTATTATGAAACTAACAATGTCGGCTATTTAGATCATGAATGTAGTGCAAAGAGTGACATATTTATATTTTATGACACGTTCATTTTTTATGAAATTTCTACCACATGTCATCATTTCTGTTACACACTTATAGGTGATGCGGTTTTTTTTGTTTTGAAGGAAGGTGATGTGGTTGTTTGTTACTTCCTTTGACTCTTTATTCTCATATTCACCCATTAATTAACATAACAACCTCAACCTTTTTGTTTGTTTCAATTTTGTTTTCGACTTTAATTAAAATAACAACATCAACCTTTTTTGTTTGTTTCAAATTTTCCATACAAATTACTATTGTTACTACAAAAGGTAGTGTGAGTGAATAACTCTTAGAAATCAGAGCAAAATATATAATGGGTATGATGAGTTTGATGGTTGCACTTAATCTTTCTGCAACTGATGTGGAAAAAAATATTGTTCATGATCATGCACAAGTTGTGTCTTTGACACTCTTTGTTGCTATTCTTTGTCTTTGTTTGTTAATTGGTCACTTGCTTGAAGGAAATCGATGGATTAATGAATCTATTGTCGCTGTTTTTGTTGTAAGACATCATAACCTCTCATTTCTATTTTAATTACTCTTTCTATGTCTTTTGTTTTTTTATCATTCTTGTATGTGTTGTGTTATTGCATATGCATCATTTGTTGTTGTTAATTAGTAATGGTTGAAAATTTAGTTATGGGTGTGATTTCATTGGTAGATACTATATAGGTTATTTGATGGTGAAATTGTTTGTCCTTTTTTTACAGATTAAAAAATTAAAAAATTAGTAATTTTGATATTAAATAATTTAGAGATTAATTTTTAGAGATTTTATAGAAAAGTATAATTTACTTTGTGTTTGTTTATTGTAATAAAAATCACTTTTTTTTAATAAAATAATCTTTGACGTGTTTGGTTACAACCTGTAAAAGTGATTTTTTTAGTTATAAAATAACTACACTTGTTTTCTATCTCTTCTAAAAAAATCAATTATTTGAGAAGCTACTCTTAGCAGCTTATCATTTTTAGCTGTTTTCTGATTATTTTTAGATTCTGAGATTTTTAAAAATCTGTAACAAACAGATATAATATTTTTAAAAGTGATTTTTTTCTAAAATAATCTATAACAAACGGCCTCAGTTGAATGAGGGTGGGATGATTAATATGAATTAATTTCAAGCTAGGAAGCATGGACAGCTATGATATACTTCAATTTCTCAAATTATTAGTGTCGTGTACGGTGTCGGTGCCCAACCAGAAGGACTGGAGCTGTTGGATGTTGCTCAGTGCTGCTATAAATTAACAACCAAAAAGCTCTGCGTCGAACTTCAGCCCCTTCGAGTTGGCGACGGGGCAACAGCATCTGACGCCCCACACCATTGCGGCAGGAGGAGGCTTGCCCATCAGCCAGCCTACTTTGTTTGCCAAGACGTGGCAGGAGCGCAACGACCTCGCCCGTGTCCGTCTCCGTGCTACATAGACTTTCCAGGCCTTTTCATTCAAAATGAAAGATCAATACATTGTTAATTAATATACTTGTGCCTCTAATATGCTCTTTTATGATATAGGGGTTCATTACTGGAGCGATAATTTTGTTAATCACTAAGGGAAAAAGTTCTCACATCCTTATATTTGATGAAGAATTATTCTTCATATATCTTCTTCCTCCCATAATATTCAATGCAGGGTAAAAATTTCTCTCTTCTATTACACTTTAAGAACCTCTTGTGACTCCAAAAATATTGATGTTTTTGACTTATCCTACTAACAGATTTCAGGTGAAGAAGAAACGGTTCTTCCACAACTTTTTCACAATCATATTGTTCGGTGTAATCGGTGTTTTTATTTCAGCTTCTATTATTACAGCCGGTAATGATTGATTAGTCTTTTTATTATCCTCTTATGTGAAATTTATAGCACTATCACTGATAATTTTCATTGATTCGCCTTACATTTGGTTCATCTAGGCAGCTGGTGGCTCTTCCCCAAGTTGAACTTTCTTGACCTCAACGTGCGAGATTATCTTGGTGAGATTAATTGCATCATCATTCAACTCATTATTATGCAGAATCTATATGTATCCTATTTGAATAATAATAATTTGCTTATCTTAATGTGATTCAGCTTTAGGAACAATTTTCTCCTCAACAGACACAGTTTGTACGCTACAGGTTGGTTAGATTGATGAACGACTTTCTGCATTTAATTATATATCAACATGCTCTTAGTGTCAACATTACATGTGGGAGCTCTTGTAGGTTCTCCATCAAGATGATACTCCTTTACTATACAGCCTAGTATTTGGGGAAGGAGTGGTAAACGATGCTACATCAGTCGTACTCTTCAATGCAGTCCAAAAGATTGATGTTTCGAAACTTGACGGCCGGTCATTGAGTGTTATTGGTGATTTCTTGTATCTATTCTCAACAAGTACTGCTCTTGGAGTCATAGTAAGTACTGTACATGAACATTGTATACAAGAATTGACGAAGTTATATTTACATGTTATTAGCTAACTTCATGGCTTCGTATAATTCTCTAGTTTGTTGATAGCATTACATTCTCATGCATCTAGCTATGTTACCAACCTGTTAAATGGAGAAGCATTCAGGAATGAAGTTTACAAATTTTTTCTCTTTCTCCGCTCGTACTTTTTTCTCGGAAATCCTATTTACTTCAATGAATTTATGTTTGTTGCAGGCTGGACTTATCACAGCATATATCTTGAAAGCCTTAAGTTTTGGAAGGTATGTATTTTATTCTCTAAAAAGTTCTCCAAAATGGTATTTTCAGAATGATCTGAAATGGTAACATCGAAGTTCAACACTCCCATTTCATATTCTTGAGTTAATGAAGTTAAATTTTGAGGACAAGTTAACAAATTTCTCCCTGCATATGCCTGCAGACATTCAAGTGTTCGTGAAATCTCAATGATGATGTTAATGGCATACCTGTCCTACATGTTGGCAGAGGTATTAGATGCTCATTTAATCTGTTACGATATAAGCTATAATAAATTGTTTTCATAAGCTATCCTGAAACACTATGGACATTTAATAAGTTGTTATCATGAACTCTCCCAAATAGTCTCACAAGTGCTTATGCAAGTAGACAAGTTCAAATAAGTAAATCCAAACAAACCCTAAATTTGTTTGGATTCGATCAACATGAAGTCGGCTAAGCTTGTGGCAATTTTGGCTTTATTAAGTTTTCTAATACTTTCCTTCTTGGAGCCACTGAAGTGTGAAACTGTAGTGATGATAAAGTTATGATCAAAATGTTTTTAGTTAATGACATTAAATATTTCTATGTAGCTGAACAAGACTATGAGCTCTTTTTTTTTCCTTTCACTATTCATCATAACTGAAAATTCTTATGCAGCTATTTGAGCTAAGTGGAATCCTCACTGTTTTCTTTTGTGGAATAACAATGTCACATTATGCATGGCATAATGTGACTGAAATTTCAAGAATCACAACCAGGTATTGATTAATATATGGTAAATTTTAATAATTTCCAGACTCAAGGTCTGAGATTTCTGATTGTGGTATCTCTTCTTCAGGCATGTGTTTGCAACAATGTCGTTTATTGCAGAAACTTTCATATTTTTTTACGTCGGTATGGATGCCCTTGACATTGCAAAGTGGAGGATGACCGAATTAGGGTACTATTTCTTTCTAAAACTCTGTACTATTTAATTCCACTAATAGATCCTAAGTATTTTGTGATTTTCTTTCATGACGTTCTTTTAATTTGCAATATCGGAAAATGATTGAAACAAGAACAGATTAGCTGTGATGTAGTGTTTTTCGAAATCTTCTTAAAATTATCTTGCAAGATACATTGCAATAGTTCAACTTGGTATTATATAGCCTTTGTTTTGTTTTAATAAAATTTTCTTGTCAAATATATTGCAGAATTGGAAATTTGATGGGAATTTACAGCGGCTTAATCTTTTTAATATTACTTGGAAGGGCTGCATTTGTTTTCCCCCTCTCCGCACTTGCCAATTATATGAATAGACGCTCTGAACAAACACCGAGTATCACATTCCAACACCAGGTTACTGAACATGTTTTATATGATATACTTTTAGTGTTGAAGTTATACGAGAAAATATTTTTCCATTGGCATCTTAAGTTTGGTGAATGATTCAGATAATTATTTGGTGGGCGGGGCTAATGAGAGGAGCAGTTTCGATTGCTTTGGCTTTCAAACAGGTATGTGCATGAAATTTTCATTTCTAGACATTGTTACTAAACCATGAATAATACTAGTGTCGAATACAAAAGGAGGTATGATTGAATTTTCATATTTTTGTTTATGCAGTTCACGTACTCGGGAGTTACTTATAATCCAGTTAATGCGACAATGATCACAAACACCATTATTGTTGTCCTTTTCACCACACTGGTGAGTTGTTGTGCTTCTCGTTCTTAGGTTTTCAGTCTAATTCAACTCTATAAAACTGGTGTAAAGTGAAGGGTTGTCTAGGCTTTATACGCTCTACCTACCAACAGATCTTGAATAGATTATGATATTGCTAGATGAAAATTGTCTAGGCTTTCTATGCTCACAATTTCGGCCCCATTTGGATAAACAACTTAATCAAGCACTTATAGCATAAATATTTATCATATAAGTGCTTATGCATAACCTACTTTTATAGTGAAGTATAAAACATAGTCAATCAGTTTTCATATAAGCAATAAGCTACTTTTATAGTAAAATATAAAGTATAGTCATACTATTTTCATACAAGCTATATGTTGTTTACACAGCTTGGTCATTCTTATAATGTTTCAATATCGCCAAAATGATTGCAGGTGTTTGGTTGTCTAACAAAACCACTTATTCGATATCTACTTCCACACCATGCAGCAAGAGTAAACAACAGAAATGAAGAAGAATCAAGGGCACGCGCTGAGGACATGAATCTACCTTTGTTATCCTTTGAGGAATCGGCAGCAACCAACATTAGCCGCGCAAAGGAAAGTCTATCCATGTTAATAGAAAGTCCTGTGTACACCATACATTACTATTGGAGAAAGTTTGATGATGCCTACATGAGACCGATATTTGGAGGACCGCGTGCTAACCCTTCAGACTGCTAGAAAAGAAGCAATATAACAAATCATTGATATCTAAAAGATGCACTTCAAATTTGAAAAACAAATTATGATCTGACCCTTTCCGGTTTTGAAAGTTAAGTAACTTATTTGCGCATTCAATGCACTGTTTTGGAATACACTAACGTAGAGTTTCTTAATACTGATCAATGTTGGAATTTAGCCTTTTTATTGTAGCTTGATGTTACTCAAGGCAACATTTTGAAAAACCTAGGTTGCCTTGAAATGGATTTGTAAATTCTTCAGTTCTAATCCATTTAATTCTGTGTTATGAATTTTGAACAAGAGAAACATGCATTTTAATGTTTTACTATATTTATATATGGATTTAATCCATATAAACCGTCAGTGTAGGGATCTTTTACACTATCAATCATAATTGTTAAATCGTCTTGACTTGAATTGTATCTAACTTTCAAAATCATGTAAATGATTGGTTATGATTTGCTGACAATGGAAAAAAATATTACACAGACGATGATGGGATTCACTCTCAGCGTCTATCTTAGATCTAATATTGGGTTTAGTTGTTCGATCTTGAGCACCCATATGGGTTGGCCCGGGGGTGAAGGCTTTGGATCTTGGAGTGTACTTCTCTCAAAATGTCGGATTCAAATCTTTCTGGTGTCACTTCTTGTGTTGGGTCAGTCCATACAGAGTAAAACTGAGTTCAATTGGATGGACGGTAGAATTGGTGTCCCTCAAGTTAATAGGTATTTAGGTCAGATACCGAGTGTAATGGTTCAATTTTGAGAACAAAGAAGGGTTTTCGGATCCTTGTTATTCTGCCCTCCACACTACAAATGTTACTTCAATGAAGAGGTATATGTCAAAGTCATATTAGTGTAGTGGTTATAAGTGGTACACAATCTTTACTTTTGCAAATGTGTTTAGTTTAAAGTTCAAATTATACACAAGACTTGAAATTCATGTCATTGAGTGAAAAATATAATTTTATTTTTTTTGACATTCATGTCATTGAGTGAAAAATATAATTTGTAATCTAATTTTAGTACATCAAATAACTTTATAAAATTTAATAGATATATAGGAAACTGATACATCACACATCTTGAATACATATATATGTAAAAGGTACACAAATTGAAACTAAACTACTCATTTATTAAAAAGGGTTTATGCTAAATTAACCATTTCAAAGGCAAGTGATTCTCAATAATTGCTTCATCAAGTCTCTGCAAAATTAGCAATAATGAGTCATAAAACACATACCATAATAAATATTAAAGCTGCATTTATATATTTAATGTCTATTCAGAGCTTAGTTAATTACCTCTACATCCAGATGGTATTTTGAGACCACATTTTTTAGGCAAGGCCAAAGCCTTTGTAGGATTGATTCCAAGTGCAGGTAGAAGAGACTTGTACCTACAAAGACAAGACAAATCAGCCTTTTTAATAAGTCCACAACATTTTGTATTTGGTTTTGGAGGACGTTTTCCAGTAATTGCTGCCTTGCATAAGTCTATCTTATCTGTGTTAATGTTACATATTACAATAGCTTTTGTACCACCAAACAATGTAATGAGTAATGCTACAAAAACTAGCAAATTTATTATCAAAACATTGACATTAATTTGTACCATACTCTTCTAAACTTGGTTATAAACAAGGTGTGATGTTAATTTATATATAGTGGAGTTTTAACAGATCTAGGGTGTTATTGCAAGTTGCAATATTATTTTACATGGCTAGCTTCACATGGTTTTAGGTGTGTGACTTGCAATATTATTTTACTTGGTTTCACTTGGTTTCACTTGGTTTTAGGTGTGTCATGTGAATCTCCATTGGATGTATGTTCACGAGATAGGTTTACAAAAGAATTAAAGATGTAATGTTTACCATAAAGAAACAGTTGATCACAACAAAACAATATTTAAACTGGCCTGCTAATAAACAAATATTGTCACACTACCTCACACAGGTTGGTCTGGGATCTTGGAGTGTGCTTCTCTCAAGGTTTCAGGTTCGAATTCTCTAGTGTCTCTTTTTGTATTTGGTCAGTCCATATAGAGTGAAATTCTGGCTTTCAATACCCCCTCTCACTAGTTGACGGTGAGATTGATGTCCCTCGGTTTATTCAGTCCTTGAGCCGAATACCGAGTCTTAAAAAAAAATAAAAATTGTTCCACTAAGCATTTGCCAAAGGTGTGAATTTAATAAGTATTATTAACCTTTGGGTTGCTGAAGAGGCTTGCATTTTGAGGGACATATTTCACTAATAAACACATTTTTAGATAATATTAGAAACTTTTTGTGTATATTTGGTATCACGGTTGGTATGCCAGAATCCTGGTGATACCAAACATATAATAGACACATGATTAAAATGACTTGATAGAGGATAGTTCAATTGATCATAGATAGACTCTTATACTATTAATCCATTGACAGTTTATATCTCATCTTACAAATTGTATGGCTGGAGGATGATGATGATGGAAACAAATTTGCTGTCATGGTAAAAGTTGCAGATAATAGGCCATATTTTCTGTTAAATGCAAAGAAAAACATATTATCTGTAAAATGGACGATTGATTTCGTTCAAATGCATCGCCAATGGTCACTTCAAATTCCATTTCCCTCTGAATAATGGTGCAGAATTGGAGAATATTGATACATAGTTGAGGACAATAGGTTTTGGGGGTTTTTCTTCCGCATAAACATATTAGGCGCCGATTTTTTTTCTGTCATATCAGGCCTAAATATGCAGGTTGCGAAACAATTCTTTATGCTGGTGCGGGAGCTTTGACACAACAGAAATAACATGGTTTATAACCGTAAATTCAAAAATTCGACCAATAGGAGCAACTTCCGGGAAGGCTAATTTATTTTGGCAGAGCTGGAATTCTGTGCAGCAGAAGCAAGGTACAGCCGGAAGAAATCCGAACCAAAATATTATGCAGGAGCAGCAGACTGATCCTTTGGTCGAAACCTCCACATAATGGTTAACTTGCTATCGCGAGTTTGCGGCTGCATATACAGGGTGCATCCTTATCTTGTACTACCAACTAAAGAAGGTGAGGATTTAATTCTGCTCAAAGCATTGCAGTGGGTTCCGCAGCGAGGCTTGGCGAACGTCATTTTCGAAAGCGATTCAAATATCACAATTGATGCTGTTCATAGTTCTTCCAATGATGCATCAGATTTTGGTTCTGTCATAACGTAAGTAATATTAACATTATTATTGCTTATAATTCAAACTTTGTAGTAAACTTTATTCAAAATTGGTTATTCATATTTTGTAGTCATCAACTTTTCTATTGTCCTCCTATTTATATTGATACTATTCTCATTAATGATATATGAAGATATTTAAATTTATGTAATTAAAAACTTTTGTATTCACAACCCAGTGAGTGGGAACCGGATCCTCTCAATCTAATTTTTTGTCAATCTCTCAATCAATAAATTACAACCGTCAAATTAATCCAACGATCCAAAAGACTGGAAGTCTAAATTATTGAAGTAAAATCTAATGTACAAAATAAAATATTCCTCGCACCATATTTGCATCAACGACCAAATTCAACTAAATTCAACCTAATATGATTATACTCATTCCTACAAGATAATGTTTTTATGCATTAGTTTTCTCTTGTCATCTCTAATCTACAACCAGGTGTGAGCTTTTCATCAAAAAGACAACAAGAGAGATGAGAAAATTGGGCATGAAATCTGAATAAACAAATTGAAACTTTTTAAACGTAAGGGACCAAATTAAAACCTAAAATAAACATAAGGGACCAAATGTGTAGTTTAGCCTAAAAATTAACTAAAATCGATTTTAACATCTCCAAAAGTTTAACAAAGATAGACCGGTGAGATTTGAAAAGAGTGTTAATCGGGTGTTACTATAACTCTTAATTTCGAGAGTTTGTGCTATAAACTAAATATATGCAGTTCATCCAAACAAGTCGTTATACAAAAACACCTGTCGTTCGATATTTGTCAAGCACCTTGTTCGCCTTTTTGAAGCTCACTCAGTTGAGTTTTAAAAGATAAAAATGCAAATGCAACTTTAGTGAAGTAAAACAAAAGCATAAACTTTATCTTAGTTTAACCAACATCTAATATGTGCATCTAGCAAACTGCATTTTCATTAACTACATAGTAATAGCATGAGTTATGATTCAAGGATACATCATTTTCTTTCCTATTGAGCATTATACATATTTCAGAATACCAACATGTCACTCTAACCTAAGTGCCAAGTTAGACAAACCACAACCACAGGACCTAAAAACACACCGCCACTCCCAAAATTAAAGTTGTTCCTATAACATCTTCCTTCTACTAATAAGTCATCAGTTATCAACATGAACTAAGAACACAAGTCTAATCAGTCAAATTACAGAACCATATCAACATATGTAGTCAAAGATCAGCTTGTACTATACTGGAATTAACGCCACGCAATCTGTCACTGCAACCAAAAAAACCAATATTTCGTCAAGTTATAGGCACATTTGGAAAAGAAAAAAAAAATATACTATGGCTTAGCATACGTAAACACATAAAAGGCAGCATATTCACGAATTCTGGGAATTGTTTTGCATTATTTAAGAGGTGTAGCATAAATCACTGGTGTATCTTTCTTTGTCCAATATCAAATAGCCGGTTCATTATATTATATGATATCAAAGTGTAGTTAAAAACACCTAGGTCCTGTCTGTTAGGATACCACAAGAGCCTAAGTCAAAAGAGGAGGATGTATTAGTGGAAGTGGAGTGTGAGAGGCCTAAAGTGTGGAGAGTTTGAGAGAAAGAAACTTTAAATAGTACAAATTGCTCAGTTTAGTTGAATCTCAATGCTTCTTCTCCTTATTAAAATACAAGGATTCAAGAACCAACTTCAAATTACAACTTGTAACAAGGGGTGCTTCCACTGCATTGATGCATCCCTTCAGTGCCAGTGCACTGCCACTAAACCCATTGAGGAGGCAAATATCTCTGTCAAGGGACACTTATGTCTCTTTCTCAACATCTTTGAAATAAAAAATGGTCTATCCTTGAACCAAGCAAATATCTGAAGTCTTATTTGATGCTAATGAAAGTTTTTTCTCACTCTTGTGATTAAAAAGGAAATCAATAAAAGTAGAAGAGACTATAAGACATTCTATATGCTAAAAACAAGTAACAATAAGTTATATTATTTCATGCAATAATATCATCCTGAGTATAACATAAAAAAATTGAATTCGCAGAGATTCACCAGCATGCAAAGCAAATAACATTTTGAGACATCACATAATCCAGTTGACTTAACAGTTAAATGAAATCTACAGCTTCGCGGAGAATAGGTCTATTGAAACTTGAAAGATGTTCAGAAATGAAGAGCACTACAATGGTTATGGAAAACAATGCAAATGTAAATTGTACTAACCATAGAATAGAATGTTGTCAGCATCATGATCTCCTAAAAATATGATGACGGCCCAAAACTTCAGGTATTCCCAAAGCGGAAATGCTTTCACAGCCAAAGATCTCCTGAAGCTTTGCATCACACATTATTGCCATAGGATTCACAGGATCCTACAAGTATATTCAAGGTCGTGTAACGGTGGAAGTCAATAAGTTATGTTCCAACAAAGTTCATCACCATACATAATGTTATTTATATGAGCAAAAACTTTTTTCTTTCAAAACTATTTGTGTTGCGGATAAACAGCTATAATCTTATTTGCCTTCAAGAGTTCAAGTGTTCATTGTCATAGAAGCTTGAACTGCTCGTGCTTACATAAAAATGTAGAAACTTGCTAATGTGCCTAATAATTAGAGCTCTATAAATACATTAGATCAACAAAGACTTTTAACATTTTAAACTTTGTTCCTACATGTAATTGTGCTAGGTAAAGCAGAAAATAATTGCAATAAAAGGTACAAGTATAACAGAATACAAGACATTAAATTAACATGCAAAAAAATAATACACATGGAATATTGGAAACAAAAATTGATGTACCAAAAAGACAAGATGTTAAAGTGTGGTAGTTAGAAAAGTTATCAAGCTAACAATGATTATCATGAATCATGATACTTAACGTCAATATACAGTATTACCGATGTGCATGAACTTAGTATAAATCTAAACTCTTGTATACCTCTAGATGGTTGACCTTTATGTACTCCCAGATACGTCTCAGAACCTCTGACTGTAGCATCTCCCTTCCAGTAACTCCGAAAAAGTTAGCAAGTGAATCAGATATTATTACAGAAGGAGTAGGTTCAGCACTTCTTGTTCCCAACTCCACTTCTACCTTCTGTTTCTTTGGGGCAGGTTTTTCTGAAAGTTCCAAAGCATGAAGATATTAAGCAATGCATTAAACAACAATTTTGTAGAAAATATTACCATAATAACCCAGAAACGTACTTGTTGGTTCAAGGGCAATTATGTGTTTAGCCAGCAACTTATTCATCTTGAACATATCAGTACAGTCTGTCTCAAACACCACGCGCAATTCATCATTGCAAATTATCTTCCTTTTATTGCTAGGATCTTGGAGATTGTTTTTCTTTATGTACGCCCATAGTTGCTTCACAATCTAAACCATTCATTCCACAAATTATAAATTTTTCCAGAAGCGGAAACCATATTGAAATATGTAAAGTGAACAACAAACGTCAAAAGTATTACCACAAACCTCAGTCCTTGGCATTGCTGGCTGGCCAACAATGACCTGAAGTTCGGGTGAAACACCACAGAGTTTGTTGAGACCTCCTGGGCCACCTCTTCTCTTTGGCTTAGGTTGAGCACTGCAAAACAAAAGACACAAGTAAGATTTACGTAACATAACCAAACATCACTGCAAGCAAAAAGCAATTAACAAGACCTCTATAACACATCATATCATATTTATATAAAGATGAGAAACAAAGAAGTTCAGTCATATGCAGACTTGGAATGACAAATTTTGGAAGAAAAAAAGGGGCATCTCGGTGCATGAGACTCTCATCAAGTGTGGCTTGGGAGGATAGATATATGCAGCCTTATCGCAATAAGTAGACAGACCGTTTTCCAAGATTTGAACCTATGACCTCCAAGTATCATTTTCATAAACATCGTATAACTCACATAATTCAAAACTGAAAACAATTCTAGAGGTGTAGAATTTTTTTTTGAAGAAGATTCTAGAGGTGTAGAATTGATTGACATGTTTGGTTTTTATAGAGTATAATTGATTTTGCCTCCAAAATTGATTCTACTTGAAGCTAGAAATTGTAGCTTCTGATTCTAGGATTAATTTATACACTCAAATCTACTCTTCAACTCACTTTTACATAAATGTATCCAAACATAAATCACTTTACCGTCAACTCAATTTTAGTAAAAATGAATTTTACATAATCAATTCACTCAAAATCAATTTTTTTCAACGCAGAACCAAACATACACACTTTCCAATTCCACTTGAATTTCACAATCACACACTCCCCAAAATCGAATTTTAAAACAATAACAAATTTTTAACCTAATCTCATCCAATTGTAAAAGCAATTACTCCTACAAGGCTAGAACTAGAACAACCCAGCATCATTTGACAGATCTGATTCATATTCCATACCAAATCAAAACCCAACTTCACAATATTTCATTCTCCCCCCTTTACACCCTAACTACTATATATACTACATAACAACAAAACAAAAATCTCTCATTTCCAAAATTACAACAAAAACAAAAAAACGCTGTTTAAGTAGCATTAATTAATTACTTAAATCAACCAAACACCTCTTTCAATCATGCTACTTTTTCCCTCATTTCCCATTCATGCAACCATCTCAAAATATTAAAAAATATATTAAAAAAAAATTGAAAAAAATCTAACCTTTCTTTGGGAACCACATTGGGAGAAAGAGGAGGAGGTTGAGCAGCAAGAGCATCAGCACAAGCAGCAGTGATAGGGTTATTACGAAACACAGAAGTAGCAACAGGGACAGAGTGGGGATTAGGGTTTTGATGAAGGGCAAAATGGTCCTTATTCTGAAAAGATAGTAATTGTTGAGGTTGTTGTGGTTGTGGTGGTGGTTGTTGTTGTTGTTGTTGTTGTAACTGTCTATGTTGTTGTTGTTGTTGAGAAGCAAAAAGAAGATTGATCTGAGAAGTAATGAAATCAAGTTTATGAGTAAGATCATGACCAAGTTTAGATTGAAGCTCTTGAACAACTTGATTCAATGTTGTGAATGTTCTTGTTCTAGGGTTTGATTCTGTAAACAATGAATGTATTGCTTCAGATATTTCTTCTTCTGTAATAACCATTGCTAAATTCTTTCAAAACAAAATGTTTTGTTTTTTTAAACTGAAAAAATAAAATTAACGGACTCTGTTCTCTCTCTCTTTCTCTTTCTGTCTCTCTGGTTGTCGTTTTTTTTCTCTTTCTCTGTTCCTCTTTCTCTTTCTATTTCTCTCTCTGTTGTTTCTTTTTCTAATTTAACAAAAAAATATTAAAAAATGGTAAAAAGTAGAAAATGACAGAATTCTCGTGGGTCGTTTAATCCTAGACTACCACGTCATCCTTCTCGAAGCTAAACACTCCATCAAACCGTCGATTCAGTTTTTTTAATTATTTTATAAAAATGGATATAAATATATCCAACCTAACCCTGGTAGTGCATCCTAGTAAGACGTTTGATCGGGTTGAAAATTAACTTATTTTTAAACTTAGCAAAATAGCTTATATAAAGAAATAAAGTTTTACATTAATTTATAAATTTTTATTAATAAAAACTATTTTTATAAGCTTCTTTTTTATAAATTATCTTGATAAATTTATAATAATATATAAAAACGTATTTATTTACATAAGTTGTTTTATATAATCCAAAAATAATTTAATCTAAACAAGTGTGAGTGGACATTTTTATTTAAATTTTGTTTGGGTATTATATGTTTGGTAAAGACAGTCCGATAATCTAAAGTTTGGCAGCGAGAAAGTAAAGTTTAGTTCAAAATTGTTCTTACCAAAGTTCAAATTTGGATTATTCCGAATAATCCGTCCAGGAGAAAGTTTATTAACCACTTGAGTTCGATATTTTGATTATTTTTATTTGAATTTAGAGTAAAAAAGTTGTTTGTGAATTTTAGATGATGTTTTATCATTTCATCTAAAATACGTACAAAATTAATTATTCTCTTATCCTTTGACATTGTTAACCTGTAATTAATGAAAAAGGAAATAACTCGGCAGAATACTAAATTGTCTTTTGTCAAATAAAATAAAAGATCACAACTAAAAATCTATGATAATTTTCTGTAAAATAATCATTCGTATGTTACATTTATGTTTTTCTCTGCTATGTCCATGCACAAATATTTCTTATATTTTTTTCTTTCAAAAGTTGTGTAATTCCTCCGTTACAAAATATAAATAAAGGTTTGCTAAACAGTGTCTTCGGGGTACTCTTTGAGGATTTCATTGCCGGAGAGCAAATCGAACACGGGAACCGATATGTTTTCCTCCGTGTGGGAGGTTGGAAGGGGGTGTGGTGGCGGAAGTTGTGGGTGTGGGGGAGGAGATAGTGGAGGAGTGTCAGACTTTACTTTTTAATCTCTTTGTGCAAGTTTGACCCTAGTAAAGGGTACTCTGTTCGTGATACATATCGATTTTTGACTTCACAAGTTTCAGTGACTTTTGGTGCAGCTGAAGACCTAGTGTGACACAAACAAGTTCCCTTGAAGGTCTCATATTCGCGTGGCATCTTTTGCGTGACAAGTTGCCAAAAAAAAACTGGCTGCTCTAGCTCACTTTTGCGTGTCTGTTGTGGAGGCGTCTAGTCGGCACAACACTTATTTCTCTCATGCTGCACCTTTGGATCTCTTTGGGCGCTAGTTCGGTCTTGGATTGGTTTTTCGGCAATGGATTCTCAAAATATGTCGGATCACTTTGTTCAGTTTACTTATTCAGTGGGTGATCTTCATGCGCGACAGTCCTTTTTGCAATTCATCTGGTTAACCTGTGTTTGGGTCGTGTGGAACGAATGAAACCATAGATTATTCAGAAACTCGGCAAACTCCTCACAACAAATGTTGGACAAGGTCAAAATTTTCTCTTATGGGTGGTTGAGGACGACAAACATTACTCTTGTGTTTAATTACTATATTTGGTGGTCGAGCTCATTGCTTTGATTGAGCATAGACTAGTTTTTATATTTCATGATGTTTCTTTGGAGGATCTTTTTGTATTGACTAATGTTTGCTTGTTTAAAAAAATAAAAATAAAATATCATGCCACATATGAAATTTTGATCGAACTCTATAATAAGGTGGATCGAAAGGTGAAGATTAGAACAATTGAGGAAATTTAGGAAAAAAAATGGTGAGAATCTATTCTCCTACTAAGAGCATCTCAATTAAGGGTACCAAAGAGAGTTTCATATGTTAATGATGAGTACCTTGTTTTTTTTTCTTATTGGAGTTTCACGACGTGACATAGAGGATATCAATTTAATATTACCTTTTTAATTTAAACAAAGTTAACATAATAATTATAGAAGAGATCACTTGTTAGTAATATAGTACCCAAAGTGATATCAAAATTAAAGCAAAATATGTATGAGTTACTGTTTACGTTGGTTTTTTGTAAACAAGCGCTAGTTTGATATTTAAGAACTTGCAGGATCAACTAGTAAATCCTAGGACATGTTTGTGTTTAGTTTTCCAGAAAAAGTTACAATGTTCATAACCAACATTGAACATTTATGGTTTAGTTTGTGAAAAATTTGAATGTAACCGTTTGCTTCGAATTGAAAATAACTTGAAAGTAAATTAAAGACTGTAAATTGCTGGACATGTAAAGATTGCGATTAAATGTAAATGACAATTACAAAGAAATGGTGATCAAATCATACATTTGCCTTCTTGCACTCATTTCGTTCGATCGCATGAGTACTCAGAGCTTTGAAGTTTTTTATGTATAAAATTTATCGCCCCTTTTTCCTATCGAAAATTTCTCTAAATACTCAAAAGAGAGGTAACTGCCACGAAACCTCCTACGCATAAGATCTTGACGCGTGTCCTGCCACGATCTCCTTACTTCGATTACTCTTTTCTCCGCGTCTTAGATATTCATCGAACTCGAATCACTTTCCTTCTAAAAATATTCCAAGTCCACAAACTCCAATACTCAGCTCTCTACTAGCAATCGAAAGAGACCTTTGAGACTAACTTTTTCTCTTATCTTGGAAATATTATTATTTTACAATTTTAATATCCAATGAAATTGTCAGCTCATCTAACATTTAATAAATAAATCATTAGAAATACAAGTCAATAGTTACGTAAATATTACATGACATTGTATGAACTACTTGTTAGTAATATACTAATATATGATATGCAAAGTTGTGTCATCATTGAAGATGCTCTAAGTGACATGTGGAAATAATACACAAGTACATTTCTATGGTACAAAAGCATACAAGTAAGTTCATAGTACCATAATTAAAATTTTTTAAAAGTTATATAATTTATTTTTGTCATATTTATCTTCAATAGTAATTATCATTTGTTTTTGAGAAAAAAATATGCACAAAATTTTATACTATTAATCAATCACAACAATGTTTTTCGGCACGTCACTCCATTTCGCTCAACTTTCTTAATATGATATAGAAATTTGAATCTTTTTTATTACTAATTATTAGTGTAAAGTTAATTTACACTTGCAAACACTTTATTTTTTTGGCATATCTATTATTATTTTTTTTTTGATTTTCACTACCAGTTAAATCTGGTTCGGGGGTCAGTTCTGGCATCAAGTGGTTCCAGCCCCCTCCCGATCGCAGTTGCGGGGATCGAACCGTGGTCTTTCCTACCAAGTTCAGCGCCAATCACCACTGAACCAACTAACTATATTTTTAATAGCACAAAATTTTAGTCCGTCTTACAAACAAAAAATAGAACAATATTTTAGTTTTAGGCCCCGTTTGGCCCGGCTTATTTTTAACTTTTTATTTTAGCTTAAACGAAATAAAGAAGTATAAAATTATATTTAACACTATTTCTTCTTAAAAGTATTAGAGAAATAAAGTAAAGAACTAAAAAATGCAAAAAAGTAAAGTCAAACACAATTTTTTCCTTCTTTACTATTTTTAAGGAGAAGAAAAAAAGGAAAATAAGCCGGGCCAAACGGGGCCTTAATTTAAAAAAAACTCAATATTTAGAAACTTACAGCAAAAAATATTGAAAATAATTTCTCACAACAAAACGCATGGAAAATAAAAATGCATCGTTCTACCAAAAATAAAATAAAATGCTAGAATCGAAAAATAAAAAACGCAGAAGCTCAACGGTGCCTCTTCTCACTCTCAGATAGAAGTTGGAGTCGCACCGGTATCAACACAGCCGGAGACAGAGTTCGTCGTCGCCGGCCGACAAAAACAGTAAGAAACTACGTTCAATTTTCTTCTCCTTTCTGCATTTTCCTTCCCCTATCCCGTGGCGGCCCTTAACCGCCCACGAGGATACGATTCCAACGCCATAACCTCGCCCCTGCAAAACCAAACGCACATAGAATTGCGTCGTAACAAAGCTCTACTCGGCACTGCGATTCCGCTCTAAAAAAGTACGATTAACAACATAGAATGTGGTAGGAGTTAATCTCGATCGTTAGATTCTAACTTATTATTAGAAATTTTGTCAAAAAAAAAATAACAACTTATTATTAGAAATTTAGAACTTCAACTCATATGATCAATATTCAATAGATAGCTTTCAATTTAGAGATTCATTATCAGCTATTTATTGAATCTAAAAAGTAAATATTTGTCAAAAAAAAAGTAAATATTTGCAACTCAGTATATGCGTGCCGGTCTGTCTGAATTTGGTTCTGTTATATTTACACTAAGTGTATTTTATCTTTACATTCTGAATTTGAGGTGAAATCTACTAAGAGACAAACGAATATGTTGCTCACACGCTCGCGAGGGCGGCTATTTCTTGGTTTAGTCGCGAGGGCTATTGAAAATAGATAGTCACTATTGAAAACTTAATATATAATGAAATGATGAGTTTGTTTTTGTCGAAAAAAAAAGTAAATATTTGTTTATAAATTATAATTGAAGTCGGAGGAGGGAATATATAATTGTGTAATCATTTACCTATTTCACTTGTGTAAATAAAATCAACCCTCTTATTTGATGTATAATACAATATAATATAATATCCCCTTACACACATTAATATATATGGTCCTTACCTTTTTTGCAGTTTAGGTTTTGAGTAGTTAGGGTTTGGGGTGAAAACGGAAAACATGGCGTCTTCGGATGACGAAGTTGATACGCAGCCAATTTTTGTATCAAATTACCATTTCGTAGATGATAAAGATGCACCCGTTTCTTTTTCTGTTTTGCCAATTCAATGGAGTGAGTCTGAGAGTCTTGAAGGGAAGAAAGAGAAGGTTTTCCTTCACGGTAACGCGGATAATGGGTTGCAGAAAATTTTCATTCAAGTCAAAGCATGGAGGTTTGATCTTTCCAATGTCAAGCCCGAGATATCAGTGTTATCTAAGGATGGGAGATGGATTAAACTTCAGAAGCCAAGGAAGAGTTATGAAGATATCATAAGGACTGTTTTGATTACTGTTTATTTCATGCATTATGTGAAGAAGAATCCTGAAACATCGGCAAAATCTGTGTGGGATAGCTTGAGTAAGAATAAGGATTTTAGGTAATTTTCGTCGTTCTGGACTTCTTTTGCTCTTGATAGCTGTGGAAGTAGTACATATCAGGACAATTTTTTAAATAATTTTTTGTGCAGCTATTATGAAGTTAAGCCTTCACAAAATGATTTGTTAAACCATATGGCTTTAATGGGTGAAGCTGCCAAAAGGGATGCTGTCTTAGCAAAGTCCAAGGTAAACCATTTGATGTTTCTCTTTCTCTCCTTTGAAGCATCATTTTGGGAATTATTGATTCAAAAAATGGTTTGAAATTGTAGTTATAAATTTTTGTATTACGTTAAATTAATTTATTTGGGATTGAAACTTAAGTGTTGCATTTAACATTGTTTAGTTGTATGATAGTTGATGTAAGGCTAAGAGGATTTAATTAAACATGTTCGCAAATTGTTGATGTTTTTTGTTTAGGCAAGCAGGATTAAGCTTAATCACACATTTTGATGAGTTTCTGTAAAAGGTTTAGGAGGAGGTAAAGTAGGATCACATTTTTGAACTGGATTTTAAATATTGTGGCTTTTATCAAGGGACTCTACAAAATATTAAGGTTGTTAATTGGTGGAATTCGTAAATACAAATATCAAATAGTATGTTAGTTTAAACTTGTTTGTTTCCTTGACTTTTGTTGGTATTTGCTAGTATGTTTTGTGTAAGTCATGCGACTTTTTATTGCTAATGATGCATATTTCATCAATTTTGAGTATTGTTTAATTTATCAGCATTTATGTGTTTATAGTATTAGTTATTTAATCTGCATAAAATGTTTTCGGATATCAGTCATCCCTCTATACCCTATACAACTATAGTGTTTTCCAAGTCGGCAGCTACACACTGCTTTTGGGGATGAACAACTATAGACTTTAGGATGATTACGAGTTATACAATAATTTTATGTATGCAAATGTAACTTTTTTAATAGTTCAATTGTACTTTTTATGATCTCTATCTCCAGTTTTTAGAAAATTGTCATGTCCATTCTCATATCATAAGTATATTTGGTTATGATATGATCCCCAACCATAACTATGTTATATAGCCTATAGCCTATATTAGAATGGCTTCTATTAATTTCATTTGTATTAAATGGGGTTATATGATTTTATTTGAATTAATTGACGTCTGTGTAAGATTTCTTGGTCAAGAAAAATCTGAAGTTCATGAAGCGGTTTTCTTTTCTGTTATGAACCTTTACATGGGATCGATTGACAAGCCAAGACGCGGTAGAATATTTCTTCCGACCTATGGTGAATGCAAGAAGAAGACTCGTCCTTGACAGAGCCCCTTCTGGACTAACATAGATTTTCCTAAATATGATTTTTTGCTTGTTTATTCCAATACTAGTCTGCCTTTTGAAGGCTACAGATAATGAATAGATCCTAATCAAACTACTAACAATAAGGATTCTGTATGTAGAATCTTATCATGATAAATAAATTAAAATTAAAACGAGAAGTGATAAGGATTCTGTTATGTGTAACGCCCCAATATTTTTTAATAGGATTATTTTATTATTATAATTATTTTATTTAGTTTTATGATATTTTTGTATGTGTGTTTGTTTACTTTATTTAATTAGTTAGATTAAGTGAGTAAGTTTGAGTTGGCCCAATTGGCGGGAGGGGGGTTAGTATGGGAAACTAGTAGTGAAACCTAGGAGTTTTTATGAGTTGCGTTAGAGAGAGAAGTTAGTTTTCATAAAAAAGAAAGAAAGAGGTAGAGAGAAGGAGAAGAGAAGAAAAGGGTTTAGAGAAGAAAGGGAAGAACAAGAGAAGATCACTATCACTAAACTTAAGCCAACCTTTCTCCATTTTTCTTTGAGGTAAGGGAAGATTAATTTATAAGTTGAGGAGTTGTATGGAGATAGAGAGTGATTTCATCTCTCTCTCCCAAGTATCTTCATCTTCCTCATTAAGGGTTTTGTGGGAATCCCTTGAATTTAATTTTCTTGCTTTTAATGTTGTTCTTAATCCATGATGTTGCTTCTATTTTTATGTTGATTCTTATGTGCAAATCCATGTGCTCATGTTGTTGTTGTTCATTTGGGTATTTTTGAGAAAGATGGATTTGATTTTAAATTCATGAATTTGGTGTTGTTGTAAATTTAAATGTGTTAATATGCATTTCAATTATTTTGGTTCAGTAGCATTGATGATTCTGCACAAATAAAGATGAATTACTTACAAGTGGTTACTGTTTCGGATTTGACTACTATGTTCTGTATTTTGTAAATGAGGTGCACTTTGATGAAAATTAATTAATTTATTTTAACAGCTTTTGCTCACGGTTCTGGAAGATAAAGATAGGATGAGGATTAAGAAAATTCCTGATGAGGTTTGTCAGATATTTAGTTTTCCTTGAAGAATATTTTTCTCTGATATATTTTCTTTCTTTGATTCCTATAATTGATGTTTTTGAAAGTGTAATTCATTGATTCCAGGAAGTTAAAGAGCTAGCACGACCTGGATTTATAGTTGATGATATTGACGATGATGGAATTGATGAAACTGTTGCTGAGGAAGAGTCAGATGAAGAGGATGAGTTATTTGATTCTGTTTGTTCGTTTTGTGACAATGGTGGTGAACTTTTGTGGTAAGATTTTTTTTTGTGCGGGTTAATTTTATTTAATTGAAGTTTCTCTCTCTCTCTCTCTCTCTCTTGTACATTTATGTGAGAGTGCATAATTTCTCAAGAGTATTGGACACATTATTGCCTGTCTTTATGTTTTAGCATAGTAGTTGATTCTTTTCTTTTTCAAAATATGTTATAAAATGATAAATGCAGTTGTGATGGAAAGTGCATGAGGTCATTTCATGCTAATGAGGAGGACGGTGAAGAATCTTCTTGTGCCTCTCTTGGATTTAGCCGGAAGGAAGTTGAGGTAAGCTAATTTATTTTCTCTCTACATTTCTTTTATTTGTCTTCTTCCATTTGTTTTTCATTGTATAATAATTATGTAAAAATTTGATTTCTATTTATCTTTTGCAGGAGATCCAAAATTTCTATTGTAAGAATTGCAAATATAATAAACACCAGTGCTTTGCATGTGGCGAACTAGGCTGTTCAGATAAATTTGCTGGTGCTGAGGTATAAATGATACACCCTTCTACCAAAAAATTTAAAATAAATGATATACCCATAATCATTCTGAAGAAGTTTGGGCCATTGCTCAATATTCAGATTATGCATCTACCTTCATTATATGTTTTGTTTCTTAGTCATTCTAGATCTCAGATTAGTTCCAAGGAGCTGCAATAGGATGTTGATTTCCCATCAATAGAGTAGCCAACCCTATCTATATTTGAGTAACCTTCTATTTTGCAAAGCCCGTTATCTTCTCAAACATTTACAGGTCTCGGGGCTCCCATCAAATAACTTAGGATTTGTAACATTTCATCCCAATAAGAATACATAGATGACCTGATTGACCCTCAATTAGATTGGGAAAGAGATGTTTGAATGTGTCATAGTAAGGTAGTTGTGATGCCAGGTGTTCACATATGCTTTTGCACCTCACTAGTCTTACATAAAAGAAAGTGTCATAGTAAGGTAGTTCAGTTTACCGACTAGTTTCTTATACCTCTTGACTGTAAGTCTCCATCATGTGCAATTAGTTTCACATTTGGAATCATCGGAATATCATAGGGCCTAGTTCCCAACATATCATCATTTAAAAAAGGATCAAGGATGCGTTTCTGTTAAGACTGGAAAACGCTGTATTTGCTTTTGCTTACTTGAATTCCTGGTAAATACTTTATGGGCTTTTGGTGCTTTGTCCAAAATTTGGTTCTAGGGAATCATAAGTTTTAAAATGCCAGACACGTGTCTTCCAATTATCACTATGACATCAACATAAGACAACCATGAAAATACATCCTCCTTAACAATAAAAGATAGAGTGATCATGGAAACAGCTCCTTTCCAAGCCTAAATCAAGGGGTAGGTGTATGTTTAGGTGGGCCAAATGCCCAAATGTGATTTTGAATCAACCAATTTTGTAAAATTGATTTGGTTAAAATTGAGTTTGAAGTTAAGTGATTAATATTTTGGATATTTTATTCCAAACACAAGTTGCATGTAAAATTAGTATAAATGTTTTAAACTTAATACACAAGTTACTTATTATCGCATCTAGTCAATCTGAAATTTCGAGATAATAAATTCTGATCAAAATAACCAAACATTCCAGAATTATGTTTGTTAGGAGGAAAATCACTTTTCGCACCGCCTACCTTGCATCCAAACATGGACTACTTCACTCGACCTCCCAAACAGTGCCCAAAAGGATATTTTCAATCCATTCAAAGCTAGATGTAGTTTATATCTTATGCGTCTTGTATAGTACTGAAAGTCGTTTGGAATTTCTCCTTCAGGTCTTCAAATGCGCTTCTGCAACCTGCGGCTTCTTTTATCATCCACAATGTGTTACGAAGTTACTTCACCGGGTGGTTGATGATGTTTCACCGGAGCTTGCAAGAAATATAGCTAGGGGGGAATCTTTCACTTGTCCTGCTCATTATTGCTGTATCTGTAAAGAAATGGAAAACAAGAAGGAACACGAGTTACACTTTGCTGTTTGTAGGCGTTGTCCCAAGTCATATCATCGCAAATGTTTGCCAAGGTTATTTTACCCTTTTTGCCCGTGTTTCTAAGCATTCATATAATGATGCTATTTGATAGTGTCTGGAGGCCTTATTCTCAAGTTGCTTTTATCAGAAAGATTGCTTTTGAAGACATAGCGGAAGAAGGGATTGTGGCCAGGGCTTGGGAAGGTCTTTTGCCAAACAATCGCATTCTTATTTATTGCCTGTAAGTGTTATAGTATGCAGGCCTTTTTGTTCTCCACATTTTACCTTCTTAATATCTAGTAACATCTTTTTCCATTCCTTAAAACAGAAAGCATGAGATAGATGATGAACTTGGAACTCCTATAAGAGATCATATAAAATTTCCCATTGTTAAAGAGAAGACAAAGCCTGCAACCAAAGAAGTTTTAAACAGGAACAATGCTAAGTTAGACGATTTACCTGTCAAAAGACCTAGTGCTAAATTATCTAAACTGTCTGGTAAAATGTCCTCTGGGAAAGTTGGTATTGAGAATCCTGAAAAGATTTCTGGATCAAATATCCCTAGAAAGAAAGCAAATGAAGCATCAAGGAGGTCTTTGAATGAAACTAAGAGGTCAACTTTAAAGGAAACAGAAAGGTCTGACTATGAGGGAAACCAGCCCTCACTGGGTGAGCAACTTTATTCTTTCTACCAGAAGGGTTCCAAGCAAATTAGTTCTGGCAATCATAATAATGTATCTGATAACACCCTATCTGTTAAGCGTACTAAAAAGCTGAGCAGTGCACCACCCCAATTAGATGCAGATTCAGAGAGGAGGTGAGTCTTCTTTCTTATCTGACTTGCTTATTTTTTTGCTGTTACTGTTGTTGGTTCTTTTTCTTTGGTATTTTTCAAGTGGTTGGAGTTGTGCTATAATGAAATTATATTGGATTCTTGTGTGAAACTCAAAAGCTGTCCTTAGATTATGGTATTATTCTTAAGATGCTTTCTTCTGATGTAGATTGTTGGCTTTGTTTAAAGAAGCTTCATCATCAATTACTATGGAGAAAGTCATAAAAGAACATAAATTTGCTTCTACTCACACTCACTCACTGAAAAATGTTGTGGAGAAGACTATTACAGTGGGAAAGTTGGAAGGTTCAGTTGAGGTGCATATATCTTCCTAAATTTATTACTCGGTACTCGGTAGTCTGCAGTGTTATTAAGTTCATGTGTTCTGTCTTGTGTATATATAGGCTGTTCGAACGGCTTTAAGGATGCTGAATGAAGGACATAACATTCGGGATGCAGAAGCTGTTTGTGGTCCCGATGTCATGAACCAGATATTCAAGTGGAAGGTACTTTACTATTTTTGAAAAATTCATATAGGGATTTTGGTTTTAAGTGTCTAATATTCAGATCTCGTTAGTATGTCTTACACCATGATTTTCTTCCATAGCTAGAGTTATCAATCCTAGATAGAACTGCTATAGCAGGGTTGCTTCTATACTAAATATTAGACACCAGTTAGACAGTTTATACTATATATATATAAATGCCCAAAGGCACAAAAAAAAAAAAACAAAAACGAAGCAAAAGTAAAGGCAAACTTAACTCTTAAGGTTAACAAATGTCAACAACTAAAAAAGTCATGAAACATAAAGGGAAATAAGGCTGAGCACTGAGAAGAGCACTGAACAGAGCAATGAGTGTGCCAGAAGATGCAGGTTTTGGCTTGATAATCTAGCCTTGACTAGAAATACCTGCAACTCTGCAAGCAGTGGGTCAGAGGGGTTTGTGCTGAACCAGAGGAGAGAGTAGTGGGTTGGTGGGCAATGGGTATGTAATAAATGGCTGAACAAAGGTTTCAAATATTGTATGGTGTGGGAAAAGGGGTAAACAATTACAATAATCCCAAATATGGTCAGAAAACACTGTATCCGTGGGGTTGGGTTTCTGTGAATGTCCATGAAAATAGGCCCGATCCAGCAGTATGCATATATTCTCATGTTTTATTACATATCTAATATCGATCTCCTAATTTTGTTCCCTTCTTTCACTCATACACAATAATGCAAGTTTAAACTTAAGGAAATAATTCAATTTGGTTACCATAACTTTATTGAGTGAATTACTGCAGGATAAGTTGAAAGTATATCTTGCACCTGTTCTATATGGTAATCGCTACACATCATATGGTCGCCATTTTACACAAGTGGAAAAGCTGGAAGGGGTATTTAAATCTCACATTATAATTTTATTTATTTTGTTTTTGTTAGATTTCTGTATTCTTGATATCTTCTTTTCCTTATTGTAACTGTTTACTTCTTTCTATATCATTGGGTATTGCTGTATTGAGAAGATACAAAGGCTAGCTTTAGTGTTCTCCTTTTCCGTTGAAGAGTATTACTTATCTAGGATAGCCCCTAATATGTACTGTAGATTTCTAGGCGAGGCATGAGTCATGAATAAGTAAGACTAGTTAAACTGATGCTGCGGTAAAGGAAAACATATTAACAGTAATTGTGATGCTTTTTGATTTTGTCATCCTTTTGAGATTTGTTGGATTTAAACTGTAGGTGTTAGCATTGCTATCTTGCAAACTCGATTTTATGAGGCAGTGAAATTTTAATTATTAGATCGGGATTGGTACAGATCCAGCTTTAGAAATGGTTTTGTGTTAAAGAATCATTTAAGAACCAAAGTTATGATTTTTGACACATATGGACAAACTTATGCTTTACATGAAGAGGTTTATTGAGCTTAACCATGACCTCTATAGAATTTTCTAATGATTGAAAAAGCTTGGGAAATGATATTATCTGACCTTAATAAGTTAATAGGTTGAAATCAGGTTATTTCTAATGCCTAAAGTTTTTAAAATGGTTTGTATGATAAGCTATCTGGTGTAAGGTTTTTCTAAGGTGTTTAAATTTCAATAATCATGTGTTCATAGCATGTGTATCTTTTAAACTTTATTATATATTTGTATAAGGAATAGGGGTATAATAACCGTTGACAATGTAGCTTCGTGGAGTCTGTTATTGATTTGGAAGGTTATTCGAAGAGTGATTGTGCTCATCAAACCTGATGACCAACTTTTTGTTGTATTGGAATAATAATTATTGTTTTGTCTGGGCTGTCTCATTATATCCATCAATTGCTGCTTAAAAATTGGTTTTGACATTTGCAGATTGTGGATAAACTCCATTGGTATGTTCAGAATGGTGATACGGTAAATACTGATATTTAGTCTCTACATTTTTTCTGTCATTGAGAAATAAATGTTCCAGGTCCTTGTGTATTTTCTTTCTCAGCCATTTCTGCACAACAATCATTCAGTTTTTCCTTATGAAATTATGATATACTATTACTGTCTGGTGGATCACCATCCTGAACATTGTTAATCTACTTCTAAATTTGAATGTTGATTACTTGATTACCTGACTGGTGATAGTTACTCATGGTCAGATTGTGGACTTCTGCTGTGGTGCTAATGATTTTAGCACACTCATGAAGAAAAAACTTGAAGAGACTGGGAAGAGATGCTCGTACAAAAACTTCGATTTACTTCCAACAAAGGTGAAGACACTTTTACAATCTGTTTTCACTCTGATACTTGTAATTCAATGTTTTTGCTCATTACCACTTTAACTTGTGAATATTAATTTTCAACAGATTAATTTGCTTTTGAATGATAAAATTCTAACTGTGTCATGAGTTGTTGCTTACATCTTTGACAAGTTGGCAGTGGTTTTTGATAGGCTTTCTGTGTTTCTCTTTATCAGGAATTTGTTCTGTATTTTTGGTTGCTTCCCTTTTGTATTAGTATACCAATAAATAATATTTTAGTTAATGATTTGGTAACATATAACTAAGGTGCTTATGTGTCTGTTTATATTGCACATGCTTTTGATTTGGTAATGATGAGTTTATGGTATTCCTTGCTTTTCATTTTTTGAAGTATTTATTTTGCTCCTCTATCTACATTGGTAATGATTTGGGGTGTTAAAATAAACTGAGTACCCTTGACTAACCCAATAACCAGACTGCTCCATTTTTAAAAGCCCTAGCCGTTTTTGAATAAAAACTTAACTGGACCTGTTTAGGTACCATTTTCTAATTAGGTTTAGTAACCGGTTCACTTTTGATGACAACGCCATTCTTCCTTTCTCCTTCAGTGAAGCAGTGTCGCGTAGAGTGAAGTTTTCTCTCCCGTCTCAATCTCCACCGCCTCAGAAGCAGAATTCCCAACTCGGTGTTTTTCCCCCGCTATATTAAATAAAGTGAGACTAGTACTCCGGCTTCTCATGCTTCTTTCGGTTAATCCACAAAGATGCCAATCTGAAATTAAAACTCTTAGTCACCCAGTGGTGAACATGCATGCTAGAAACTAAGTGCAATTTCTTTAAGCTGTGTTTCGTAGACCAGAAACAGAAACTTGTAGACTGCGCGGTTAATTAAAGTTAATGGTGGAGCAAGCAACCGGTTTTGTACCAGGTCCAAACTTGTTTGGTAGCCGTTCACACTCCCAAACCGGCTTTTATGAAAAATGGTCTGGTTTATCAAAAACTAAAACCATAAAGTGGGTTGGTTCACATGGTTCAATTAGCCATGCACACCCCTAAATTAATGATGAATGATGATCATCTTATCAAGTGTCCAGATGAAGAATGACTTATTGCATGTAATTTGGTTAGTCAGTCATTGTCTAGGACGAATTTGTTGTATTAGATTTGTCCAGCAACATGACATGTTGACATTCCTTTTGGTTGTGAGGGGAATTTTCGAGGGTAGGGGTTTTTTTATTTTTTAATTAAGCAAGCTATTACATGTTTCTAAAAATGAATGAAGTGTGATTGAATTGTCATATGATCATATATTATGGTATTCTTTCAATTTCTTTAAAATCTCATATATATTAAAATCTAGACCTAGC
Organism: Trifolium repens; assembly: GCA_030408175.1. Classification (NCBI taxonomy): domain Eukaryota; kingdom Viridiplantae; phylum Streptophyta; class Magnoliopsida; order Fabales; family Fabaceae; genus Trifolium; species Trifolium repens. The sequence goes on from CP125841.1 coordinate 9,311,264, forward strand.
CCTCCGAAACCCCCTCCCAAACAGACCCTATGGAATCCCTTGTCCGTATTAATTTTTCACATTTCATCACATTTTACCATTCAGAATCAGTATAAATGGTAAATGCATATGATTGAACTCAAAGCATCTGGTTGTGTATGGGGTGGGTGTGTAATATATCTCGTAAGTTTAAATGCTTTTGTGCTTTGAAATTGTTTGGGGGTTTAAATAAATGATGTTTGGTAATTCTACCTCTGTCTCTAAATTTAGGACTCCCTTGAATAAATTACGTGAATTAGGAAGTTGGTTGTGATATTAAATTTGTTGATGATTGGTATTGCTTTTTCAAGTTCATCCTTCAAGATAGAGAACTAGTTAATGTTTTCTTTAGAGTATTTATTACAGATTGCAGAAAAAGATGTAACATAATTAGGGGTATGTTGTAATAAAAAAAATTAGGGGTATGTTGTAATAAAAAAAATTAGGGGTATGTTGGTAATGAAATAATTAATGCAGATGAAAATTAGAAAGCGGTCTTATAAACAGGGACAAAGCAAAAACTCAACCGGGTCTTATATTTTGGGATGAAGATAGTAATGACTGTATGATCTTCCTACTCTCCATTGTGAAGTAACATGTTTAAGTAGAATTACATTGTTTTCAGGCTTGCTTAAGTTATTAGCGGAATAATTTTTATTCGACAGTTTCAACCAATTTTCACAAATGGTGAATAGTATAGATGATGTTAACGTTTTCTGCCTACGGTTATCTTGTTATTTTTCTTTAGCTATTTAACAGGATGTTGTTTTGATTTGTTTACAGAATGATTTTAATTTTGAGATGAGAGATTGGATGACTGTCCAGCGAAAGGAGTTGCCTCCAGGGTCACAGTTGGTAAGACTTTGTCAATTGCACGGTTGAGACTTAAAATGTGCATGCATATCCCAGATGGCCAATTCACACTTTTGATTTCATTATTTTTATTGGCCGCTTCTTTATCAGATCATGGGCCTCAATCCCCCCTTTGGACTTAAAGCAGCTTTGGCTAACAAGTTTATAGACAAGGCTTTAGAGTTTGACCCTAAGCTCGTGGTTCTTATAGTACCACCTGAAACGCAGAGGTAGAGTCCTTTTTATTGTCCTTTTTTTTTTCAAGGATGAGAGAGTTAAATGGTCTTTCCGTCCACCCAAGAATTGTCATATTTTTGTTTGCGAGAGAGAGTTCCTTTTTCTTCCCTGCTTTTCACGTTTGCTTCCTTATTATATAGGCTGGATAGAAAACGGAAACCATATGATCTTGTCTGGGAGGACGAGAGGTTTCTATCAGGCAAGGTAAATACTATCAAGTTATATTTTGATTGACACCTGCTCTTTTGTGTACTGACTGCTGTCTTTATTTTTTTCCTTGTTCCTGTCTCTGTTTGTCCCCAGTCGTTTTATCTACCTGGATCAGTTGATGCTAATGACAAGCAAATGGAGCAATGGAATGTAAAGCCACCTCCACTCTACCTTTGGAGCCGTCCAGACTGGGCTGATAAGCATAAACTCATAGCCCAGGAGCATGGTCACCTGAGACAGCATCAACATGACCTATCCAGGATGGAAAGCTTTGATATGGATAAATCCTCTGCCAGTCATACTATGGATGATGAATATGTTGATGATACCATGCTGGATCGTATGCTGGATCATGATTTCTTGAAGTCAACTAATGATGAAGATTGTTCATTTATGGTAGGACATAAGGAAGGCCTGTCCCATGGAAATGTTGATCGACAGGAGTATTTTGTGACTAAGGCTGAGAACACTTCATGGAAAAGGAAACAAATAGATGATGGAAGGGAACCGGCTGTGACCTCACAAGCTAAAAGACAAAATATAAATGAAACGCATGAGGGAGTACTGGACCATGGTATCTCAAATCCAATTAATTTCGAAGGATATCATTCCGAATCAGATATGGCAATTTCAGATAATGAGGCTGGTGATAATGGTTATACACCTCTGGAGCCGCACTCTTCCGTTGGTGATAATGGCTATAGGCATCTTGAACCCGTCTCTTCCTCCCGGATGGAGTTTGGAGAAGCCTATGATGTGACCCAAAATTGGCCAAATGTTGCTGATCCCCTTCCTGATTACGGGTTGGCAGATTTACAAGATCACAATAGCAGGCATCTGGGAGACAGCACAAGTAGCCTTGGATATAGACCTTATCTCAGGGAGGAGGATAATCCAATTCACCCTCCTGGAGTTCCGAATCCTGATCCTATGAGTAGTAGTTATCTATCTGGTCATGGTCCTGCTCATAACCAAATGGGATCTACTTATTCTGTACTTGGTTCTGCATCTGAATTGCCTTACATGATGAATACACCAGCTATGCAGACAAATACACCAGCTATGCAACGATATGCACCTCGTCTCGATGAATTAAACCATGTAAGGACAAATTCTTTGGAACCTGAACGCCCTATAATTGGCCGAAGTACCACTGCTGAACGTAGTACCCCCCAACCTGGATCTGGAAATCTGCCGCCTGGTTTTCCTGGTGGTCCTTCCCATTTGTATTCACGCCAGAATTCATCAAGTTGGTTTAGTGATTAACTTGAATGTCCACTTTTTTAGGTGTTCTTTTTTGTTATGGATAAAGATGTTGTATTATGTACATAGATGATATGGTATTAGGAATCTAGGATGGATGTATTTTACATGGGATATTTGATTGTGTCCCTCTTACATCCTTTGTAGATTCTAGGTTTTGCATGAGACTCTTCCATCATCCTCCTTCATGAAGGGCATTTTTTTTTGCTGGGATTGTTCTTGTCCCCCCTTTGGTTAGTGACCCTATAGCTGACAGATCTGGTGTACCATTAGATTGTGTTTCTGGTGTACCATTAGATTGTGTTTATCTATTTTGTTGGTGTGTGGACTATTAACTAACACGAAGCCAAAAAGAATCACTAAAATAGGGTCTTTGTAAATGGGTAAAACTGAGGCAAGTTTTATGGGATCATCTTGATAGGTGGTTTATCGTAGATTGATACTTAAACAAGCGAAAACATGAGATTAGTTTTGATGCACAGTTATTTGTGTTATTTTATTTTTGTCAAACTGAAACAAACTAGGTTACTAAAATGTTACAATAAGGGGATAATCAACCTCTATTTCAAGTACTAATCCACGTTGCAACATTTTCAAGAACTTGCTTGCCAAAAATTGAGCCTCTTGTATTAAACTTTCATATTGAACCGTTTCACATGATTTTACCACCTGAAATTTATGTGATTATTTTTTTTAATAAATATTGAAGGGCTACTTTTGTTTTATAAATCGTTTTAAGATTTTAATACATAATTTTTTTTCTTGGTAATCAAAAGGTATCATCCGCATTTATTTACAGAGACTAATACTACTTCGAGATAGTTGAAATTCATTTAAGGGGTTGGTCTATCTCAACAAATATTTTTCCATACACATTATGAGAGATTGAACCAAAAGTCAAATGATTAAGGGATTCAAGTATCTACCACTTGTGTCACACTATGTTGGTGATTTTAATACATAAATTTACAAATGCAAGTAAAATCGTAGATTTTATATATAAAAAAAATCTATACTCTTTTGAACTATCCTTTATTTTCCCAATAATTATAATAAATTGAAAAAGAGATATTCATATTAATAATGATTAGTTGTAAAGAAAAGATAATCAATTCTTTTTTTTTTTTCAATAAAGAAAATCAATTCTTTATTGAAATTCTAAAATGGAAAAATAATGAAACAATTTATTTTCCTTCTATAATAATAATCCAACAAAGGGAGTATATAATATGTACTATCCTGACACGATTATTTGACATATTTTCTTTTGACAACTTTGACATTTTATTTTGAAAGTGACATTATTTGTTTTTCATTTCCAGCTAATTTGTTCTAGTTGCTGCTGAGTCAAAACCGGGGCCTAGTACATCTGTACTGATCTCACTAGACAGGAACCCAAGATTCAATTCAATTCAATATTACTTTCTTCACAGCTCACACACTCCATTTGTTTAGACCCTTTGGATCTCTCTTTTCTCATTTCTCATCATTCTCACACTACACATAACTAGAACCAATAATAATATGGAAGGTGAAATTGAAACATTCATCAAGATATGGATTACATCCATAACATGTCTATGTTATTGTTATTACATATCTTCCAAAATCCCCAAAGGTATCTTAAGGCTTATATCTATCCTCCCAATTCTCTACCTCTTCCTCATCCTTCCTTTAAACCTCTATTCCTTCCACCTTGGTGGCCCTACAACATTCTTCCTTGTTTGGCTTTCAACTTTCAAACTCATCCTTTTCTCCTTCAATCAACCTCCTCTTTTCCCTCTCCCAAACAATATCTTCCATTTTATTGCCATAGCCTCCCTTCCCATCAATCCCCAAAAACCAAATCCAACAACCTTTTTTTCATCTAAAAAACCAAATTTGCCCCTCACTTGTTTTAAAGTAGTTATATTGGGTGTAACCGTATGTTGCTATGACTATAGCGAACATATGCACCCTTATTTCGTATTGGTCCTTTATTGTTGCCACATGTACCTCGGGTTAGAACTCGTGTTAGCACTTTGTGCATCACCGGTTCGAACCTTGTTCGGTTTTGAAATCGAACCACAATTCAATGAACCGTATTTATCCACTTCGCTTCAAGACTTTTGGGGTCATAGGTGGAACCTCATGGTATCCCGTATACTACGCCTTACTATATACAATCCTATTCGTCATGTCATTAACTTTAATGTGGGTTCCACGTGGGCCAATTATATTGCCACGTTGGCTACATTTGTTGTGTCTGGTCTTATGCACGAGATTATTTATTATTACCTTACACGTGCATCTCCCACGTGGGAAGTCACGTGGTTTTTTGTGCTACATGGTGTGTGTACTTCCGTTGAGGTGGCAGTAAAGAAGATTGTTCTCCGCCGTGGGTGGCGGTTGCACCGAGCTATATCAGGGCCGCTTACGTTGGCGTTTTTGGCTGTTACAGGGAATTGGTTGTTTTTTCCTCAGTTGGAGAGGAATGGTGTTATTAGGAAGGCTATTGGAGAGTATGCAATTATAGTGGATTTTGTCAAAGATAAGTTACCATTACATTTGTTTAGTTGATTAATTTTTGTAGTGAAACATCAATTATTGAAACTTTCAATTGCATAGTTTTGATGGATATAAATTGATTTGCTCCTGTAAAAAAATTTGATTTGCTTTGAAATTGTGGTAGTCGAAGTATTTGTCTATTCTTTATTAGACAACAAATTTACCTAACAAAGATAACTAACACTATATACAAAAACCATAACAGTTGGTATAGTTTCAAGATGGTTTTAAAAATACACTATGACTACAATTTCAAATTGTTGCTACAAATTGCAACAATGAGTGTATTTTTAAAATTAATTTCTGTATGGTTTATAGCATATTAGAATAGAAGAATGGTAGTATTTGCTATGATTAACAATGTAAATGTTAATTTTCCATATGATCTGTATGGAAAGATGAGTGTCTGGGATGAATTGCAGCTTCTAAGAATCTAGTGGTCTGGAGATTTTAATGTGTTTGGTCCCCAAGGACTCACTTCGATTAGTTGTCACTTCTTATCCTTATTTTGAGCATATAAGAACGATTTGAGATGGAATTTCCTTGTGGAAACCATGCCTTCAAATTGCGGTCTGCATCACACAATTGCGGCTGCTGTATTGCTGATGCAGTAGCTTCCCCAACCACATCGCACACAATTGTGGTGTGATCTCTGATCGCATAATGTAATTGCATTAATATTTGCATTGGATGATTTCAAACATGTTCGTTTAATTCTCATCAAAAATTAAAATTTCAGAACTTCAAAAACCAAAAATCTTTCAATAAATATTTACAGAGTAAACTAAGATTCTACTATGGTGGGTAATAGTGGTGCCACTTGGTATAATTTGTGAAAATTAAAAATCACTTCACGCTGCAATAACCACAATGTGCGTCGCAGCAACCGCAAGCCTCTCTTATAGTTGTAATTATCCAAAAGACCAATTCTATAGTGCACAAGTGAAACAAATATTTTATTATGTATCAAATTTTGAGTTATTTTATTTTTCTAACAATTTTTTACAATTTTTTAAACATGTCTATAAAAATTATAAAAAAATAAAAATAAACATGTTTGCAAAATACTCATTCAAGGATTTACATTGGTTTAACAATAGAGACTTAAACTACGTGTATAATAATTATCTAGGACCAAAACATGCCATTTTTTTACGGTTGATGCTACGGTGGACCACCTTCACAAGTGATTCACCGTGGACAAGTTGTCAATATTACTATAAACAATATCAATTTTACAAAATTCACCGTTGGATTGAAAGTTTGTATCGTATATGCCATACATATAAATTTTTATAAAAATTGAAAATAATTTGATATGTTATTGAAACTTGTCAAAATTAACGGTATTTAATAAAAACTCATAAACTGTTAATCTTAATGAGTTTCAATAACATATCAAATTGTTTTCAATTTTTCTAATTTTTTTTATGGATGATCTATATGAAACAAACTTTCAATCCAACGGTAAATTTTGTAAATTTTGTATTCGTTATAGTGTTTTTCAAAACTGGTCCACCATGGACCACTTGATGAAGTGATCCATTTTAGAATTTACCCTTTTTTACTATCTCGGTCCTAAAATAAATGACCCATTTGACCACATTCACATTTGCTAATGTACAACTTTAATAATTAATATATTTAATTATCTATTATTAAAAATTATAAAAATTGTATATTTTGAAAGTAGTCGTCGAAACAAATCAAATAACAATTCATTTACTAATATTTATATGCACTTAGTAAAAAAAATATGGTCAAAATGGATCATATAAATAATGCACAAAATCAAAATTAGATTATTTATTTTAGAACGGAGTGATTAAAAGGACAAAAAGAAAACTTCATAAAAATCAAAACTATATTTATTTATTTTTGGCAAAATGCATTCAGCGGTCCTTTAAGTTTTACATTTGTAACAGATAGGTCCTTTAAGTTTTTTATGTAACAAATAAGTCCTTTAAGTTTTTTAAGTAACAAATAGGTCCTTTAAGTTTATAATTTGTAACATTTATGCCCTATTTTTTTAAGTAATTGGAGGACCTAAATGTTACAAATTACAAATTTAAAGGACCTATTTGTTATTTAAAAAACTTAAATGACTTATTTGTTACTTAAAAAACTTAAAGGACCAATCTGTTACAAACGTAAAACTTAAATGACCTATGAATGCATTTTGCCTTTATTTTTTATCAAGAGATCAAAACTATATTTAACTATAGTAAAAAAAACTATATTTTACTTCAAGAATGTTTTTTTAACAAGAAAAGAATACATTTGTCAAAAAAAAAAAAGAATACAGTATTAAAATTATTTTCTTATATTTATCTTAGTCTTGCATTTATTAAAAAAAAAAAGTAATACAAACGGCCCATTAAGTTACTTACACACAGCGTAAAAAAAAAGTTACTACACACACACACTCATGTACGCGTTGTGAAATATGTGCCGCTTCAATCATACGCTATGTGTATTTGTGAAAACAATATAAAAACTCTTTCTTTCTTTTTTTCTTTCTTCAATCTTACGCTAATTTGTGAAAAGAATGAAACTCATTGTGGATTTTATGGTGTTGGGTGTGTCGCTAATTTCTTCAATCAAAACTCTGCTATGCTCGATCTGTGCCGGTAATTTCTTCTATTTTGCTACGGTAAATTTTCTCAACTTTCTTTCCTCATATATGTATCTTGATTCAAATACGCATTTACTCATTCTTCATTATTACCACAACATTCAATCTTCTTCTTCATGAAAACAACACAAAAGAACCTTAATTGATAGAAAAATGTGTTCTTTCTGTTCCATGATGACCCTTTTGTTTATTTGGTACCAATGTTTTCAAAGATTAATTTTTTGGTTTGCTACGGTACGGTAATGTTTTCAAACAACATTCAATCTTCTGCTTGAAAAAAAATTATAACTTTACCCATTTTTCTCATTCTTGATCGTTTAAGAACATTCAATCTTCTGCTTGAGAAAAACAAAATAACCTTAATTGTGCAAAAGGTGTTATTTTCTGTCCCAAAAGAACCCTAAAAGACAGTTTTTTGTTTGTTGTGATAAGAGAGTTTCACTCGTTTTTGGAATTTTCATTGTATCATATTTTCTCCATCTGGTTTATACATGTTGGGAATGATGGTGGGTTTCAAATTGAAAAGGGTATAAAAACCCTATAAGACTGTGAATCGTTGTGTGACGGAATCTTTTTACATTATCTGAAAAGGGGTGGAGTATATTGCCCTAGTAACCCTAAATTTGACCGTTGGAATCGATGAATATACTTTGTTTTATAAATTTTGTAACGGATGGATCATAGATGCCTCAGTTGTTGGATACTTGATGAACTTAACGACCCTAGTCCCTGAATGTGAAAGCTAGTTGTTGCCTTAATTGCTACTAAAGCAATTGTCTCTATTGGTGTCCGCTTTTCTATTAAAAAAATTATGAATTTTTATTCATAATAATGCATGAATGGATATATAATTATATATTATGCTTTGATAACCCTTAGTCCCTAAATTCAATTCTGCAACTGCAACTAAAAGTGATATTGCATTATAAACTTTATGACTCTTGTCCCTAATGTTTTGTAAGTTTTCTAAGGGATGGATGCCTCAATGACCTTTGAGGAAAATGCATTATGAATTCTGTATTCATAATGGAAGAGTTGGATGGTGGCTTTCAAAGCAAAGCAATTTTAATATGAAATTTTATTCAAAATGTGGATGGTGTCTATTGTCGTTTTATGACCCTTACTAATTGAGCAAATGGTGTTCTATCCTAAAACCCTATTTGGTACCAATATTTTGAAAGATAGAACTTTTTTGTTTGCTATGATAATTTTGGAACTTTCAATCCAATATATTTGCATTGATACATGTTGTGATACCCATTTTTGATTTAGTCAAGAACATTTGATCTTTTGTTTGAAAAGAGGTAGAGCTTTGCCCATTTTCATCATTCTTAATTATTCAAGAAATTCAATCTTCTGCTTGAGAAAAACAAAAGAACTTTATTAATTGAGCAAAAGGTGTTTTGTCCCTAGATTATGTTTGCTACCAATATTTTGAAAGATTAACCTTTTCATTTGTATTTTGTCCCTAAATTTGACCCTTGGAATCGATGAATATACTTTGTTTTATAAATTTTGTAACGGATGGATCATAGATGCCTCAATTGTTGGATGAACTTAATGACCCTAGTCCCTGAATGTGAAAGCTAGTTGTTGCCTTAATTGCTACTAAAGCAATTGTCTCTATCGGTGTCCGCTTTTCTATTAAAAAAATTATGAATTTTTATTCATAATAATGCATGAATGGATGTATATTCTGCTTTGATGACCCTTAGTCTCTAAATTCAATTCTGCAACTGATATTAAAATTGATTTTGCATTATGAACTTCATGACCCTTGTCCCTAATGTTTCATAAGTTTTGTGAGGGATGGATGCCTCAATGACCTTTGAGGAAAATGCGTTATGAATTTTTTATTCATAATGAAAAAGTTGGATGGTGGCTTTCAAAGCAAAGCAACTTTAATATGAAATTTTATTCAAAATGAATAAAATTGTGTCTATTGTCATTTTATGACCCTAAATAGTGGTATGGTGTACATGAGCTCACTAACTCCAAATTCCACAATAAGATGGATATACTGTACAAGATGAAGTGATTTTGCAAATGCAAAAGGAAATGCGTTCTTGTGTTTGATTACTGCTTGCCTTTGTTCTGCTATTTCTTTTGGGTTTTTTCTCTTCTTGTGTGGTGTTACTCTGTTCTGGCCCCTGTAATGTTGGACTTGCTCTGTTTTACTGTTCTGCTGTTAGCTTGTCCTTTCCTTGAAATTACTTGAAATTCTGTTGCATCCCTTCCTGCTAAAGGCAGGATTGATCCCAAATCCTTGCACTCACTGCAAAGGACTTTCCTATTTGACACATTTGGTTTTCTATTTCTCATAGAAGTGATTGAAAGCATTATTCAAATTTTTAACATTATAAGTTATAACTATAGTATCATGATCATATTTTTTACGCAGTAAGAAGAGGTAGCCACTGCATTGAAGAAAATATTGTTCCTACATCTAAATTTCCAAGAGGAGTACTGGCTGTTAATAATTCAAGATCATTCAGCTGTACACAGTTTCCACTTGGTAGAAGAACTCGTTCTCAGGCAGCAATTATAATATGTGCTGCAGCTTTGGTAATGTTCTTCACGCTTATTTTAAATTTATCATATTTGGTAGTCTTCTCCTTAACTCTAGACTGCAATATTTTACAATTCTTATAGTGCATCAGTTTCTGAACTTTGAATATGTTCATTATATAGATTTTATTTAATTCCGACCTGTGAAGAATATGTTGTCTAACCATAACATTTGTAAAACATCTTCATTTATGACATTCTTGGGACATGAAATGAATGACTGAAATTTTCATGTATACTTTATTGATTTTGACCTGTCGCATACTGCTTCAAGGCTATACATATTACATGTTACTGTGAATCAATGATGTATGTTATTTGATCTGATGTCCTTGTGTTGTGCTATCATCTGTGAAACATCCTAAGCTTAAAATTCCTACTTTTGTGGTCTCTTGCAATTTTTGTGCTATTATTTTTCCATTTTTATAGTATTTACTTTGGTTGAATACTAGAAAACCGTGAACTATTCAGGAGTTTTAAGAAAATGGTTAATTTTGCACATTGTCTTGAAATGTTTTATTTACACTTGCTGTTATAGTTATACTATAAATAACACAGTACATTTATGTTATTTGGTACAAGTGTGTGTGATTAATAGTTATACTATAAATAATTTATGTCATTTATGCTATTATTTACACTTGCTGTTATAGTCATACTTCTTCTGTTCTTTGGTAGTACAAGTGTGTGTGTGTGTGATTAATAGACTTTCAGTTTACTAAAAAAGAAAGTGAACCTGATTAAATTTGGCCAGATCCACCGATAAAGGTTTCAAATGAATCCTCAATATTTTTAAAGATGGAACTTTTTAGTTTGCTACGGTAATTTTGGAACTTTCAGTCCGATATATTTGCATTGATGCTTGTGGATATCCTTTTTTTCATTTTTGATTAGTCAAGAACATTCAATCTTCTACTTGAAAGAACTTTATCCATTTTTCCCATTCTTGATTATTCAAGAATATTCAATCTTCTGCTGGAGAAAAAAGTGAACCCTCAATTTTGTAAATCAAAATTTAAAAGGGTATTAAAACTCTAATACTGCGAGTCATTGTGTGACGGAATCTTTTTTCATTATTTGAAAAATCGGTGGAGTATATTGCCTTAGTAACCCCAAATTTGTCCGTTTGATGAATATACTTTGTTTTATAAATTTTGTAACTGATGGATCATAGATGCTTCAATGACCATGGAGTAAAATGCTGGACGAACTTAATGACCCTAGTCCTTAAATGTGAATGCTAGTTGTTGCCTTAATTTTCACTCAAGCAGTTGTCTCTATTAGTGTCCTCTTTTCGGTCAAAAAATTTATATGAATTTTTATTCATAATACATGAATGGATATCTATTGTGCTTTGATGACCCTTAGTCCCTAAGTTCAATTTTGCAACTTCAATTAGAAGTGATTTTGCATTATGACATGACCTTATTCCCTTGTTTGATAAGTTTTGTAAGGAATGGATCCCTCAATGAGACAATGACCTCAGAGTAAATGTGGGAACAAGTTTTCTTAATATGGTAATTCTATGATTTGAGTTTTCTTTTCCCTTATATGTAGAATCAAATATAGCTGTAAGTGCATTTCGGAATGAAGGAAAAGCAAGTGATTCAACCATTTTATATGTTTCTCGTTTGGTATATGACATACTAATGTGTTTTTCTTTGTGCAATAACACTTGCTATCAATTACCTGCGCATTGTGCAATTTAAGATGTTGTATAACTACACCTCTGTAATTAGAAAATAACAAGAGGACCTTTTGTACCATGTTATGTATTTGGGAGATTTGGTGCTAAGTGCAGTCTATTTTTGTTTTTGAGAACTTATTCAGCCTAGAAGATATGCTGCTTTTCCACAATTTGTGCTGGAGTCTAGATTTTATGCTTATTAACTAAATAATATTTACATTATAACATTGGATTTTTTGAATATATATATATACTTGCTGCTTTTACACAATTTCTGTTTGTAAGGGCACAATTCAAGTATCATGGCAACATGAGAATTTTTTGAGTTAAGGCCTATTTCAATGATCACATATTATCGAGATAACGAGATAACAAGATGGTTGCTTTATGACGGGAAGTTCTGCTATAATTTGTTCGAATGCTTGTTTAAAAATTGATCAATTACATGAAAATAAGTAGTAGAGAAAGTGGTACTTTATGGCATGTATGGTTGATTTTGGATTTTGGAAGAGGGTTACATGGATGAGCCACTCAGACTTTGTCATTTAAAAAATGACAATGCTTTATGTCATCATATAAGATAGACCAAGAGCTATTGAATATCAAATTCATAAATCTGATTTGTAGGTATAGTTTAATTATCCCTTTGATTATTAGTGGACTTGAGGATACATTCAAAGCTCACAAGACTGTATTTTATACAATTAGTCCCTATTCTTCTTGGTACAGATTTTTCTGCATTCCTATATTGCTTGATTATCTAATAAGCTAAATGGTAGTATGTTCTTACCTCAACAATTATAAGCTGGTTGAAAATATTATTCTTGTTTTGAGCCTACAAGGATAGGGTTGACATCCATAGCACAGCCAACATTGAGGGGATATATACTTAATAATTAGTGACTATGCCATCAATGGAGTTCTTCAAAAGAAGGAGGAGATAATAGCCAAAATGCCATATAGTTATAAGCTCCAAAAATATAAATTCTTGTAATTTGGATGTTGGAGGTATTCTCATTATTTATGTTTTCTAATTTGGTTTGTGTTTAAACAATCTGAAGTTGATTAATTTGGCATCCTTTTAGATTCATTATGAGACTTGCAAGGAATATTGAATTCAAATATTGTCTTCTAGAGTGGACTGTAGGGCTGGCCCATGCCCAATACCACCTCGATTGTATAAGCCTCACATCATCACCTATGAAGGTATGTCTCATTCTAAACTTCTATCTTACTCAAAAGTTTGTAGGACATAACCTAAAAGCATGAACAAAAAATAGAACTCGAAGGAAGGATTTATTCACTTTTAATTCTTGATAATTCAAGAACATTCAATCTTGATACCTGTTATGATATCTTATGTCTTTAGGTTTCGAATAAATATGTGGTGTCCAACTCATTTGCGTGATTGCTTTTGGCCCAATGTGAATAATGATCAAGATTAAAATTTTATTTCCTATAATATTTGTACAAATCTATGATGGAATGTCCATGTAAAATTGTTTACATCATCAGTGAATAGTAATTAATGTCTGCTAAAATAGCAGACCCTAAGAAATTTGAATTTTATTGAGCTGTTACTATCAATTTTCATCACCTATATAATTCAAAGGTTAGCCAAATATTCATTTTTGATTAATCTTGATTCAAGAATAAGTTCAATGTTAAATGCAAACTAGATGCTAGAATCAATTCAAATAGATTTTCTCAAAAACTGTGAGTGGACATGATTGCTTAACATTCCTCATCACTTTAGCAGGAAGATGATTTAGCAACTTGATGAAGGACTGGAATATGTACTGTGAGTTATATAATCTTTCTGAGAACTCATTTTCTTGGAGGATGTGAATCGATTCTGTCACCAGCCACCAACATTTTGGAGTAGCATCTTCCAAACACATTCCAGTTGTTTTATTATTTTGGAATAGACCCTGTTATCTACACAGTCTGTCTCGATACGACTAAACCTCCGAGGATATAGAGTACCGATAAAGGGGCAACTTCTCTCCAAATAGACGCAACTCTATTTCGAGGATTGAAACCCTAGACATACGATTAAAAGGCCGAAGCTAATAGCCACTCGTACCAATATTGTCTAGGAAATTTATTTGAAATGCTTTGTTTGGGACTAATTCAACAGGCCTTGTGGGAGAGCTTGATACTCTACCTCAAGACTGTGACAAGATTAAGGAGATAGTAAGTATCCTTGACATCTCTCTCTCTCTCTCTCTCTCTCTCTCTCTCTCTCTCTCAGAAAATCATATTACTTTGATGGAAGAGGATCTTGATAAGCTAGTCTATGCCTCGGCCATTTCTGGTGCGGTATGCTCCCTGATAAATTATTATTTGAGATTTTAAGGCTTGTGAGGTTGTTACACTTTCCCCAATTTGAAGAAAGCTGACCATATAAAATATTATTATCACTCTAATCCATAAATGTGGATACACACCAAAATCATATGTTATATTTTCAGTTAGGTTGTTATGTTCAAATTTGACTCTTGTAAGGCTGGAACAATTCTTCAAACTCTTCGGAATAGGGCCTCTAAACTGGTGTTATTCCTAGCAGAGAATTGTTGCAACATTCCACCAACACAAATGTTGTCAGGTAAATGACCAATGAAATTATTATCAGCTAACTGAATTTTTTTCAAATTTTTAAGGCTATTTATTTCTATACGAGTATTGCCACCGATTGCATTGGAGAAAAGAGTTAAGATACGGAGATTTGTTAAATTTCTGATAGTAGAATGAACTAGTCCTGAGAGTTCATTTTGATAAAGAACAATAGTATCCAAATTAATCAAGTATCTATGGAAGGTGGAATTAGTCCAGAGAGTTTATTATCAAAAAGAATAATGGAATTCAAACTCTCAGAGGAATGTTGCCATATAGGTTGTTTCCTCCAATATCAAAATGTGACGAATTGGTTATCTTTTCTATTGTGATCGGTATAATACCGGTGAGAGCATTACCACCGAGGTCAAGATAGGAAAGTTTGGACAGATTACCAATGCTATTGGGAATGTTTCCAGAAAGTTTGTTAAATGACTAATCGAGAGTTGTGACTTAATACTAAATTGCGCAATTTTGGAAGTGATAAGAAATTTAGACTTTGAACCATACAATACTGGCGAGATTTACCTTGTAGATTGATGTTGAGTTATCATCACATGTGATTCCTTCCCAACTACAAGGATTATTACGGACCTGGATTGAGTGAATTCAAAAGTAGGTGCAGTCAGTAGTTTTAGGCTGTATGATCGGACGGTCTAAGATATCACTTTAGAATTTTATATTGAACCAAAATAAAAAACTGTTAAATCCAAACCGTTTGATCTTGATCAGACGGCTCACAGTCGCTGACTGCATGCAGTCACGACTGCAATTAATTTGATTCCGGATTATTACCAATATTCCATGAAGAGAGCAAAGCCTGACTTTGGTTGTCAAAGCTTGATTT
This sequence comes from Trifolium repens, assembly GCA_030408175.1. Lineage (NCBI taxonomy): Eukaryota > Viridiplantae > Streptophyta > Magnoliopsida > Fabales > Fabaceae > Trifolium > Trifolium repens. Next base: position 9,326,744 of record CP125841.1, read on the forward strand.
CCACCTCAATAGAGCATTTGCCTCACTGCCTTGGATTTCTGCTGAAGCATGAGGTTATTTGACCATTACAACAAACACATAAAATAGCAAACACTGCAAATACTAGCTAGTTAATCACAATACAAGAGATTGATGGTGAAGGTTAATGGAAGATGTGAGTGGTAGGCACAAAACAACAATATACTTTGGTCATGCTAATTAAAGTAATCATTTAGAAAATATTAAGATGCACAATAAAGAAAACATATTGAACTAGCTCCTCTGCCATGATGTATCTGCTGTTGTTTATTGTATTTATCTTTTCTCTCATCCTGTTCCAGTCGTATGTTTATTAAGATATTTTTCACTCATCATCAATAGGCTAAGAATAAGAAAAAACTGGTGACGGCTAGATTTAGAAGAGAAGAAGAAGACAGAGAGAAATTTATTCTTTGCAAACTATTAATGAGTAAATTTTTAGAAAAATATAGGAACCAACTTACATAATTTGGGGTAATAGATTTAAGGATAGTGAATATATTGCTTCTCACAAAGTGGAGGTCGCCACTATTGGATAAGGTAGATTCATTGTGGAAAAAGGTCGCCACTATTGGTCATCATACATTCATTCATATTTTTGAGTAGTTATTTTATGTTAATTCTCTGATGTGTTGAGTGACTTATGAAATGTGATTTTGAGATATGTTATTGACTTATGTTTTAGTTACTTTTGTAACGGGCAAATGTTATTTGTGGATTAACATGTGAGTATTGTAGGTGTAAATCCACGGATAACATTTCATAAGTTACAAAATACATTATTGAGGGTCCTGGGCCGTCAAGAATTTTGCCAGAAAATTTATGCCATGCAGAAATTGAAACCGTTATTTTCCTCTTTTTCTCTATATATTAATCCAACTCCAATTCATTTTTACACTTTCATTTTCACTCTAAACTTCTCTCTAAAATTTCATATTCTTAACAAACTTGAAAAGTATGAAAAAATTTCAAAGAAAAATGTTAGTTTTAAAGAATAGAGGCATATTAGTTTTAAGTAAAAATCTTTAAAGTAAAAAGAGTAGAGAAAAATCAATTTATTTTTAATTATTGCTATATATATTTTTTATCTGAAAAAGAATAGTAAAATCTTTTTTAAGATAAAGCAAAATTAATATTTAAAGAATACAGATACATGTTAGAAAAATATTTAATAAAAGTAAGAAGTTATTTTTTAAAATTTCTAATTTTAAAATATTTAAATTATTAATCTAGGTATTTTTTTAAAAATTAATTATTTTCTATAAAAAATTCTATTTTTTAAATAATTAAACTATTAATTTATTTTTTAATAATATTCGCCTAATTATTGGTGGCCTTGAGACGGCAAAAATGCATAGAATTTTGACCAAGCATTATTGGCGGTCCCAGGCCGCCAAGAATGTTATTGAGGGTCCTGGGCCGCCAATAATGTGTACGTTTTTTTGGATTTTGGGCCGTCTTGGACGCTTTTTGCCCTCAATAATGATAAGTTTTCTTGTACTGATCATACATTCATGCATTCATATTGTTGAGTAGTTGGTGTTCATGCATTTCAAGTTGATTCTCTGATGTGTTAAGTGGCTTATGAAATGTGATTCTTGAAATATGTCATTGACTTATGTTTTAGTTACTCTATTAATGGAAAAATGTTATTGGTGAATTAACATGAATATTGTAGGTGTAAATGATTGTGGGTGAATTTAATGAGTAGTGTATGATTTTTGAACGATATCATTCATACTTTGTTACTTATCTTTATTAATTTTACTATAAATATAATCCTACCCTGTTATTTGCTATGTGTTGGACTCTTGGAAGTCCAGATTTTCAGGTTGAATGATTTTCTCGATGTTCCAGTTATTTGGTAAATCTCTGCTCTAATTGTGGTATCGGGAAAGAGTTTCATAGACTTGTTTACCTTGTAGTTTACTTAATTAATTAATAATGTATCATTTTAGACAAAAGTACTATCAAGTGACATAAAGGAGACACCTTGATATTATGATAGCCATCCATAAAAAAATATGTTGAATGGCATGAGACTCCTTCGGCTTGGAAAGGAACCCCACGAAAGCTCCTTTGAGTTTAGCCAATATGCCTCTGTCTCGACCTCCACTTCCCACACCACCTCTCGGTCTACCTGGTCATCTCCTTGACGTTGTTCAGTCGCCGTTGCAATAATCTCTTATCCAGTATCTACAATAAGAGTCTCCTTAAAGGAATGACCCGGTTGATTGCGTGCTTCTCCCACCTTGCTTGCTAGACTCCGGAGCTTCATCACTCTTCTCCTTCCTTATCCCCCCTTCATTGAAACATGAAAGGTTCACCCATGAGTTTGAAAGTTCCCATCCAGATATCACTCATTCGAGACAATAGTTCCCCTACATCTCGAACCTCCAGGAACTTAACAAATCTGAACCTCCTTGCCTGCTTAACAAGTTTTTTCGGAATGTACTCTACCAAACCCCAACTCTACCAAACCGCGCAAACTTTGACCATAAATAAATCACTTTAAAAAGTATGAAGTGATTTCTTGTTCAATTCTATGAAAAAAACCCTTCCTGCATTGAACTTTAGCTTCACCATTCACACTCCCGTTTCTCCAATCTCTCACCATACCCTCTCTCTCTCTCTCTCTCTCTCTCTCTCTCTCTCTCTCTCTCTCTCATTTCATTCACGTCTCACCACACCATCTCTAATCAAACAATTACATATATTGCAAAATTTATATAAACATAACAAACTTGACAACACTTATTCCACAACATAATTATTATTATAAATATGACATAATTAACAACTTTTGTTTAATTTGTAGAAGGTATACTCAACCTAAAACAACTTTATATATTATAGTATATGGGTAGGAGTACTCTTGTACTTTCATTAATATATATTATATTTGCCAATAAAAAAACTTTATTTTCTCATCACTAAAGTCCTGTAGTGATTTTTTTTTGGTCCACATTATTCTTCATTAGATTTGTAGAGAACGTCCTCCAAGCTGGTCATTGGCTGCAATAATTGATGGAAAATGTAATATGTTATAATTGATGGAATATAGAAGCATAATAAAATTCGAAGATATAATATACTATTAAATAGAAGACTCATATTTAGTTAGATTTTTTTTTTTTGATAAAATTTTATCATATTTAGTTAGATGATAAAATTTTTGGGAGGACTGAATATTAAGCTCAAGAGTGAAACATTATGATATGTCTCCGGCCACTTAATCGACAATTATTATGACCAAAACATTCTTTAATTAATTTTTTTTCTTTTTACAAAACTTATTATTATTTTTTATAAAATTTTAATTAATTTGTTAAGGCAACTTAATTTAATTCCTCACCAATATCATTGAGTAATTTTCTGCTTCCAGGAATACTTTTATGATCATTCTTTTTTATCCAAGGATACTTTGCATGGAAAGACCTCCAATCAACTTTAGACTCTGCATTATTAAAAATAGAGAAATTTAAACTTACATGGAATGTAAAAGCATAATATAGAAATTTGAAGATATTAAAGTCACTAGGTTTGGTCTAGTGGTAAGGGATTTGGATAGTATTCACGAGGTCTTAGGTTCAATCCTCATTGACAACATTGTAAACAAAAAAAAAAGAAATTTGAAGATATTAATTAATGGGTTATCTTTGGAGGAAGATTAAAATTTCAGGCTCCTTCAAAAAAAATGAAAAAATAAACATTTCAGGCAGATTAAAAAAAGGTCAAAAAATTGATGTACCAAAAAGAAAAGTAAAAGTGGATTTTCATGACTTAAAAAAAGTTATATGTTAGAATGACTCACCATTAATTTCTAGACCGGCAATGGGCTTAGAATTTTCAGAAGCAGCTGCATTTGGAACAAAGAAATTAATGGACGATTAAAAAAGCTATCTTTAGTTAGACACAAAAGAAATCTTTCATTTTGAAAAATATTATGAATAAAACTACAACTTATATAAAATAAAGATTAATAGTTTTTATCCTAAATTTGAATCTTTGCTACAACCTCAATAAAATTATGAAGCACATTGCTTCTAAGAAAGTTGTGCTAAAAATTACCATTTACTTACATTTAAATATTGCATTAGTTATTTTTTTATGAATTTAAAATAACTAGTAAATATCCAACCCTAGAAAATGGAATATCACATTTTAGAATGTAATGAGAGACAAATATTCAAATAATTGATGAGAAAATTATAATTACTTGCATAATTTATTATATCTGGTTGACCTACATGATTTTTATATTTTTCAACGATATTAATAACTCAGTGAAACGAGTAAAATTTAAATAAATATTATCATACCCTTACTAATTTCTTGAGCATTCAAGTTTTCTAGGTCCTTTTGATCATCCAATGCCTCTGTTAATTGTAAATGAGATATGACAAAAATTAAATAGTTTATGTGTCTAATATGTATATAAACAATTCTGCTATAAATATATTTTATATTTTAATCTTTTTTACTTTTCATAAATATCTTTTATCATTACATTATTTAATTTTTGTTTGTTTGATACGTATACACAATGCTAAGTAACAATATCCATGATTTCCAAAAATAATTTAAAACTATATATATATATATATATATATATATATATATATATATATATATAATGAAATTATTTATACGTATACACAATGCTAAGTAAAATAAAAATTATTCAATATCCATGATTTCCAATAATACTATACGATAATTTTAAGGGAAAAGCTAACATGTACCCTTAGTTTTTTTTTTTTTTAATCTCATAGTTGATGGTTTATAAGTACCACCAACTTGTTTACAAAGAAAATACTATATTTGCTGCTACCAAGGATCGAACCCCTGACCAACAGCCTACACCCGCTCAGTCAGCAAGTGCCAACTGAGCTACCCCACCCACCCCTAACATGTACCCTTAGTGATCAAAAATAGAAATAGTTTATCTTAATCTTGTGTATCTAATCCACTTTTTAAACTTTTTACCAATTAATTACATAAATTTTATGAAAATATTTCTAATTTTAGATTCTTAACATGTGCCCTAAAGGTACATGTTAATTGGCAAAATCCAAATTTTAATATCAGAATATGAATGAGGATTAGACAACATTTATAAAAAGTTGTATTTGGACAAAAAATATATAAAGAAGATTATTGTTACTAAAAAGACAAAACCTTCTATAAATGATGCTAAATAACAAGAAATATTTGGATTTGTTAGAAGTAATTTATATTTAAGGGTATTTTAGTATTTTACTATGTTGTTTTTATGACCTAGTCCTTGTGTATAAATAGGAGTAGTGATATCATCATAGAAGTAAGTGCCTTTTATTCTTCTTGTAGCCGCCATTTTCTCAAGTTCATTAATACATTCTCTTTTCTATTCATTTATCATCTTTGTGCACCAACAATTGGTATCAGAGCCTGGTTGGCTCAAACTTGTTCATGGGCTTGGGTAGTATCCCGCATGCAAGTTTGAGGGGGAGCATTGTGGACTCACACTTGAGGGGGAGTGTTGGAATACTAGCAAGTGTGAGTAGTGGGGAAAATAGTCCCACATTGGAGAATAATGTGGTGACTTGAGGGTATATAAGTGGGAGAACCCACTCCCCTATTACCTTAAGGTTTTAGGGACAAAGTGGTGTGTTTCTCACAAATGTTCCTCTTCCCACACTATATATCATTGCTCCTCAGTTTGATTACATTGTGGTAACTATTGAACATTCCAAGGACTTGAGTTCCATGAGAATTGAAGAGCTACAAAGCAGTCTAGAAGCACAAGAGTTGCGTTTGACTGAGAGAAACTCTGAAAGAGAAGTAGAGCAGCAGGCTCTGAAAGCAGACTCTGGTAAGAATCATCAGAAGAAGTCTTGGTCAGAAGCCAAGAGAAGGTCTGATGGAGTTCAGAAGCCTGAAACTTCAAACTCTGATAAGCAAAAGTATCAGAAGGGAAAAGAGAAATTTGACAAGAAGAAGATTCAATGCTACTGTTGTCAGAAGTTTGGTCATTTTGCTTCTGAGTGTCGGTCAAACAAAGAAAGGAAGTCAGAAGAGGCAAATATAGCCAGAAGCTCTGATGATTCTGATGGTGAATCTGTGTTGCTAATGGCTTCTGAGACTGATGATATGAATTCATCAGAGTGGTGGTATATGGACACAGGGTGTTCAAATCATCTTACTGGAAACAAGAAGTGGTTGGTTGACTTTGACTCGAGTAAGAGTACAAGGATCAGATGTGCTGATGATAAATACCTTAATGCTGAAGGTATGGGAAATGTCAGAGTCACTCTGAACAATGGCAAATCAGCATTGATTCAGAATGTATGGTATGTACCTGGCATGAAAAGCAATCTGATGAGTGTAGGGCAATTGATTGAGAAAGGTTTCTCAGTTACCATGAAGGACAATCTTCTGAAGCTGTATGATCGTAATCAGAAGCTGATTATGGAGTCAGAACAGGGAAGGAACAGGACATTCAAGGTGAATGTTAAAACTGCAGACTCTGAATGCCTTAGTGCAACAAGTGTTGAGAAGGATAGTGAGCTGTGGCATAGAAGATTTGGTCATTTAAATTTCAGAAGCCTAGGGCATTTGAAATCAAAGAATCTGGTAAATGGAATTCCTACAATCAAGAAACCTGAGAAGTCATGCAAGGTGTGCATGGAAGGAAAGCAACCAAGACTGTCTTTTGCATCAGGAGTAGCTCCAAGAGCAAAACATGCATTGGGAGTAGTACATTCTGATGTGTGTGGTCCATTTCAGGTAGCATCAATTGGAGGGAATAAATACTTTGTGTCATTTGTAGATGAATTTACTAGAATGACATGGGTATCCCTGATAAAGTACAAACATGAGGTGTTTGCTGAGTTTAAGAAGTTCAAAGTGAAAGCTGAGAAGCAGAGTGGTCAGAAGCTGAAGATTCTCAGAACGGATGGTGGTGGTGAGTTTAATTCCAATGAGTTTAAAACTTTCTGTGAGGAGAATGGAATTGAGCATGAGGTTACTGCTCCTTACACTCCTCAACATAATGGTCTTGCTGAAAGAAGAAATCGTACTTTGCTTGATATGGTGAGAAGCATGCTGAAAGAGAAGAAGCTTCCTCATAATTTATGGGGTGAAGCTGTTGCAACAGCATGTTATGTGCTCAACCGATGTCCAACGAAGAAGTTGAAGGAAATAGTTCCTATTCAAAAGTGGACTGGAGATAAGCAAAGTGTTAGTCATTTGAAGGTGTTTGGTTCTGTTTGTTACAAACATGTTCCAGAAGCTAGAAGACAGAAGCTGGATGATAGAAGCAAAGTTATGTTATTGGTGGGGTACCACAGTACAGGTGCGTACAAGCTCTATTGTCCAAAGACTAATAGAATTGAATTCAGCAGAGATGTCATTGTGAAGGAATTAGAAACTTGGGATTGGAACAAAACTCAATCCAACTCTGATGTGATATTTCTTGAAGGAGATTCTGAAGGTGATTCAGATTCTGAAGGTGATTCAGGCTCTGAAGGTGATTCAGGTTCTGAAGGTGATTCAGGTTCTGAAGGTGATTCAGACTCTGAAAGTGGTCCTGAAGGAGACTCTGAAAGTCAAGGCTCTGATGTTGAAGCTTCTGAAGATAGTACTTCTCAACCTCCCACCTATGAAGGAAATCATGTGGAACAAGATCAAAGACCACAGAGAATCAGAAGCATTCCAAGAAGGTTTGCAGGGTTTGATATGCTGCAAGACACTGAAGTAGACTCTGAGGGAGAAGTTATTCAGTGTGCTATGTTAGTAGACTCTGAACCCGTGAGTATAGAAGAGGCTCTTAAGCAACAAGTCTGGTTGCAGGCCATGAATGAAGAACTTGATGCTATCAAGAGAAACAAAACTTGGAAGCTATCAGAACTTCCAAAAGGCAAGAAAGCCATCAGTGTCAGATGGGTTTTCAAGCAGAAGCTAAAACCAGATGGATCAATTGGCAAATACAAAGCTAGGTTAGTAGCAAGAGGATTCCTACAGAAACCTGGGCTAGATTATTTTGAAGTGTTTGCACCTGTAGCAAGACATGAAACAATTAGACTGGTAATTGCAATAGCTGCTAACAGGAATTGGCCTCTGATGCATTTAGATGTGAAATCTGCATTTCTGAATGGTCCATTACAAGAGGAGGTATATGTGTCACAACCTCCTGGTTTTGAGAAAAAGAATCAGGAAGGGATGGTGTATAGATTACATAAAGCCTTGTATGGATTGAAACAGGCGCCCAGAGCCTGGAATATGAAGATTGATTCTTTCTTCAAGAAGCATGGGTTTCAGAAATGTGAATTGGAGTATGGTGTTTATGTTCAACACACTTCAGAAGGCAATATGATTCTGGTATGTTTATATGTTGATGACATATTGCTGACAGGAAGCTCTGAACAAAAGATAGCTAAGTTCAAGAAGGCTCTGACGAATGAATTTGAGATAACAGACCTTGGTAAAATGAGTTACTTTCTAGGGATGGAATTTATGTACTCTGAGAAAGGAATCATTTTACATCAAATGAAGTATGAACTTGAGCTTCTGAAGAGATTTAAGCTGGAAAATTGCAAAATTGCAATTACACCTTCTGATACCAATCAGAAGCTGGACTCAGATTCTGATGGAGAGGATGTGGATGCTACAACCTTCAAACAGTTGGTTGGTTCTCTAAGGTATTTGTGCAATACCAGACCTGATATTTGCTATGCAGTTGGAATGGTTAGCAGATTTATGAGCAAACCAAAATGGTCCCATTACCAAGCTGCTGTCAGGATTCTGAGGTACATAAAGGGAACTCTGAAGCATGGAGTGCTATTCCCTTCTGATGGAAAGACCGAATCAGAGCTTCTGAGCTACTCAGACTCTGATTGGTGCGGAGACAGGGTTGATAGAAGAAGTACTTCTGGGTACTTGTTTAAATTCCTGGGAGGTCCTATTTCTTGGTGCTCCAAGAAGCAACCTGTTGTGGCTCTATCAACCTGTGAAGCTGAATATATTGCAGGCGCTCTGACTGCATGCCAAGCTGTGTGGATTCTGAACTTGCTACAGGATCTGAAGATTAAGGTAAACAAGCCTCTGAAGCTGATGATTGATAACAAGTCTGCAATCAATCTTGCCAAGAACCCAGTGCTGCATGGGAGAAGCAAGCACATTGAGACCAAGTATCACTTCTTACGGAATCAGGTTCAGAATGGAGTGTTAGAAGTTGTGCACTGTAGCACTCAGAAGCAGCTGGCAGACATGATGACGAAGGCAATCAAGACTGACCAATTTCTTCGTTTGAGGGATGGAATTGGTGTTGTTAGCTTTGTGTAAATATAAATTAAGGGATGGTGTTAGAAGTAATTTATATTTAAGGGTATTTTAGTATTTTACTATGTTGTTTTTATGACATAGTCCTTGTGTATAAATAAGAGTAGTGATATCATCATAGAAGTAAGTGCCTTTTATTCTTCTTGTAGCCGCCATTTTCTCAAGTTCATTAATACATTCTCTTTTCTATTCATTTATCATCTTTGTGCACCAACAGGATTTGCATGACTTACAATAAAACTATATATGTCGGTGTAAAAAAAAAAAACTATATATGTTAGAAATTAGAATGACTCACCATTAATGTTACCATAAACAAGGGTAGGACGACTTTCAGAAGAAGCAGCTGTATTTGGATCAAATAGATTAATAAATAACAACTTATTTAAAATAAAAGATTAATAGTTTTATCCTATGTTTGAATCTTTCCTAGAACCTCCACATAAAATTATAAAACCAAAACTGACATCTGAACATCTAAACATCTAAAAATAATGCTGTACTAAATTAGAATGCTATATTAAAGTGGTGGTGAAAGTAAAAATAATAAAAATAAAATTATAAAGCATTACATCTAAACATCTAAAAATAATGCTGTACTAAAAATTACCATTTATTTGCAATTACATTTAAATGTTTCCTTAGTTTTATTTTTACAAATTTTAATAGACTAGTAAATATGCACGGATCCAATTTTAGAAACGAGAATGTCTCATTTTAAAAAAGTGATGACTATTATGAAAATAATTGATGAAAAAATAAAATGAAAGGCTAATTAATACTATATATACGTAGAGTCAAATTGAAATTAAATGTTATCATGATTTATGGATGTGTCATCAGTACTTATACCATGGGAAATTAAGGTATTATTATTCTTACCAAATTCCTCATGAGCCTTCACGTTTTCTTGACTCTTTTGGTTATCCAATGCCTCTTCTTGAATTTTCAAAAATATGTGAAAATAGTTAAAATTTATGCATCCAAATTTTACATAAATAAACACTTATAATATTATTAGCTTTATAATAGCGAGGAGATGAAGAAGATCGTCAGGTCACAATTTCGAAACCGCCTAATTAAAATGGTGGGATCTGAGCTGTTATATTTTGCTTCAATGATAGTATCTAATGAGTAACACTTCTTATTAAAATAAGTATTACTATTAGAGATGATTTAAGTATACTTAACTATTGCCCCAGAGCACAAAAAAGCGCGGAAAAAAACACACAAGTCTCTGTAAAGGATGATAAATAACAAGAATGTTCTTGAATTTGCATGATTAACAAGAAAAATATATGTCAGAATGACTCACCATTAATTTTGAAATCAGTAAGGGGATTAGGAGGACTTTCACAAGCAGCTGTAATTAGACCAAAGAAATTAATAAATTATTAAAAAAAACTTAAGTTAGATAAAAATAAAAGAAGAGTCAAATTAGTAAATATTATCATATATGTGAAAAAAGTATCACGTTATTATAACTTACCTAATTTCTGAGCCTTCACATATTCTTGGTCCTTTTGTTCATCCAATGCCTCTTCTGAATTGTAAAAAATATGTGAAAAAAGTAAATAATTTATGAATCTAACATGCATATGAACACATATGTTTATCTTTTGTAGTTTAATCTTGTTTACATTTTATTAGTACCTTTTATGATAACATTAATTTTTGTTTTCTATTTGTTTGCATAAGGACAAATACATTTTTCTAGTCCATTCATAAGACCTACACACCACAAGTTTTTTTTTTTATTACAAAAAGGGCTAAAGCCCGTACACACCACAAATTTCTATAAACGGTAGTAAATAACATGAAAATCTTGAATTTGCAAAACTTACAAAAAGAATTATATGTCAGAATGACTCACCGTTAATTTTGTGATCAGTAAGGGGATTAGGAGGACTTTCACAAGCAGCTGTAATTGGATCAAAAGAAATTAATAAATTATTAAATAAAACAATCTTCGTTAGATACAAATAAAATAATTATTGTTAAAAAAACATATGTATGAATGATAACCATAAGTTATAAAATATGAAAGATTAATAGTTTATATTTAAAGTTTGAATCCTTGCTACAACCTAAATAAAATTATGTAGCACATTGATAAAAAGGCTCCACTACAAATTACCTTTTACTAGCATTTAAATTTTTCATTAGTTATATTTTTAGAAATTTTAAATAACTAGTCAATATGCATGTGTCAAACTCTAGAAAAGGTTGTCTCATTTTGAAATTTAGAGTGAAAAATATCAATACAATTATATTGATTAACAAATAAAATGTTAATATTCCAAAATTTTCTAAATAAGAAATACTTGTTTATTGTTTATTAGTATAACCTTATATTAGGTTAGAAATTTAACCAAGGGTAGATTAGTTAATCCATAAAATTAGTAAGGGAAAAATAGAAATTCCATGAATTGTTAACTGCTCCCTCCGTCCCTATTTATAAGAGCTAGTTTGACAAAACACAGGTATTAAGAAAGTGAATTTTAGTATTAAATTGATTGACAAATTATATTGATTTTACATGTGTACCCTTACCATTAATTGTAGTGGTTTTTTATCAAACAAAAGATAATTTAATGCTATTAAAAAAATTATGCAAAATAAATAAGGGTAAGTTTGGAAAAATAATAATTAATGTCATTGATAATTGTAAAAGAGTCTTATAAAAATGGACAAATTTTTTGTCAAACTAGCTCTTATAAAAAAGGACGGAAGGAGTAATTAGTTAAAAACTTGAGTTGTAATGCACTAGTGAGATAGATGTAATTAGTTAAAAGCTTAAGAGTAAGATGTCTTAGGAGACATAATTAAGTTTATAAAACATATTAATTTTATGAGTTTTGAGAAAAAAATAAATCAGTTACATCTCTCTTTCTCTTTTATTCCCAACGAACTAAACCCACAAACACATAATAACTTCTTGTTCGTCGTCGTCGTCGTCATCATCATTATCATCGTCATCATTATCATTGTCGAAGTCATCATCATTGAAACCTTCGCCAACTAGAATCACTCTTAAATTGTTAAAGTGGATTTTTATTAAGTTTGATTTTGGTTAGTGACTGAAATTAGAAGAGAATACCATGAAATAGATATGAATGTAATTAATGGAAAGTAGTTTTTAGCTCTAGATTTCTATTAGTAATGTTAATCCTAAAATTTGCTTTTGTAAAAGTTAGTGAAATTTTTATAAAGGAATCAATGCTATGATAATTTCAAGAGATAAACAAAATCTAGTGTATTATGAGTTTTGGGATGTCATGAAAGATTGAAAACCCTTCTGAACTTCAATAGCTCCGTATTATGAGTTTTTTTTAAAGAACACTTGTGTTACTTATTATAGGTAGTTGATGTATATTATCTAATCATTATCAACTTTATTAATTACTCAATAAATTCTTGCAAAAAAAAAAAAGAAACTAATTAGTTAATAATAAAGAATAGTCAAATTCAAATAAATATTGTCATTGTCATGGTTGTGTAACTTATACTCAATCCGTTACAAAATATAAGCAAAAGTGAGTCAAAGAAAATTGATGTATTTGGTTCAAAATTAAGACCAAATACAATCATTTTTGTTGACTATATTTTACTTATATTTTGTAACAGAGTGAGTACATTATTAGATCATGGGAAATTATGCCAGTATAACTCTTACCAAATTTATGAGCCTTCACATATTCTTGGCCTTTATGTTGATCCAATGCCTCTGCTATAAATTGTAAAAAAATATGTGAATAAAGTCAATAATTTACACTTCTGATATATATGATTATTTTTTCCTATTTATTTATTTGTATAACAGTATAAGGACAAATAACATATTTCTATCCCATTAGTTAATAACTACATATACACCATTTGACAAAATATATAGACCGTCCGATTATAAATTTATAAATGAACAACCAAAATTTAAAACAACGTGCATTTTTAACAGTAGGGAATCATGATCTGTAAATAACATATATCATCTAATTATTTTGCAACTTTACTAACTACTCAATGAAGAATGGTCAATTTTAATTAAATATTAACATTGTCATCGTTATAATTAATTATATAAATGGAAATTAAGGGATTATCATATTTACCAATTTTTTGTGCCTTAATGTATTCGACCATTTGCTCATCCAACGCCTCTGCTGATTTAAAAAAATTGTGAAAAGAGTAAATAATTTATGAATCTAATTCTAAAATGTAAATTGACAAATATGAAAATTATTGATGAAAAAAAATGAAAGGTTAATATTACAAGTAATTGCGTTACTTTTTATAAGTAGTTGACATATATCAACTAATTATTTATCAAATTTACGAACTACTAAATAAAAAAGAGTAAAATTGAAATAGATGTTACCATGGCCATGGTTGTGTCACCATAAATTAGACCATGGGAAATTAAAGTATTATCATTCTTACCAAATTTCTGAGTGTTGATGTATTCTTGGCTCTTTTGGTCATCCCATGTCTCTGCTGAAATTTTTTAAAAAATATATGAAAAAAGTTAATTATTTATACAGATAATTTGCAACACCATTAATTTGAGATCAATAAGTGGATTGGGAGGACTTTCACAAGTAGCTGTATTTGGATCAAATAAATTAAAAAAAAAAGTAAAATATTCGATTTTAAATTTGATAAAAATAAAAAACATGTATGACCAAAGTTATAGGTAGTTGACATATATACTCCATTATTGTCAATTATGGAGTATAATCTAATTATTTTCAACTTTACTAACTACTCTAATGAATAATTGTCAAATTCAAATAAATGTTAACATGGTCATGGTTGTTTCTACTCCTTGAAAATTTAAAAGTATTTAACTAACAACCAATACAAGTCATATAAGTAAATTTGCATGGGGTATCCATAACTAATTTGTAATTAACCGACTAATATACCTTGTTTATTGGTTGATGTCCTATATTATCAAGGGCTAAATTAGAAAAAATCCTACTTAAATATACCATGGGAAATTAAGGTATATAATCATCCTTACCCAATTTTTGTGCCGTCGCGTATTCTAAGGCTTTTTGCTCATTCAATGCCTCTTCTGAATTATAAAAAATATGTGAAAAAAGTAATTAATTTATGAATCAAATCTGTATATTATATAAACACTTATGACATTAATTTCTTTTATATTTTAATATTGTTTAACTTTGTATATATAAATATCCTTTATCATAATATTATTTTAATTTTTTATTGTTTTTATAAGAGAAAATGACATCTATTTAACCCATACATAGAAAATAGACACCATAAGAAACTGATAACATTGGTGACATATATTTTTTTTTGAATGACAAATATAATATATATAAATATAAAAGTGAGAAAGTACAAGAGAAAGATCCAGAAAAATTAAAGAGGTACTAGAAGTACACTCCACCTGAATCAAAATTTCTATAGAAACAAAGATTAAACTCAAAACTATATATAATATTATAATTAACATTTTTTATATTAAACTTAAAACTATTTATAAACGATGTTTAATAACTTAAAAATTATTGGATTTGCATGATTTATAGAAACACTATAGGTCAACTTGACTCAGAACAAATATTTGGGATAATTATGAGGCTTAGACAACATCTTATAAATATGCATGAATCCGACTCTAGAAAGGGGAATATTATCTAATTTTAAAAGTAAAGTGACAAATATAAAAACAATTAACTAATGAAAGATTATAATACTAGTATTTTATGCACTTGAATTACTTATTATAGGCAGTTGACATATATAATTTATTTTCAATTTTACGAACTATTCATTGAAGAAGAGTTAAATTCAAATAAATGTTATCATGCCCATTGTTGTGTCACCAATACTTAATTAAATCATGGGAAATTAAGGTATTATCATCCTTACCAAATTTTTGTCTTGCTAGGAGCTTTTGCTCATCCAAATCAAATGCGTCTTCTGAATTTTAAAAAATATGTGAAAAAGTAAATAATTAAAGCATGTAACTTGAATGTGCACACTTATATTCTATGACCTTTTGCTCATTCAAATCCAATGTGGCTTCTGAATTATTAATAAATTTTATCAATCCTTAGTCTGAATTCGATCTGAACCTCCATAAAGTTATGGAAAAAACTACTACCTCTGTTCATAAGTTCCTAAATATGAGATTTTTTTTGAATTTTTTTATAAGACTCATTCAAATTTTTAAGGGTACTAGTTATTTCTTTACCAATATATCTCTAATCATAGTGCATTTTTTTTCTATAATTTATATAATAAATACTATAAACTAATATTAATTATCAACAAATTTAATATTCATTCAGCTTTTTTAATCTCTGTGATTTCCTAAATAGAATCTTATTAAGAAGGGAGATAGTAATTTGTATTTAACTTACCATGTACTTCCATTTAAATCATATCTTTCATCAGTTATATTTTATGAATTGAAAAAAAACAAACTATATAAAACCATAGGAAATTATAATATTATCATGGTTACCATTTTTCTGCGCCTTCACGTGTTCTAGGTCGACCTTTTGGTCATCCAATGCCTCTCCTAAATTAAAAAAAAAAACATTTAAAGAATGTAAATAATTTAGTCATCTTATTTATATATAAACACTTATGATATTTCAATCTTTCATATTTTTGACTTTTTATAATTGCCTTTACTTATAACATTATTTTAATTTTTTCTATTCTTTTTAAGACAATTTTTTCTATTTATTTGTACAAGGGTGAATGTCATTTTTTTTTTTGTCTAGTAACTTAGTGGCTTTAAGCCTGATCCCAAGCATATATGATATAATATTCCTGGCAAATGAGCTAAGCCTCATGAAACAGGGTGAATGTCATTTTACTCACCCATTATTAAAACAATATACACAAAAAAAAAAAACAACTTGTTACATTGGGTGACTTATAAAATGTTGATCATTTCTTATATATTAATTAAGATTCTCTTTAATTTCTCTAATACAAGGAATTCTCTCTAATACAAGGAGCATGTCAGATTGGATTGACTCACCATTAATTTCGGGATAAGTAGGGGGCTCTGGAGGCATTTTGTAAACAACTGTATTTAATTTGAGTCAAATAAATTAAATTAATATAAAACCATTCTTTTTTAGAATTATTATGAGTAAAAACTAGACTGGCAAAAAATATTAATAATATTTTTCCTATGACTAAATTCCTAAACACAACTTTAATAATGTTATTTTTAGTGATTACATATTATAATAGACATTTGTATTACTAATTATAGGTGTTGAAAACATAATTATTTATTTTTTAACTTTAGTAATTACTCCATTAAGAACAGTAAATTCAAATAAATGTTTTGAAGGCTATGGTTGTCACCAATTTATTCAAACCATGAGAAATTTTATTTTGTATCCTCACCATTGTTTGGATCGCTCACATAATCTATGCCCTTTTTGTCATCTTGCACCCCATCTACATTAATTAACAACAAATAATTGAAAAAAGCAAATAATATATGGGTTTAATTTGAAGCAATATATATTATGATTTTATTTTTCACCACCAGTTGAATCTGGTTCGGGGGTCAGTTCTGGCATCAAGTGGTTCCAGCCCCCTCCTGATCGCAGTTGCGGGGGATCGAACCGTGGTCCTCCCTACCAAGTTCAGCGCCAATCACTACTGAACCAACTAACGATTGATTATATATTATGATTTTATCTATATCTATATTGTCACTAAAAATTAACATCGTGACTTAATTTTAAATTGAGTAATCATTACTACTTTAAAAACAATACATACAACTTCTGTAATAAATAATACATACGATAATTTGTGATTGAAAATTTAAAAAGATTTCCACCGATCGAAAATGTGTTTTTCTTTTGATTTATAATTAAGTTAGTGAAGATCGAATCTAAAATCTCATACATACTGGTAGAAAAATTATAGGTCAAAATGTCTTACCATGAATAAGGGGCTCAGAGGGCATATGATTAGCTAAAGCTTGAGAAGAGAGAATAACAAAAAGACCAATACCAAGAAACATATATGAATTTGAGTAAACCATACTGCTTGTTTGAGAATGACAATGTTGATAAATAATAATGTAGTCTCTATATATAGGGTTAAAAGATGACCTTTTTATAGGGTCAAGAATCCATCTTAAATTATTAAAGAAAAAAAATTTATTGGAGTTTAAATTTTGGTTTCTTAAAGAAATAAAATTTATTTGGAGTTTAAATTTCATTCTTTAAATGCCAAGTTTAATTTATTGTTTTCAAATTAAAAATGAAATCTAGATATAGAAGTTTCATAAATTTAGAATATTGTGTCTATTACTTAGTCACAATGGTCTTTTTTAATATTTATTGAATTCTTTAGAGATTCTAATGGTTCAATAAAAAGGTAAAATAATTAATGATGTGGTGATGTTCATCAAGCATTTGAAGCGTCAAAGAACAACTCACGTTGAGTAATCTTAACATCTTAATTATATCAAAAAAATATAAAAAATCTTAGCAAAGGATCTTAATAGTGATTCTGCTCTTCAAACGATTACGTTGAAGAATAAATTATATTTCTCAACTATATGATGTTCTTGTGATTTTCGAACTACTAAATTAAAACATGCATAAAATTTGTATATAAATTAACAATCAAGGAAATAAAATCTTTGTTGTTTCAAAAAAAATTAACACTCAAGGAAATCTTCACCGACAATTTCACGATAAACAACTAAAACAACAACAAACTAAGGGTGTGTTTGTTTGAGATTTTTTTAAGAAAAAATCTATTTTTTTCTTAAAAAAATTCATTTTGTAATGTTGATAGTGTTTGTTATAGATTTTTTTAAAAATCATTTTCTTATAAAAATCATTTTTAACCCCAAAATGAAAATCTATTTCTAATAGCTTTTCAAGAATCTATTTTTTTTAAACTAGGAGTCTATGTGTATGAACTTCTTTTTAAAAAAAATAGATTTTTATGATCGTAAACAAACACAAAGTAGCTTTAGATTTTCTTCAAAATCTCTACAAAAAAATCTCAAGATTTTTTTTAAAAAATCATTTTTTTTAAAGCTTAAACAAACGCACCCTAATTCTTCTAATGACAAAAATGGATTATCAATACATACAGTATTAAACATCACTCAAGAAATTATATCATATATGGTTGATTTACCATGTAGGATGGACGAGGATGGTATAGTTCGTGTAATTATCTTTATTTGTATTTTGGCGCGTTTTTCTGTTATTGTTCTAACTTGCTGATTTAGGTGATTGTGTGGATTTTTAGGACTTGTCATTGGTGTTGATGGAATTCTTCCTTTGTGAAGAATTATGTATGAGTTGTTTTTGTAGACTGTACTCGTCTTGAGCTCATTTACTTTATGAATAAAATTTAGCCGTTTAAAAAAAAATATATGGTTGATTTACTGAGAAATGAAATGTTTCGAATTCAAGCATGGAAAATACACATTGACATATCAGCTGCAGTTGGTTTTCCAGATTTATTCATCACCTTCACATGCAACCCTAACTGGCCCGAAATTCAGAGATTAGTTTCTAAACAAAATTTGAAAGCTCATGATCGTCCATATATCATTACCAGAGTTTTCAAAATAAAACTGACTGAGTTGCTTAAAGACTTGACAAAGAAACATGTTCTTGGAAAAGTTGTCGCATGTAAGTTCATTTCATATAAACTTTATATTTAATAGTCTTACATATCTTTTAAACATAATTTTCAATGTGTCTATCTCTCTCCAAATGGAGAATAAATGGAGGGATAACAAATGGAGCAAATCCAAACTCTTTGACATTACGGTAAAACAATGGTCAATCAATGTACCAAAAAAAAAACAATGATCAATCAAATTTTTGACCACTTCAATAAACCTTCATATAATTTAAATGATTTTTTAAATTTGATAAATTTAGAGTTTATTGCGTTTTGTGGAAAATTTTGAATTGAGTTTAAGAAACAATATGCAAGTCAAGATATTGAAGTAATTTGGGGGTATATTTATTAAAATAATAAAAAAAAAACTAGGTCTTATACTTGGTGGGATCTCCCTCCCCTTCGGTTAGCTAGTTCTTGTAGTAGGAATAAATTGGGATTTCCTAATTCCCACTTTTTTTAGCCTTGAAGGTTTAGACTTTATGTCCCGCTTCACTTTTGTACATATTTTCCGTTATCTATCTTATTTTAGTGATAAAAAAAATGCATTCATGAAGGAAAATAAATTATATTCCAACACAAAAATGAAAAGAAGAAAAAAAATAATATTAACTCATGCACATTTTGATAGTTAAAGAAAATCTTAGAATATAGGATTAACGAATACTAACTCGTGCACATTTTAAAAACATATTAACTCAGATTTTCTTTTCTCAATTATCTCTAAACTAAAAAAAGTATAACAATGTCATACTTTTCTTCAAAAGGGCTGAAAAGTCCTACTTTCTAAGAAAATTCTGCTGCTCAGTCCTTGCATCTAGGGGTGGATAGAATCTCCCGAATCGATCCGAATCCGATAAAATCGATTAAAAATTTGAATATTGGATGGTAAAAGGTCGGGCCACGAGTTAATCGGATGAATAAAATTAGATTTGAATGAATTGAGACGGACGAGCTTGAATTAAAAATTTTCATCCATTGAAATCCAAAATCGGCCAAAAGTTTAACAAAATCCAAATTCAAAATCTGAGATTGACAGCATGGATATTTGTTTTTTCTACTGCTATTTTCATGTTATCAAAGTATTTTGTGACATGTCATTCACAAATCTCGTCATTCTTTACTTTTTTTTCTATAATAGATGAAAGTGGATGTGATATTGTCATCTGTGGATTTATTCGGATCAAGGTTTTTCAAACCAAATTTGACTGTTGTACACCCCTACTTACATCAGATGGCGACACTGTCAGTATTGCGCCATTGGCCCACCAACTTTTTTTACTTTTCATTTTCTTTTTATTGGGGGCAAGGGTTTGAATGCGATACATATACGATACAATACAACTACAACATGGATACGACGATACAATAAAAATTTAAAGTTTAAGGTCAAAATACTTTAAATAATTAAATTTAAAATCTAATATATAAATGTAAAATATGTAAAAAAAAAAACTAAAGTTGATAATAAAATAAACATTCACATTCTTAAAATTTATCTGGAACATATTTGGTCTTTTTTATATTAAACAAATAAAATTTAATCGTTTGATCCGTCTTCGATGCTTCTCTGATATGAACCTAGCTAAAAGTAATGGGCACATAGAACATTGTTGTAATTTTTTATATTTTAGGGATAATTGAAAAAAAAATCATGTACATGTCGATAGCTAAAAGAAATTAGAAACTTTTAAGAATTGATATATAAAGTCAATACGATAAAATTTAAAAATTCATATATTAGTATTTTTAAAATATCAACAATAATATAGTATTTCTTTAAAATAAGCAAAAACTCTTTATTATATATATAAAAGTAAAAACCCGTTTAATATTTGCATTGTGCCGGTTATGAATTTTATATATGCTCATATATTAATAAATTGAGGAAGGGTGTTAAATTCCTTATGTGCATAACAACTTTTGGCTAAGCGAAAAAGCTAGGCACTAAGCCAATATGCAGAGCTAGTTACTTGTTAGTGAAGCTATCTTTGTAACTCTCCTAGGCTTTGTTTGTGAGTTTGGAGTGGAGGGGAAGGGAAGAAAAGGCTAAGGATGGGAAGGAAAGGGAAGGAAGAGAGAAAGAAGGGAAAACTTTCCTCTTGTTTTGGAGTTAAAAAACCAACCATGAAAGAAGATGGAGAGCTTATGTGATAATTTTACTATTTTACCATTTTTTCTCTTAAAATTAATAAATTGTATTATACCTTGTAATTCATCTTATAATATTTTTTTACCAATTTTATAAAAAAATCTTGAAAGCATGAAAACTTTTTAATTTTTTTTTTCTAAATCTGATTTTTTTTATAATTTTATCAAAAATTTGATACAATAATAATTACTTAAATTTTTTATGTATAAAAAACCATATTTTATATGTTTTTAATTTAAAAATTTGAATTATTGTGAGGGTAATATGGTCAATTTATATATTTAACCCTCCAAAACCCCCCAAAATCTTCTCATTTTTTTAAAACTCTCAAACAATGATTTACCCTCCACAAACCTTTCCTAGTAGCAGAGGTAAAATACACTATAAATAAAATTTAAATATTGCTGAGGTAACATAAAACTCGAATTTTTATCTTATTAATTTATCGAATTTTTCAATTTTTTACACTGTCGGGACCAGACAACTTTATTATTTTAGAGAGTTTATTAATTTACCGAGTATTAATTTAAAGAGATTTTACTGTATATGCTATAAATAAAAAAAGATAAAGATCAAAATATTATAAAAATATATAAAGGATTAATTATTACCAAAAAATGAGATAAATGATTAAAATATTATAAAAAAATTCAAAATATTACAAAAAAACAAAAAAAAGATAAATGACCTACAGTGTAATATTTTTTTTTTTTAAAGAAGGGGCATTGATAATGGTTTCTTTTACATATAAATGATTACTTTGAAGTGCTATCCCAACACTTATGAATAGAGCATTTTTCCTTTTGCCTTTAAAGCACTGTTCAGTGCTCTATTTGCATATTCGTGGCTTTCTCCCCTTTCAGGAAAATCCCTCAAATTGATCTTCAGTGTAAAATCGAAGGTAGAAAATTTTCATAGGTACTGTCCCACACTAAACACTATATCTACTGCATTTAATTCCATTTAATGATGATTTGAGTTCCCCTTTAAGTTCTTTTGTTTTATTCTCATGTCAAACAAACTTCCGTAAAAAAATAATTAAAAAATCGTGGAGCTAGGAAGAAACAAAAGTCATCAATTGTTATATTGTACTCCCTCCGGTCCTATATATAAGAAAAATTTTGCTTTTTAGATTCATTGTGAAATGAATGTATCTAGACTATATTATTGTCTAGATACATCAAATCTAGAATGAATCTAGAAAGTAACTTTTCTCTTATATATAGGACTAGAGGAGTACATATTTAACTTTTTTGTCTGGTTGCAATAAATACAAATCTTGGCAAGGAAGGAAGTATAAGGGCAATTATGTCATATTGTACCATTTCTCAACAATATAAATTGCCCTTCTTTTCTTTCACTTTCCCCATTCCCTTCCTTAATTCCTTCACCACTAACTCAATGATTTTATTCTTCATTTGTTTTTGTCACTGTATAGCCTGAAAATGGTAAAACTCATTTGATTAGATTACATCCACAATCAATCTCTTAGTGAAGCATGAATATTCACAATGCATGAGACCATATTTGAAACTTCAGTTTTGTGATTAAGTTTGTTCTCATTTTTTTATAGGCGACTCCCACTTCGTTCAAGGATCTTGCTTGTCTGTCACAAAAGAAATGTTTTCCTATCAAGTTTGGTTTGTTGTTTTGGACAAGCATAATATCATGAATTTCATTAGTGAAAGGATTTGTAGCATAAAAGAATTTGTATATTAACTCATATTCTCTAATAGGTAAGTAAATTTATAGTTTATGTTTGAAGTTTATGACCTTAATTGAAAAAAATGTCTTCCAACGTGTGCATAAAAATTTATCTCAATGTTATTAGAGTAAAAGGTGATGTGATAGCAGCTGCCATCAAGGAAGGAGCAGGATGATATGAGAAGAGCCTGCACTACCAATAATGGACAGTGAATTTAAAAACAAGGATTGAGCAGAAAGATATGCACATCCTCATATTTCTAAAATCCTTCATACTCTTTAAGAAAAATATCTTTTAGAAAAATCTTTTAGAAGAAAATTCAAACAAAAAAATTATTAAATTCATGAGGTGTACCTAGACATGTATTCATCCATCTTCTTTATCTGCAGTCTGCACATAATGAGTGCCTTCACCAGTATTGTGTAGAGAACATGTTCATCCTTGAAGTACGATTAACATAGAAGATTTATCAGAACATGAAATGTATAATTAGGCATACAAAATAAGGATGCATATCATAAAATAAATAAATGTCAATGATCCAAAGAAAAATGTGTATACATACATAGTATAACGAATGTCAAAAATCCCAATTCATTATTTTTGTTATTCAAATCCCAGTTTATTTTTTGGTGTAATTTATTAGGTTACTTTGTTGAGACTTAAGTTATGTAATTAATGTTTTTCTTCGATTATTTTATAGGTGAGCCTCACTTCTTTCACAAAGGTAGAGAAATGTTTTTCTATCAAATTCAATTTGGTATTAAAAGAATATGTCATTAGTAAAAGAATTTGAAGTCATACCAAAAAATTTGTCGAAACTCAAATTCCATAGATGCAAGTTTTCAAACAAGTCACTCAACTACTTCAACTAATTCATCCCTCCTCCTGAATCTCGCATCAACCTGTTTTCAGACAAGTTGCTCAAGTTAAGCCATACATTCTATATTAACATGTCACTTGCTTAAATCAAATTCTTAAAGGAGCCAGACATAACCAATCAAGTTTAAAGACATGTGATGCTAAGAGTATCTCCCATTGTAGTCACATTAACTTCTTAACCTTAGCTAAATATTACTTATTTTGTGTTCAAAATTGGAACATTTTTATGTGGTAGACATGATTGTTTCAGTTTAAGGACCATTTTTTTAGTAAAGAGCCATTGCTTTTTTTAAAAAATGAATTCAATCCTCAAATTGAATCATTCACACGAAATCTTTAATTAATTAAGAATTGTAAGCAATCACTATTTAAGATTTATGTTGAAAAAGTCTCTTGCTGAATAAACTCTCTAACAAGTCTATAAGCAATAGTTGTGTATATGTTCTGCATTTACCAATTGATGAAAATGAAAAAATGATTTAGACACTTGAAACTCAAAATAATAAATGTATGTCATGTTCAATAGGTGATAATTTATTAACTACACCCATTTGTAATATATGGTAAAACTAAACCCATTTGTTCTATGGTAATCTCAGAAAGACACAGAAACAACAAAAGAAGATATAAACCATAAATGGGTTGAAAACAAACCCATTTGGTTACACAATGAAAAAGTTAGGTAAGAATATTGTTGGTTAATGAAGAGATATTGGGCTTTGTCCAATACTGGTTACAAATAGTGGGTGTGAATAGTATATTATGTCCTAAATTGAGTAGAAAGAATTTGTTTAATTAAGATGTTGTTTTATCTTAAAAAATACAATAGGTTTATCTTAACACAATAAATAAATATATATTACATTCAACTCCATAAAAGCATAAACCAATATCGGCTTCTGTTTGGTCAATAAAAAGTTCATACCCATATGTATTTCAAAGAAATTTGTTCTGTCTCATCTTAACTTGATCCCAAAGATACAAATAAACTTTGTGAATTATTCTTGAGTTTTTTTTGCAGTGTAATAAGGATAATTAGAAAAGAATTTCATCTATATATCTATATATAGCTTTTGATATATATAGCTTTTCTCTTTCTTCTCATTGATTTTAATTTTAATTTCGTTCACCGCTAAACATCCAAATTCATAATAATTTTTTTTTTTAATACCATGATATTGGTAAGGTGTTTCCACCGCCGTTAGTGATGATTAATCTACGTCGGGGAACTTGTAGGGCACACAAAGTGAGTTCTCCCCTCCCAATCGAATTTTCTCCATACACATAAGTCAGAAATCGAACCTCTAATCACATGCTTAAAGGTACCAAGACCCTTACGACTTGAGCCAATTCATTTTTTTTTTTTTGGTTTTGACTTGAGCCAATTCATTATTAGTATAACAATTCTTTCTATATCATAAAATACTTATATGTTACTTATTAAAATTATATCAATTATAACATAAAAAAAATATCAATTGTCGATCCCAAAACCGACGACGTGACGAAAGAAGTCATAGAGATCTAACACTCCCAAAACCAATTGTCAATCCACCGCTGCCTCCATTTCCGACCAAATTTTGTCTTGTTTAATACTACATTGTTTAATAATGTAGTAGGACTATGCTATTTTGTTTTTATTTATTTTTTTACAAAAAATTGATCAAAAACATAAGGGTAGTTTACAACTACATGCTTTTCAAATAGTTTACATGTTTTTCCTAAAATAAAATTAGTATAAAAATAAGATTAATTTTATGTACTCTTTTTTTATACATAATTTTATGTACTTATTTAACATATTGTATCGAACATGGGTAGGGGTGTAGTTCATAAAGGCCCAATAGTAATGTTGCAAGATCAGAGGTAGGAGAAAACCTATACATACAAGGTTTCTTCATCATAAAAATATTCATTAATTTCAGTCAATCCACGTTTGTATTATTCAACCTCCTTTGAATGTTCATCGGAAAGATATTTTATACTAATTATGTATAAAAAAAAGAGTACATAAAATTATTAGGTTACATAAAATTATGTTTACCATACATAAAAATAAGATTAATCTTATTATTAGGTTACATAAAAATAATAAAACAAATCATTCCGCGTGGAGGGGCATATCCGTGGGAATGCACAGTTTTGAGGTAGCGACTTGTTGCGTGGCTATCCTCCCCCTCCATGACTTTCGTGTATCCGACAACACTTTCATATACGGCGGCGAAGGGGGGTTTTTAAGGGAAGCAAACCAGCTTCATTTAAGAGTACTAGCAGACCAAGATTGGCTGGGCCGTGGGAATTTTTCCTTATTTGGGTCCATGTTGAATGGAACTGCTGTAAGGTTGGTGGTAAGCAGTGGGATTTGGTTGAACGACCCCATATTCTATTATCTTTATGTCGGATTGTTTAGGGTTTGGGATTGACGTCTGATAATAAGTGATAGTGGTTTTATAGTTTACGAATATTATTTGGAAAGAACAGTGGATATGCCGCGAACCCAGTATCGATGAAGTCCGACCAATACTATCTGGCATCTGTACGAGAAGGCATCCCCTTCAAGAACACCTGGAGTATGTCCAACGTTCACCTGTCGTGCCATCATTGACACCACGATCTCGGGAATTGTAACGAGAACATCATCGTAGGCTTCATCATAGGTAAAACCGACGACGTGACGAAAGAAGTCATAGAGATCTAACACTTCCAAAATCAATTGTCGATCCACCGCTGCCTCCATTTCCGACCAAATTTTGTCTTGTTTAAAACTACATTGTTTAATAATGTAGTAGTACTATGCTATTTTGTTTTTGTTTTTTTTTTTTTACAAAAAATTGATCAAAAACATAAGGGTAGTTTACAACTACATGCTTTTCAAATAGTTTACATGTTTTTCCTAAAATAAAATTAGTATAAAAATAAGATTAATTTTATGTACTCTTTTTTTTATACATAATTTTATGTACTTATTTCACATATTGTATCGAACATGGGTAGGGGGTGTAATTCATAAAGGCCCAATAGTAATGTTGCAAGATCAGAGGTAGGAGAAAACCTATACATACAATGTTTCTTCATCAGAAAAATATTCATTAATTTCAGTCAATCCACGTTTGTATTATTCAACCTCCTTTGAATGTTCATCGGAAATATATTTTATACTAATTATGTATAAAAAAAAGAGTACATAAAATTATTAGGTTACATAAAATTATGTTTACCATACATAAAAATAAGATTAATCTTATTATTAGGTTACATAAAAATAATAAAATAAATCATTCCGCATGGAGGGGCATATCCGTGGGAATGCACGGTTTTGAGGTAGCGACTTGTTGCGTGGCTATCCTCCCCCTCCATGACTTTCGTGTATCCGACAACACTTTCATATACGGCGGCGAATGGGGGTTTTTAAGGGAAGCAAACCAGCTTCATTTAAGAGTACTATCAGACCAAGATTGGCTGAGCCGTGAGAATTTTTCCTTATTTGGGTCCATGTTGAATGGAACTGCTGTAAGGTTGGTGGTAAGCAGTGAGATTTGGTTGAACGACCCCATATTCTATTATCTTTATGTCGGATTGTTTAGAGTTTGGGATTGGCGTCTGATAATAAGTGATAATGGTTTTATAGTTTACGAATATTATTTGGAGAGAACAGTGGATATGCCGCGAACCCAGTATCGATGAAGTCCGACCAATACCATCTGGCATTTGTACGAGAAGGCATCCCCTTCAAGAACACCTGGAGTATGTCCAACGTTCACCTGTCGTGCCATCATTGGCACCACAATCTCGAGAATTGTAACGAGAACAGCATCGTAGGCTTCATCATAGGTAAAACCGACGACGTGACGAAAGAAGTCATAGAGATCTAACACTCCCAAAACCAATTGTCGATCCACCGCTGCCTCTATTATCGACCAAATTTTGTCTTGTTTAATACTACATTGTTTAATACTACATTGTTTACTACATTGTTTAATAAGGGTAGTTTACAACTACATGCTTTTCAAATAGTTTCAGATATTGATAAGGGTAGTTTACAACTACATACTTTGCAAACTATATGCTTTTCAAATAGTTTCAGATACTGATAAGGGTAGTTTACAACTACATGTTTTTGATTTGCAAAGCATGTAGTTTCAAATAGCATGTACTATTTAAATAAAAAATAGTTTACAAAGAATATAGTAAACTATTTTTTATTTGGCAATAAAATAAATCATGGATTTTTTTAATTTAGTAAACAATTCACGAAATTGTGTTCATATTTAATAAAACAATTATTCATAAAATTATTTGTTATTGAAATTATTTTCATTTTTTTTGTTACATTATTTTCATATTTTTACTATTTTGTCTATTACTTTATCACACATTAATAGTAATAAATGCATAATATATTCTTAACAAAAGTCAACTTTTTTTAATCTTTTTAATTTTTGACATAAATAAATGAAATTGTTTGTAAATATTTATATAAATCAACGAAATTTTTTTGTATTTTTGGGAATCCCTCTAGAAACTTTTATGGAAATTTTTTTAAAAAATAATTATTTTTTTTAAACAACAAAAATTATAATATATATTACATTGATTAAAAGTTAAATATAATAAGTTCCTAATTCTATAGGGTCATCTACACAGAATAAGTGGCTCATTATAATTTTATATGGGTCACGTAATATTTGCTTCATAGTTTATTGTTTAAAACAATGGAATATACCTCTTATCCTTACTATTTCATATTGTAGTCAACGACAAAAAATCCTTATTTCATATTTTGAATATGCCTAATTTATATATTAAAAAAATGCCTAATTTCATATTTTATATATGTTTTTAAAATTAAGAATGGAATTAATATATTTGTCTTTAGTGAGTTTAATTGCATATTAATGATTAAATGATTCACATGTCCATTTTTTTTTCTATATATAAGATCTTTGTGTGAGGACAACCAGCACTCACAATTTTTCAACTCTTCTCTCTTTAGTTATTTTTGTTCTATTATTTGTTATTTTTCTCTTCTCCAACTTCTTATTTTTTATTTTATTCTTATTTTACCTTTTAATGATTCTTTCTATTTCTATTTGTTTAGGAATGTGATCATAAAGAATACTTTGAAGAGATGATTTTAAAATGTCTTTTTGATCTCAAGAATGCTTTGAGATGTGAATAAGGTCTTTGGATGATCATTCCAATTCAAATTGTTTCCAACTTTTTTTTTTTTTATTTCTTTAATTCCTTTTATGTAATAGCTTTGTTAAGTTATAGGCTCTCTTCATTTTGAGAGGGTTAGGTTCCAACTATTCTCTTCATTAGTTCTTTTGTTTTTATGTAATAGCTTTGTTTAATAACAAACTTGGTTTGTGTCAAGTGATATTTTCTTTCATTTTGAGAGGGTTAGGTTTAATCCCCTATTTTATTGTAATTATTTTATCCTCTTAATATAGTTTTTGTGAGTGTAGTCTCTTCTGAAAAAAATAATATGTTTTTATTGTTATAAACTGATGTAAACAAGAACAATAATATAGGTGAAGAAGAGAGAAATGAGAGAAAGAATAGTCTGTATTATTGATCACTAGGATTAGGGTTACATTACAATGATACATGGTATCTATATATAGGTAAACATAATGGGCCGATTATATGGGTCAATGACCTATATGGACATCCACTAATAATATTCATAACACTCCCCCTTGGATGTCCATTGAGAATGTGCCTCGTTAAAACCTTTACTAGAAAAAACCCAGTGGGAAAAAATTCTAGTGAAGGAAAAAGAGTACAACATTCTTTGTGTTTAAACTGCCTCGTTAAAAACCTTACCAGGAAAACCCAATGGGATAAAACTATGGTTAAGGGAAAAAGAGTGCAGAACACAATTATATCTCCCCCTCATAAGGACATTTATATCTGAGACGAAGAACCTCAATTAATCTTCAATGTAGTTGATAAATAGCTTTACTTGACGATGACTGATTTGTAGAAAGATCTGATTCTTCTCCTTTAATATACTCTTCTCTGAATTAGCTGTGGATGCGATACTATCTTCTTCAAGTTTCTTGTATGTGTAGAATTACAAACCTCAACAAAACCACATTCTGAACTTCCTTGATGTAGTACTGAAACTTCCTCATAATTGGATGATATTGTTGTATCTCTAAGATACAAATTATATATTTGACTTTGTTCCAATATCTTTGAGTTTATTGATATCATCACATACATAATTAGCAAATAACAATAATGTTCTCAATGGAACGAAAATATGGTACTCCAAGACCAATTCAAGCAATTGATCATTTTATCGAGACATGAAATGATCTTTGTTCATATCAAGTGACATTGCAATCAACAAATTATATTTGTCCATATCAAACTGATTTAGTACATTTGATATATAAGTTTCTCGATGCACAAAATCTTGTTGAAATACCAAGTTTGTAATTCCAAACAAACTTTTATCATCAAAGATATTTCATTTCAAACTTTTCTTTAATCAACTGATTTCAGAAACTCTTCAGGAGTTCTGGTCAAACATTTACAAATATGCTTGAATAATAATTCAAACTTTTAATATTTGTATTTCAACATTTTCTATTCACACGGAAATTGATTCGTATCTCATCATTTTTACATCTTCCGGTGTATGGACTACTGGTCCAAAAATCTTTCACTTTGCAAAGTGATTTTAATTACGTAGCAATTGCATCTTTTCATTTAGACAATCAATGTCTTGTCTATAATTTTCAATAGACTTTAGTTCATGATCCTCATTATTTCTTATCACATATAGCGCTATATTATGTGCAAAAATATTGTCAACGTTGACTTCATCTCGGTTCAATCGTATTTCATTTATGACATAATTCGTCGAGATCTCTTTATTTTCATAACTTTCAAGTACTTGATAAGTTCTTCTGGAACTGAAAATTAATTATGTCCAATACTCTTTTCAAAATTTTCATATCCTCACGTGGGTCATATTTCACATTAGCTCCTTTTCTTATTTGAGGATTTTTATCCTTGGAACCGATTGACCTACCACACTTCAGGGTGGTACCAAAACTCATTTGAAATATAAGGTTGTCCAACATGAACATCCATTTTGATTGGAGCATTAGCAGCTGATAGTTTATTTCATAAACTTTGCAAATGATTTATTTTATGAACTTCTGGTTCATACTAATTTCTAAGAGGATCAAGATGAGATAATAATTTATATCAAGTGATTCATTTGAACTTCTGGTTCACATTTTCAGCTGCTTATTCTCTCCCCCTAATATTGGGAAAATTAGTTCATCACTTGATAATTAGCCTTCTGGGCTATAAATCTAATTTCCCAATATTCTTTAACAATTCATCTTAATGCATTATATTGGAGCAACTGGAACATACCAACACATCCAAAAATGCTTATATGAAAAATATTAAGTTATAAACCTAAATTTAATTGCAAATTAAGGGGAGGACTTTCATATTATAACTTATTGGCATTGATGTGAAACAATATCTCAACATAGTCGTTTGAGTGTTCCCAAAATATAAATTAGAAGCTTTGATTTCATAAGTATCGTTCATGTAATTAACTTTAGACGTCTAAAGAATGGATCTTCAAGTCCATTTTTTATGAACATATATACTTCAAGATGTTCAATATCAATTTTGATTGACATACGATAATTATCAAATGCTTTATATAAAAATGAGCTTTAAACCAAATCAGTACCTCACAAACTTCTGGTTGTGAATCAAACGTACTTGTGCCCATTTAGTTGATGCATCAATTAAAAATATAATTGGTTCACATGATATATCAATAAATATGCTCATTTATTTACTTAATTTATCAACTTCCTTTGGGAACTAGTAATACATGAAAATTACTAGAATGGAGGAACTTCAGGCCCTTCAATACATATCTATTGTATTTCTTTTTCGCATCATAATAATTCAGGATGACCCAACCGGTATTGCCAACAATAAATTTAATATGATTTGTAAACTTCTGGTTTACAATATTTTGTGCTTCAATTGCACTAGTATATTTATAAGTGTCGTATAAACTTCTGGTTTATAACTTTTTCATTACACTTATTTTATCCAAAATATGTTTCGTAATATATAGAGATATTTGAAATATCTTCTTTTCTTGTTTCAATATTATATATGTTACGAAACAAACGGATAGCTATGAATCTTCAGGATTCATATTTTAAAAATTTTTACCACGGTGCTTCTGGACCGTATGTTATGAATCTTCAGGATTCATATTTCAAAAATTTCACTATGGTGCTTCTGGACCATAAATTGTGAATCAATATTCAATCTCTTTCACTGAGTTCTTTAGGAACTACATAATAAATCACTATCAATTTACAATCCTTCAAGAATGTAGGAATATTGAATTCATCTTAAATTCATAAAAATTGATATTTTTCTAAGTTCTTCAGGAACTAGACCATTTGTTGAATTCTTCGGGAATTCATAAATTAAATTTATTATTTCTTCAGGAACTAATTTTATGAAATTCTTCAGGAATTCATAGATTATATTTATTAGTTCTTCAGGAACTAATTTTGTTGAATTCTTCAGGAATTCATAGATTAAATTTATTAGTTCTTCAGGAACTAATTTTATTGAATTCTTCAGGAATTCATAAATTATGTTTCTTAGTTCTTCAGGAACTAATAATAATATCATTTGCAATTCTTCATAAATGCATGAATATATTATTATGGAATATATAGAAAATAAATAAACTACAGATTTTAAAGTAAGATTTTGTTACACCTCAAATCAATATATCAAAATGAATAAAGAAATATAATATATGCACAATAGCAAAACATGTTTCGACTAAAGAATAAATAAAAGCAAAACAATATTATAAGCACAAATCAATCATCAATCAATTAGTAAACTAGCAACATATTAGAAATACCGTTCAATATATCAAAGGTACTTCCCTGCCATTGATCGTTGAGAACCATTCGTAGTTACTCTCCATTGCAGCACCCTTTTTTTTTTGTTTCTCATTGCTGCCATGTTTACAACATATCCACGCAAGATGATGAATTAAAAGGGATTTGTGTACATACATACCTTTTTATACTAATGGTAGTTTGGTAGAGTTTCGTGCTGATAACGTGTTATAAACTGATGTAAACAAGAACAATAATATAGGTGAAGAAGAGAGAAATGAGAGAAAGAATAGTCTGTATTATTGATCACTAGGATTAGGGTTACATTACAATGATACATGGTATCTATATATAGTTAAACATAATGGGCCGATTATATGGGTCAATGACCTATATGGACATCCACTAATAATATTCATAACATTTATTATTATTTATGATGTTGTGTAATCAAATGACACTAAAATACAATTACATGTTTGAAATTTTTTCAAGAAAACATGTAATATAATGGTTCAAGTTGTTCACTAATATAACTATTCTTGAATAATTAGCATTGAAAGATTTCACTGTATTGAATTATCAAATATTATTTGACCTTATATATTATAAGCCAATCAAAGACAAAACGCACTTTGTACTGAAAAAATCATTTGTAGATCGTGCATATGTAATTGTACTTATAAAGCTTTGTTTGTAAATTTTTTTACTTTTATCAATTTTAAAAAATTATTAGATTCGTTAATGTTTTTGTACAATGGGTATTCACCACAAACCTTCATGTAACATTGGATTTAAAATTAAAAATCAAATTTCTATATAAAAAAATTAAATGAATAAATGATTAAGAAATTTAGAGAAAAATATAAAAAAAAAATCGTTAAATATAATAAAAAAAAAATTACTTACATTTTTTTTTGGTTGTATGAAATATAAATAAATTAATGATTTTTTTTTATTATTAATTAATTTGGATTTGGATATAAAAAAATAATGAAGTTAACAAATCACAAAAAAGGGTAGCAATTCAAATATTTGCTTATTAAGAAACAATTCCTCATGTAACCAAAAAAGAAACAATTCAAATAGTTACCTATTGTAAAATTTTAAAATTAATTAATAGTCAACTATGTGCAAAAGTTTAGGGAAACTCATTTTAGCAGTTTGCCGCATATTCTCTTCTACAATAATGGTACTATTATTTATTGAATATAAAAGTTTATTAATTATTTTTCTACAATAATGTACAAATTAAAATAAGGATTCTTAATTATTGACGTCATATATGTGTAAGGAAAATGTTCAATAACACAAAGATGGTTTTCAACAAAGCACATAAACATTGGCAACACCTAAAAGAAACTAATGATTGTCACCCCTTTTCTCTTTGTTTTTATGGACCCTTGTTTTTATACCAAAAAAAAAACTACAGGGCATTGTATTGTAGTTGTTCATACATTTTGTCGCGGTGATTCAAATTGTACTTATGTACAAAAAAACTAATATTTGCTTGCCACCATTAATCTCTTTGTGTTCGTTTGTAAGATTCAAGAATAATATGTATAAGGTTTGTAAGATTCAAGTATAATATGTACGAGGTTTCCATCAAAGTTGGAATTTATACAAGATTTCGAGTTCCAATTGATGACTGATGGGTGCTTGCATAAAGATAGTTATACATAAATGTGGATTTTTTTCAACAAACAAGTGGGGTTGTTATGTAAGCGAATACATATATGTTCGTGTATTTTAATTCGTAACATAAAATAATTTTGTATCAGTTATGTATATTTAATGCATTATTAAGAACTCGAGTCGAGGATATGTAGAAAATGGAGGAGTGTGACCCTTCATTAATCAACTTATATATCATGTAATGAGATTAAATTTTATGAATGAATAGTGATAAAAAAAAAAGTAGAACGGTGAGACAATTGTCACATATAAATTATTTTGAGTTGTTGCACAAAACATAAAATAACTCTCAATCCTTCATGTCAAACATCACTATTGGAGTTACATTCTTTAAAATCTTTCTGGACACATGCTTTATAATTTTAGTTGACATTTTCTACATTCAATTGAAAAAATATCATATTTTTGATTTACTATATACATTACAAAAATATATAGAATACAAATTATTTTAAACTTCAACGTGTTATATTAGCAAGAACATTTTACATACAATACTTGAAAAATAAAACAAATTAATTATATAAAAAAATAAAAACAAATAAGTTTGTTAATTACCGAATGAAATGTTCCTTGGCAGAGTATTCACACTGCTAAAAAAAATTATAATGGGCGGAACCTCCGAATTTTCATACACGGAGATAAAATTAAAACTTCTTTATGTTATATTAGTGTGGCTCGACTCACACATTTTTAAAGGATTTGGATTATTTCCAATTTTCTCTCCAAATTTTTCTCTCCAATGGTAATCTTAACCATTCATTCACTTTTTTTTTCTCTCTTCTTAAATTATTTTTTACTTTTCATGATTTACCAACCATTGAATGAAGAATTGGAGACAAAACATGAGAGAAAAATTGGAGAGGATCCAATTTGACTTTTAAATGTGGTAAAATAGTGAATTTGAGTTTATAAAAGTCCGGTCCCTCTAGCTAATAATGTTGATTCTACCAACTAAGTTATACTACGGACCACAAGAGTGAAAATTTTACAAGTAACAATGAATGTTTAATATAAATGATATATTAACATAATTTCAATTTATTTAAAAATATCATTATTATTTAGGTATTATTATATTTAAAATATTAGACACGGGAATAAATTTATTACAACAAAAAAATATATGAAAACATAATCGGCCTCAAGTGGTTAATGAGCCCCCGCTAGGACCAATCGTTCGAGAGAATCTAAGTCTGATTCTTAATGAAAATAATTATTGGTCAGACTTTACTTACCTCATGGCCGAACTTCGAATTACCATGGTAAAAAAAACATTTGAAAAATCTAAATTCACTTCAAAATTCAAAGGTGAATTTTATTTCATTTTAATGACTTACTCTATCAAAAGACTGAAATACTTTTGGAGGAATATAATATTTTCATTAATTTGAATGAATATTTTAGTAGAAGTAACACATTAATATAAAATCTAATTATACCTTTTTTTCTTAAAAAAAAGTAAAATTTTATACATGGGGATGGACATTTTGTTTTTGGTCAAGTAGTTTAATAACTATAGAAATTTCACCCATAAGGTGGTTAAGTAGGATGACTGACCGGGGCATTTAATGAACATGGATGACCATTTCACAATATTTGTTAATACACGGGGAAGAACACATTTTATGAATAAAAAAATGAATGTTTGATATAAATCTTATACACGGGGATAAACGTTTAATACTGAAAGTTAGCTGATAAAGACTTTTATATATCCATATAAGATAATATACAACTACACATCACAATTCAATAGTAAAAAAAAAAAAACTACACATCACATTTCTATCAAAAACAAAAAAATTACAAATCTTATTTTAAAATATTTATATTTTTATGGGTAAAAACTAACCCGTGCCAAGCACGGGTTAATTATACTAGATTTATATAAATAAACATCACTCTTATATTTGAAATTGGATTAAATGCAGTTAATATATATACATGCAGTCAGGTGCAGTCAATAAATTAGAGCCATTAGATCTTGATCAAATAGTTGATTAGATTAGTGCCATCAAGATTAAACGGTCACAATCTTCCTTACTGCATGCAATTATTGACTTGTGACTGCACCGAATTCTGATCCTTATATTTATATCATACTAGTATTAATTTTTATCTACATAATATATATGGTTGAGAAATCCCTTTGCACCGGAGCACTCTCAAGTCTCAACTCAAAGAGCATGACACACTAGTCACGGTTACATGGCCAATTTAAAAGTAGTCATGAAATGTAGATACAGTACACATGATAATTTAATATAAATGAAAGTGCAACCTACTATACCTAAACTCTTGGGCCTTATATTACCTGAACCATATCATATGAACTTCATTTGCTACACCACTACCTCAGCATGACACATAAATTAATCTATGAAACAACTCTTTTTATTTATTGTCTTTGACGTCACAAAAACCATGAACCGATGCAAAATGCAATATAAATGGTTCAAAACTAAGATATCTCAAAGATGATCATATAAAAGGAACAAAAATATCTCTCTCAACTTCATTTGATTGTAGTTGTTTTTTTTAGCTCCACCAAATTGGGACATTGATATTTGATAGTTTAAGTTCAAAATAAAAGCAAGCCACCCACCCTATCATATTCATGAGCATAAGAGTAAAGTTGCATATTGGTCCTTAAAAAAGTACTAGTTAAAATCATCAAATGCAATTTCCCCACTTTCCACTAACCGTCCTTTTGTTGCATGCGTGTGGACAAATATTCCATAATGTTCAATTCTCAAATATACCCTCATTCAATTTGGATTGTATACAACAATCAACCACATTTAAACTTTCTGATCAAAATCGAACGGTTTATATTTCGATATCAAATTACTCAGTAAATTGTAGACGAGCTCTGATACTATCTTAAACTTGAAAGTTGAGTCTAACTCAACCCTACAAAACGATTTATAAGGTGAGAATTGTCCCTCACTTATAAACATATATTCAAACCCTCTCACAAACTTAATATCTGATTCTCATTCATTCTTTCCCTACTCCACAAGTTTTTATACTTAACTAAAAAACAGCTTTCTACTCTACTCCACACGAAACAAACCCATCTATTTTTAAAAAAGACCTACCAGACTAGTAGTCACTATATATCTCACTTTCTTTCTCTTAAATCCCACATAACTCACATTTTCCTCTTTCTCTTTCCCTCACTCATTAAACTCCTTTCATTTTGCTATTACCACCCCCATTGTTTGCAATTTATACATATTTCAACAAAAAATGGGTAACTATCTTGCCCTTTGTAAACCAATTTCAAGATCATGTTACATATTTGATACCATGGAAAAACATGTTAAATTTGTTAGAGTAACAAAAGAAGATG
This sequence comes from Trifolium repens, assembly GCA_030408175.1. Taxonomy (NCBI): domain Eukaryota; kingdom Viridiplantae; phylum Streptophyta; class Magnoliopsida; order Fabales; family Fabaceae; genus Trifolium; species Trifolium repens. Next base: position 9,364,474 of record CP125841.1, read on the forward strand.
GTAAGATACTAGAGTTTAGTTCTCCAATCTATGTCAAAGATATATTAACAAATTTTCCTTCTAATAGTATTGGTGTTACAAAGAATGCAAAAGAGATTTTATCACAAGATGATGAATTGAAAAGTGGAAAATTATACTATATGATTCCACATAATAAAGAGGCAGAGCCAGAAGCTGGAATAAAGAGGATCAAAGTTTTGATAACAAAGAAGCAGCTTCAGCAATTAGTGACTGAAAAAATATCATTACAAGAATTACTATCAGTTGTTAAAACAGACGGTGTTAATTTGAGATGTGATAGGAAGACAATATTGGATTCTATACCTGAAGAAAATGAGTAACATAGAATTAGTATATGATCATTTTTTTTTTCATTTTTTTCTAGCTGATTTAACCTTTTCGTTCCTTCTTTCATGTTGTGCTATTGTTCTTTTTTTTTTCTTTGGTAGAAGATATGGTAGATGTAAAGGCAGACATATAAACCAATATGAAATAATTAGTTGGATATGTAGTTTACACTTGTGTTTTTTTTATGTTATAATCATGCTCCTAAATCCTAATTAAGATATGCATATTTTCTTTCATCATGATATCATATGAAGCGTATGCTCCAATTTGGTATATTAATTTTTAGCCATAATTATTTTTCTCAACTCACATAAATATATAGTACATTTGTTTGGACCCAAGTCCACAAGAAGAGTGTGTTTGTTTATGAAATTGAATTCGCTGCATTCAAAATCCTTATAAATTCACGTCACGCATTCAAAATATCGATGGGATGGTCTAATCGTAATATGAACAGATTTGTTTCCTTCTTGCTAAGTATGGTTGATCCGAACTTGTCAATTCAAGTTCTTGAGAACACGAATGCGCTCTATCAAATTCGAAATTCTTCGGTTAACCTTGCAATTTTTCAAGATTATGTTAACTAACACTTTTGAATCACTTTCTACTTGAAGATGGATAATTCTATGTCTTCGAAATAAAAAGCAAACTTTACTTTTTATTTCATAGTTTATAATATGAAATTTAAATCTTGTCAATCTAATCTTAATCGATCAACTATGGATGTTCTAAATGAATGAAAGCTTGATTCCATTGTTTATAGACAACCTTTAGTCTCCATGTGAAATTCTTTAGTGTACAAGAATAGTTCACCAAATTACATTTTCAAAGTATTGTTTGTCTTATATCCTCATGGTTAAAAGTTGTTGGCCACGATTAGTTAGTTTAGTAGTGATTGGTACTGGATTTAGTAGAGATGATCACAGTTTGATCCCTGCAACTAAAATCAGGAAGGGGACGAAACCATTTGATGTCATAGCTGACTCTCGAACTAGATTGGCGGTTCAGTGAGTTGGATACTTTAGTAAAAAACAAAAAAAAATTGTTGCCATGAAAAGAAAAATGTGGGTGTTCATTAGACATCTGAAGACATTTAAGAAGTAGTAATAATCATCTTATTTATTCAACACTTCATAGAACATAGTTACACAACAAAACAAAAAATGGAAAATGACACCAGTTCAAGAGGACACAATAAAAAGCCTTAACATATCACTGAATTTGAACATCAATAACCTTGCGTTCAACTTCAGTCTTAGGAACACTAATATAAAGCACACCATTTTTCAACTCAGCCCTTAACTTTATCCTTCTCACAATTATCAGGAAGCTTGAGCCTTGTATCATAAAGAACTATAACTCTTTTTTGACCAAGAATCTTCTTCACTATTTTCCTCCTTCTTAACATCACTTTTTATGACAACAACATCATCCTCAATTGATACTGTTGAGTATGGTTCATATATGCATCAGGAAGAGGCTGGGGGCGGCCAAGGAGCTGAGCTAGCGGACGCGGTATGGTTCAGGGGTATTTACGACCATTCTATTATTATTATTATTATTATTATTATTATATATACCGCTTGTAACACTGAAACCCTAATTTCATTCTTTCATCTAATAGAAATGAGCTGTAGCGAATTCTGCAGCCGAAGACGTACCTAAGGGGAACTCTGTTATCAAACTTCTTGTGTTCTTATTGTTTGCAATTTCGTTATTATTACCTTCTGTTACTATTTGTGCACAACAGATACCTTAACATCTTCTTTAGAAAGACCAGGCATGTCAAAACGCATTTTGATTTCATTCTCTTCGTCTTTGATGTCCCAAGGAACACGAATCTCACCACCTCCAACTCCAAGGTTTGTTCCGGGGAATGTCATCGCGTCTTCGAAAATTCGGTCCATTGTGTCTAGCATTTGACACATGCTCCTCATAGGTGACCATGGATCCAATAAACCTATTATAATTAAGCCACATCACAAGTTAGTATTATTAGTAACATTGAAAATTGTAGTTTTCTAATGTCTGGTGTCCAATCACTAGAAAGTATTGTGATCATATGACATCTCTAGAAAATTTCCACATTTTTACAAATTGTATAGGTAGCAAAAAGAAAGGCGAGCCTAGAATTTTTTTGTTGAAAAATAAGAAGATATAAAAACTATATCCTTCCTGAAAAAAAAAAATAGAATAAATTATATAGATGTATTGTAAGCCCAAAGCAATAGAATAATTTATATTTATATAAATTACAAATTTCAATAATATGTTAAATTATCATATACTATATATATATATATATATATAGAGGAGGGATATATTGACTCTAAAGAGTAATTCTAAAGAGTTACTCCACATCTCCACCATTTATTTAATCTTAATCTAATGGTTAATATTAATTTCCATTTAACAATCTTGTGACCTCATTTCCTTGATTTCTCTCTCAATATTTATGGTTTCCCCTTTTAAAGCATAAATTTACGGCTTCCTTATGCAACAATGTCAAAACTTACCAAAAAAAAAAAAAAACAATGTCAAAAAAAATAATCCACAATTGTATTCCTACCAAACTTCTCACTTCTCAGCAACTGCAAAGCTGCAACTATTCTTGCCAATCAACAATTGTGGTCTACTTAATGTTAATGATACAACAAACTGATTTTAATCCCACAATCCATATTATTCAAAAATTTAATTTGGAAACTCCTCTGAAAATCTTTTATCATTCTTACCCCCACAATCCATATGTTTCCCATGAACTATTATTAGTTTGTACTTTTTGGGATTGTGGCCATTCTTTCAAACTGGCTTCCATAGATACTTTGTTAGAAATACTACTACTAAATATTGACTGATCGGTGGTCGACTTTCATGTTGTTCTCTATGAATTCAATTTATCATGCATTTGAATTTCATACAAATTGATAGTAAACCACATCACTTTTTTTTTCTATGTGATCCAAGATTTCTATATAAATTTAATTTAATTATCAAGACATGGATGAATTATTGGTGGCTTGTCTGGAGAGATAATTTGTTTAGCGAATTGCAGTAATCCTAGAGTTTCTTTAGCCGTGGAAATAGGAGAATAAGGAATATACAATTAGGCACATGATTAACAATGAAAATTAAATATAGTCCATTAGATTTAAATAGAATGAATGGTGAAGATGTGGAGTAACTCTTTAGACTTACTCTTGGAGTCAATATATCCCTCCTTATAAATCTCTATTATATGCATTCCCACGGAGCTCTCTCGTGCATTCTTAAGAAAATAATCCTACGTGTCATTATTATAGAGCTTCTACTTGTGCGGAGCTTTTAGCACGAGGTCTTTGGTTCGAATCTCATTGACAACAAAAATTCAATTTTTATAATATTATATGGAATTTTACTCTTTTTTTTCTAAAGAAAACTAGCTTATTATTAGTATAAGGTCTGTTGTTCAAATCTCATTAACAACAATAATCTAATTTTTATAGTATTTTAATTTTATAGAAAGCTACTATCCTTTTTTGGTAGAAAAAACAACCATGTTTTTTTTATAATAAAACTACTTTATTATTACTTCAATCAACAATCAAAAGTTTATACTCTTTTTATCAACCTAAAGAGTTTTTTTTATGTAATTTTTTTTTGAAGAAGCGCTCAATTAGACCTTCTTTAATATTATATTGTTTTTTTTAGAAACTCTAATATTATATAAATTGATAATATGGAATCTTTCAGTGGTATAGAAATGGAAAACGGAAAACACTTCTCTAATTTCATATAAATTGATGATATGAAATCATAAATTGATAATATGAAATATATTTTGATTAATTAAAATTTGAATTTCGACAGTGAAAGTAGTAATATTTTGTGTTCATCACTTCATCATGCTTTCATTATTGTAATTACCTTCAATTGATGAAATCTATGGAAACCGTAAAATAAATTACTATAATTTTTTATTTTATATAATCTATGAAAATTTTGAATAATTTAAGCTTTAAACTTTCTATAAACTTTCGTTCAAAGTTTGTTAATATTCATTTGAAAAATAGTATAGAATTTACAATTATTTTTTATTGATGGAGTCGCTACAAAGTCTTGGGAGACGGGGAGAGAGAGATAATCTCTTAGTGTTTTTGAACGGAAACATATAGAATGGGGGTGTACTTCCCACCCACTATGTTCCTATAACATCCTTAAACATATATCATATTTTCATACTCAAGTAAATTAAATAAAATCAATCTCATTAACAATTGAAAGAAAAACATAGACAACCTTCAAAAGAAAAAGAAATATAAGCAAATAAATATCATTAAAAAATAAAAATTATCGTGTGGGAGAGATATAGAAATAGGGAGAGAGAGAGAGAGAGAGAGAGAGAGAGAGAGAGAATTTATCATTGGTAATGGACAACCCATATCACTTTTCACCCCCACTATTAAAAATAATGCACCTTGAATAATTAAATTCGATTTCTGATTGCAGGAGTTATTCATTCTTATGTCTGTCACACTTTCATTAGAATTAGCATCAGCTGATGAATCTATGGAAAACCTAAAATAATTTAATATAATTTTAGTTTTTTATAATTTTTGGAATTTTTTTATAATTACAATTTTAAACTTTCCATAAACTTTCGTTCAAGTCTTTTGAGGATGTTAATTTATCAATGTGAGTGGAGATTTACACATAGATTTTTTCCCATTTTTATTGATGGAGTCGCTACAAAGTCTTGGGAGACGGGGAGAGAGAGAATCTCTTAGTGCTTTTGAACGAGAAACATGGAATGGGGGCGTACTTCCCACCCCACTATATTTCTATAACATCTTTAAACGTATATCATATTTTCATACTCAAGTAAATTAAATAAAATCAATCTCATTATCAATTGAAAGAAAAACATAGACAACATTCAAAATAGTATAATGACATGGACAACCTTCAAAAGAAAAAGAAATATAAGCAAATAAATATCATTAAAAAATGAAAATTATCGTGTGGGAGAGATATAGAAATAGGGAGAGAGAGAGAGAATTTATCATTGGTAATGGACAACCCATATCACTTTTCAACCCCACTATTAAAAATAATGCACCTTGAATAATTAAATTTGAATTCTGATCGCGGGAGTTATCCATATTTTATGTTTGTCACACTTTCATTAGAATTACCATCAGCTGATGAATCTATGGAAAACGTAAAATAAAGTAATATAATTTTAGTTTTTTGTGTTCAAGTCTTTTGAGGATGTTAATTTATCAATGTGAGTGGAGATTTACATATATATTTTGTCTCATTTGACGCTCACGCGTGAGGATTACTTCTTTGTGTTACGGTGACAAGAAAAGTGTAAGAATAAGATCAAGGTCAAAGTATTTTAATATTGATTTGAAAAATAATATAATTTACAATTATTTTATGTTGATGGAGTTCCTACATAGAAAAAATTCTTTAGGTTGATAAAAATAGTATAAACTTTTTAGAACTATTATTGTGAGCCGTATGATTAATTGATTTAAACGGTTCGTGTCAACGGACAAAAGTAAATGGACTGCAAAAGATGTTGCAGATTCTGTTCTATCTGCTAATTGTCAGGGAAACGAGATATGAGTCTGTCCAATTATCCGGGTAAATATAATTTTCTAAATAACAATTAGGAGAATTCTAAGATGCAGTCACCAAAATGACTACACCAAAAAAGTCATTATCTAGTGTAGCAAGTGTAAAAAGCCTCTCATATGCAAGGCTTAGATCCAACGGTTAGAAACCCAAAAATCCAATAGTATAAATTTGGTAGCTAAATTAATGGAAGTAGAACGATACGGAAAAAAGTTCTTAAGAAGCCCATCTGGGAAACTACTTTATCCAGTAATTACCCTGAGACCAAGATTTAATAATTTAAGTCTTTATAAAGCTCAAATTAGATGGTTTATACATTTTCATTATTGGTTTAGAAATTCTGGAGATAATTTCTTATCCAAAAAATATATAGAATTAGCTGAAAATCTTCAGAAAAAATTACAGTCTATAGCAAGATGACTGAAGAAAGTATAACAAGTGTTTTACAAAAAGTTTTAGATAACTTAGAAAAACAAACATTATATTTAGAAAATTTACAATCTGAAGAAAGTAAAAATAAAACTCATGAAACTTGGAACTTTCATGAAGAAAACTTTGCCTGTTATGAAAAGGATGAATTGCATAGATATCCTCACATTTTTCATACAACAAATCCGCAACTCAATAATATAGCATGTATGTTAACTTATATAATAAAAAATTGTTGCTATCAAAATTTTCACCAAAGAATGGGTGAATTTCAAGTAGAACAAAAAAGAAATATAGAGAATATCTACATTAAATTAGAGGTTCTTTCAAAACTCTTAGAAAATAAAGAAGAATATTTAACTCTGAATGAGTTATCTCAATTTCTTAAGAAGGGGGAAGATAAGGGAAAACAAATAGACATACCACAAAACCAACCTCAAGAAGAGATTTCTAAACTCGAAGAAACTTCTGAGTCCACACAATTAAGAATCAAACCACCATCTAATTACTTTTAGATATGGATGATACAGAAGAAGCCCTTAATAGGCAATTAGAAAATTTAGAAAGACTAATGGTCTCTCTAGATATTAGTGGTAAAAGTCAGGAAACTTATAATGACAAATCAGAGGATAATAATCAGATTATTTATGACTTTAGCTCAGAAGAAGAAGCTAATGAAAATGAGATTGAAAATCCTCATTATGTAAAAATAGAAGAACAAGGAGAAACTTCAGGAACTAAAAGACCTGCAGATTTTGAAAGAGAATTCACCAAACAAAAATTCCAGAAAGTACCTCATTATTATGTACCTTCGCAAAATCCATTCCAAGGACAAGGAATTTTAGATATAGACTGCAGTGTTGATGCAGCAAAAGATCTTAGGGATTGCTATAATACAAATAGTGTATTAATCCAGTTAAACGAAGATCTTAAACATTTAGGAGCAGTTGAAGTTTTCAACTATCTTCAATATAAAACTAGAGGAAATGCTTACAAATACATTTCTACCCTACCATCAGAAGTTATGGGAGAATTACCTTTAACAGGAACCTTAGTAGTAGATTGGGTCTATGGTTTACTAATAAAATAATTCAAAGGATGGAAAAATTCCATTCAATCAAAAATAGCATTTTCTGACTAAAACCTTTGGAAAATCACCAACCTAAAAATCTGCAATATGTGCTATGTAGATAATTTCATTTGTGAATTCCAGGATTATTACTATAATATAGATAGTGGTACTAGAATCTCTAGAAACTTGTTAGAACTATTTTATGACAAGTTACCAGAAAAGGTATCGGTTCAAGTCAAGGTGTTTTTTACCTCAGCGTTAGCAGAAGGAAAGGTAGATGACACTTTAGGAGGAAGAATAACTTCCTTAAAAATTTGGCTTCAAGAAATGTGTAGTCAGAAGATAGCTAAAAGAGAAGCTCAGGTATCCCTTTGTTGTAACAAACTACAAGACAAAGTAGGAAACTATGGTTGTAACTATAGAAAGAAAACCAGAAAAGTAAGGTCACACAAACCTTATAAAAGAAAGAAATTCAAGAAAGTCCCTTTTAGAAAATTCAGAAAAGGAGACAAAAAATTCTTTAGGAAAAAACAACCTTACCCTAAGAAGAAAACATGCCCACAGGGTAAAAAATCATGTACATGTTGGTTATGTCATGAAGAAGGTCACTATGCAAATGAGTGTCCTAAGAAGAAGAATCCTAAGAAAAATATCTTACATGCAATATATGCAATAGGATATGAACCTATAGAATCAGACATAGAATCAGATGAAGAAATTTACGAATACTGCACAGAAACGGATTCAGATGTCGAAGAAGGTACTTGGTAAAGGAAATCCAAGTGCTACATTTATTAAAATAGTACTAAAAAATAGAAATCTTTTAGCCTATATAGATACAGGTGCAACTCTTTGTTTCGGAAAAAAATCTATCTCTAGAAATTGGGAAAGACTAGCTAAACCAAAAGAAATAATAGTTGCAGATAAATCAAAACATCAGATATGGTTTAATCTTAGAGATGTATCTATAGAAATTGAAGGATATAAGTTTTTTATCCCAACAATATACCTCCATGATTCAGGATTAGACCTAATTATAGGAAATAACTTTTTAAAGTTATATGAACCTTTTACTCAAAGAAAAAATACTATATCACTCCAATGGAAGGACTTGGGAAATCCTAAGAATAACAAAATAGTAACCACCAAAATAGTTACTAGAAATGAGATCTTAAATCTTATTAAGGGAAACCTTAGAGAGTTAAGAACGATGTGAGAAGAAAGAAGCTTCCATATCAATATAGAAGAAAGATTAGATGAAGTTTGTTCAGATAACCCTCTAGACAGCCTTAAAAACACTAATCATGAACTTATAGTCATTAAACTCAAGAACCCGAATGACGAGATAAATGTTCCAAATAGGATTCCATATTCTATTAGAGATGTGGAAGAATTTCAACAAGAATGTAAAGATCTACTTGATAAGGACCTTATTAGACCCTCATCAAGCCCACATTCTGCACCAGCTTTTTATGTCGAAAATCACAACGAAATAAAAAGAGGTAAAAGAAGAATGGTGATCAATTATAAGAAACTCAACCTAGCAACAGTTGGAGATTCTTATAAATTACCAAGAAAAGATTTTATTTTAGAAAAAATAAAAGGATGCAATTGGTTTTCTTCCTTAGATGCAAAGTCTGGGTATTATCAACTAAGACTAGCCGAAGAAACAAAACCATTAACAGCTTTTTCATGTCCACCTCAAAAACATTACGAATGGAATGTTTTGCCTTTTGGATTGAAACAGGCACCATCAATATACCAAAGATTTATGGATAAATCTCTTGAAGGTTTGAATCATATGTGTTTGGCATATATAGATGATATACTTATTTTTACAAAAGGAAGTAAGGAACAGCATCTTCAAGATGTAGAAACTGTTCTTATAAGAATTAAAGAAAAAGGTATTGTGATTTCAAAAAAGAAATCAAAACTTTTACAAAAAGAAATAGAATACCTTGGTTTGATCCTAAAAGAAAATGGGGAACTGAGTCTAGCACCTCATACCCAAGAAAAAATACAAGCTTTTCCAAATGAGCTTTCTGATAGAAAGCAAATCCAAAGATTTCTTGGATGTTTAAATTATATTGCTAATGAAGGATTTTTCAAAGACTTAGCAAAAGAAAGAAAACATTTGCAAAAGAAAATTTCAGAAAAAATTCCATGGTCTTGGACCAGAACAGATTCTGATATTGTTAAAACAATTAAAGAAAAAATTCAAATTTTGCCTGAACTTTACAATCCAACGAAAGAAGATTTTTTAATTATTGAGACAGATGCATCACAAACAACCTGGGCAGGTTGTATGAGAGCCTTACCTAATGGTAAAGCAAAACTTTCTCTTAATGAGAAGGGATATAAAATTGAAGAATCTGATGATCTTCAATCAAAAGAATCTGAAACTTCGAGGGAAGGGACAGATACTATAAAAAGCATTGATTACAGTGCTTCTAAAATTCTGATAAAGGATACCGAAAAATTACATTTATGTAAATATATTTCTGGTACATTTACAGATACAGAATCTAGATACCATATCCAGGAACTAGAAACTCTGGCATGTGTAAAGATATTAGAAAAATGGAAAATTGATTTATTACCATCAAGGTTTCTTCTTCGTACAGACTCTAAATATCTTACAGGATTTTGGAGATATAAAATTAAAGCTGACCGTAAACAAGGCAGACTAATAAGATGGCAGATGAAGTTACACCAATTCGAACCATATATTCAATACATAAAGTCTGAACAAAACAGTTTTGCAGATACACTAACGAGAGAATGGAGCAGGCAATAAAGCTACTTCAAAACAACATAAAGCAGAAGGATGAGCAGCTCGCTGCCATTGATTCTAGAAGAAAAAAGATCTCCGACGAGAGGGGGGAGATGATTACAACACTCAAAAGTTTGCAAAGCATGACAACAAATATAGACCAATCTTCAACACCAACAGCAAGCTTAGACAAAGTTCTCAGAGATAAAGAAAACTGGGACTTACTTGGACAACCTTCTGGAAAGTATGATTACTATGTAAAATATACAGCCCCAGAAAGTGCAGAAATTCCCATGGAAGCAGTAACACCTAATGGATGGAATCCAAATTCAAATGAAGAACAGGAAGCTGAGTCCTCAGGAACAACTTCAAACAGCAAGAAAACGTGGGCTGAAGAAGTTGAGGAAGAAGATGAAGCCAGAAAAAATGGTTTATCAACAACCATCCAAATAAGCGATCCCGTGGACAATGAAATGGGAAAGTTTGAAGCCTACGTCATATTCGATGGTCCAATGAAAGGAATCTACAGAAAATGGGCAATAGCTAAACAACATATCATTGACAAGAATGTACGTCACAAAGGATACAAAACCATGAAAGAAGCGGAACAGGCACTTTATGGAGCCTACAAAGAGATTACAACAGCAAAAAACTTCCAAAGATCTCCTACAATGGAGTCAAAAAAGAAGTTGTCAATCGACAAAATTCGTCAGCTTGAACAACAGAAGAATTTTCAGATAACTGATCCAACTTATATGGAATTTGGTCTCAGATGGAAATGGCTGAACCACTATGTAGAAGAATTCACCACTGAATGCTTCTATCCAGTTAACAAGTTTAATTGCACTAGAGCAGTTTTACTTCCAGGTATAGACAGTCAAATCTGTTTATCGTTCTTTCAAAATGGACTAATCAGTACCATATACTTGGAAGAACAACCCGGAAAAACTTTTGGAGAACTTAAATACCTTCCCAAGGAACTCCAAAATTTAACACAAAAATTCAACAGTCTATTTGCAAAAGGAAAAGAGATATTCTTGCAGATCGACTCAACATATCCATGGTATGATGAGAACACTTTGGAACTAGTTACAAAACCACAATACCTCATTAAAATTGGGATCTCAAACAAACAATACCCAACAATGAGCAAAGAAAGTAGTGAATGACACCCTTCCAGTTACATTGCACAAATCAAAAACTTTCATCAGAAAATAACAAGATTATTTTCTCAAAACAACTACAGAATTGTTTACGAAAATTCAACAATGGTTGTATACAGCGACTCAAGAAAACCTGCAAAAGAGAAAGACATCAATGCAGTCAAAAATCTTGAAGCAAGAGTTGACCAACTCAATGAAGACTATGAAAAATTACCTAGAGCAATCAGAGAAGAATGCTGTAGAATTTTTTCACAGTATTACAAAGAGCATAATTGTAAAAACTGCATAGAAAAATCGTCGGCACAAGAAGACAAGGAAGCTACTAGCACAAATCTACACATCACAATGTAGACAATAATGTATAGTGGTACCTTATCACATCTGAGTCAGATGGGGACCACTTAGTAAGCCTCATAATAATTATGTACATTATTGTTTGATGTTTTTTCCTTAGTGCGTATTGCTTTAGTTAGTGCATGTTACTTTAATAAGTGCATGTCACTCTAGTGTGCTGTAGTGTGCTATCATGGAAAGGGACGTGCTACCTAATATGTGAGCCCTTCTCCACTATAAATAAGAGCATTCAGCTCATTTGTAAACACAGTTGAAAGATATATGAAACTACTATCTAGTTTTCTGAAGAATTATTTCTTCTGTCCTTAGAATCATTTCTAAGAAGTAGCTCTTGAGGTAATACTCTGGAGGAGCTAGATCCTTGAGGTAATACTCTGGAAGGATCACCCATAACAATAACATAATCAACAGATTATATTCCAAAACACAAAACATCTTCAAGACGAAGATTTCATTAACATCAAAACAGAAAGATCAATCAGGTATGATTATATCTCTTTTAAATTCAAAAAGTTACATTTCAATACCATATTATCGGTATGATAATTTCAATTAAAAGTACTAATTGATGAACAACCAGATAAGTTTTGTTTGGTATAGAATTTTTTAGAACAACTCAGATATTTAATTACTTCTGAATATTTACTGTTCCAAATTATCATGACTGAAATTTCACTTTCTGAAGATAAATCTAGTTATTTTGCTGATGACATATTAGACCATAAACTAGAAGATGCAGATTTATCCTTAACTGCAGAAGAAAACTTTAAACGAAAGTTTAATAAATTCAAATAATTTTTCTCAAGAAAAAATATTTTGAAATTTGGAATAATGACTGGAGAAGAAGCAATTCCAATCGACTCTACTTATGGAAATATAGTCGTATCTACTATAGATAGAACACAAATTAGAAGAAGAATTGAAAACCTTTCTGAAAAAGAAAGAACTAAAATTGGTTATATTCATATATCAACCATTCAGATTTTGATTAAAAGTACTTTCATGAAGGGTATTGACTCGCCCCTAGAAATAATTTTAGAAGATTCTAGGATTGTAGATAGAAGACAATCAATAATTGCACAAGGAAGATGTAATTTGAAATATGGAAAAATTAAGTTTGATATAAATTTACAAATGAGACTATCCCTAAAAGATAAAGATCTAGACAGATCTATAGTTTTTCACTATAAACTAGAAAACCCAAATCTTATGAAAAAAGGTAACCATCCCTTTACAATCTGTTATAGGATTAATTATGCTCTAAGCAATTCACATCACAGCATAGAGTTTACAGGAAAAGATACAATTCATATTGATGAATTATTCACACCATTGATAACATTAGAATCACCTATATTTAGAACACCAGCAAGAAATAGTTGTTCTCTAATAGAGGTTGACAAAAATTTGTTTGAAGAAACAGAAGAAAGAACGTTATTTAAAAGTCAAAGCCTTAGAATAACACCACCCAAAAGAGATTTTGAAATCTCAGAGCAAAAGGAGCTACAAAAGTTACAAAGCTCAGTAGCAGGACTGTCTTTACAACTCGAAAAATTAGACAGAAGAATCTAGATTTATCTATGAAATTTTTGATGAATTTAGACTCAAAACTCTGGTATCAGAGCATAACTCGATCTTAGAATAAAGAAGTCATAAATGCAACTTCACCGTAGAAGCTCCCAAATTATTATACACTTATTAGACGGCTGATATCCAAAAGTATAAGAAGGCTTACCATAGACCTCTCATACACTATAAAGACACTATAATGCTGATGTGGCATCAACTGGTATTCTATTGGGCAATTGAAGTGACTGCACCGATGCATTCACTTAAGCGACTGCATAGTAGAAGTTCCCTTACAATTATTATTAACATGTTGAAATAAAATAAAACTTTGCATTTTGAAAACTATTATTAAACATGCTGCAAGTTGTTTTTAGATACATCTAGTGCACTGTACTTAAAAAACAATACAAACTTGACTCCTTGATTCAAGTCTTTGTCTTTCTGCTTTAAAACGAAGCTTCTTTTGTGAATATTATATTATTAACAATTGAAATTTTGCACACACGCACATGCAATATATATGTATACAGAGATGCACACTCCATTAAAACAGAAGCTGAAAAGTTGGCCATTGCTCACAAAACTCCCTAAGGATTGGAAGGGATTGAGTTGAGGTACAGAGGTACGATACTATTCCTCGAGTGTATTCATTCACCAAGGTTTAAATGTAATAGTACATTTTAAGTTGAAGTAGAAATCAACTAGTAGTAGTTCATTTATCACATTTTTTTTTATGATCAGATCTATAAGCGTTTGACATATTATTAAATGTTTTGCTTCAATGTAGAGAATGATAGCTACAAGATTGAATCAAGCAATTTACACATTATTAGTTGTTTGCAATCTCATCATTTCTGGTAGAGGAGTTGACTTCCCTTATGTAACTCGTTTGGTAAATCTCACTTATCTTCATCATGCTGTGAGACAAGGAGTAGGTAAAGTTTTACATATTTTCACTTTCTTATGTGTTTTTCAAGTTCCTTTCATAGTTTCATGAAATTGTATTTGATCTCGAGTAGATATCAGAAATTCAAATATTTTTTGCCGAAAGGTTTCTTGTCACAATTTGTGTATAGATAGCATATAACTGATTATTAATTTGTTATCATCATATATATAATTGGAAGAATGAATTTTAATGATTAGATAGCAAATAACAATGGACTGTAATATAATTTGATACCAATGGTGCAGTTTGTTTGGATGGAAGCCCGCCTGCATATCAATTTGACAAAGGATTTGGTGATGGGGTCAACAACTGGCTCATCTTTCTTGAGGTCAATCACCTTTTTTAGTAATCGGCACTACGACTATTCATATAACATGTTTTGATCGAGGCGTTAATCGATTTATTTTATTTTGAAAGGGAGGAGGATGGTGTGACACAACTGAAGATTGCTTGAATAGAATCTTGCCCACTGGCATGGGTTCTTCGACCAACATGTTTCCAAAGAATTTCACGGGGATGACATCTAATGAACGATCACTTAATCCTTGTAATTTTATCTTAATTCTTACTCTTTTTCTGTTATTTGCTCTTAATTAGACACTAATCTGTTGTTAATCTTGGTTTGTCTCTCACTGAATCATCTCAGACTTCTACAACTGGAATAGAGTGTATGTTCATTATTGTGACGGATCTTCATTTACCGGTAACAATTTTGACCCTGTAAGTTCTCATATCTGATCTAATCGAATTCAGGCTGCATTGTTGTAGTAAAATTGTCAACTTAGAATCTTAGATGCATTTTTTTTTTGTATTTTGATAATTCAGGTTCACAAACTTCATTATAAAGGAGCCAAGATTTTCAATGTAGTCGTAAAAGATTTACTAGCTAAAGGAATGAAGAATGCATCAAATGTAAGTGATATCGATACACATGATGTAGCATTGTTTAAAACACTAAACACCGTAATCCAAAAAAAAATAAAAATAAAACACTAAACACCAGCCTACCAACCACCAATCCGGATGCAAAATATCGGTCTCAGTGATATGCAGTCGATTTCTTCCGATATTCTTGTAGTGAACACAGACAAATATTTCATATGTGATATGACATACCACCTACATAATTTTCAATCCTGAGCCTCTGCGTATATATTACTGTGAACAAGTTCTCGTCATTAATTATGTATGACACCTTCAAATTTTCATGTTTGCACATAAAATATATACACAGGCACTTCTTTCGGGTTGTTCGGCGGGTGGATTAGCTGCAATCCTGAATTGTGATAAATTCCGGTCTCTCCTTTCTACCAGTACTCGTGTAAAATGTGTTTCTGATGCTGGTTACTTTCCCCACTTGTAAGATTAATTATATTAATCTAGTGTGTGTTATATATCTATCGCACGCTGTTATTCGTCGATGATCACCGAAATGACAGTGGTGTTAAATTACAGGAAAGATGTTTTAGGAGGATTCAGAGGGATGTTCATAAGTTCTTGCCTAATTCACTGTCAATACCATCTTCAACAAACTTGGAATGGGGTTGATCCCCGTTTTCGTCTTCATAACAAGGTGACTTAGTTAAATTTTGTTTATTTCATGTCCTGAGATCTCGGTAAAGGTGTAAATTAATATACATATTTATCTATCTTTATTTTTGTTTGATTTTCAGGCAATGTCGGAGGCAGTAGGGAAATGGTTTGATGGTAAGGCTGAACTTCAGAGAATCGATCGTGAAAATGATTTGCCTAGAGTGTGCTTAACTTTGTGATGTTGAAGTACATTTTACCTATAATGAATCAATTTCGTTGTACATTACTACACAATGTACGTACATTGTGCAAGGACAACCTTCTTTTATAAATAAATCATTACCTGTTTTTTTGCATCGAGTTTGTTAATACTATGATACCATATTGATTACAACCTACAAGTTATGGAAAAGTCTATATACATTGATAGATACATATCCACCGTGTTATCACACTCTAGTTTTATGTGTTATCACACTCTAGTGTAGCTTCCTCATAATCAGATTTAACAAGATTCACCAAGGTTACGCAACCTCCAGTTTGACAATTGAGATATGCGCGGTCGAACATAATATAAGAGATAACAATCAAAATACATCATCCAATATCGCGACCACCTCAACAACCAAGAGATAAAAGTCACTTGTTGATATTGATTAGACTCACAACCTTGATATATAGAGGTCTTTCTGAGTTGTGTTTCATAGTTTTATAAAGTGTAGAGGTCTTTTAGCTGCATAATTCAAATCACAACGACCATTGTATTAACACGTATCGAGATGTCAAACCTGTATGGAAAACTTAATGTTAAATAAAGAAAATTTTACAATAAAAGTGTCTTTCTCATTAAAAAATTTAATGATGAATTTAGAAACCAAATTCGTAATTTTCTTTGAATAAATTTTTTGTTATGTTTTTGTTTTATATTGATTCTTACTTATCTTTAATTACAAAACCAATTTATAAAATGAGAAATATCGCTCTTTGAATAATAGGATTGCAAATTTAATTTGTTGCTCAAGTACAATTCAAGTAAAAGGCTATTGAGACATTTAATATGCAGTGCTGCGAGTTTGAACTTACAATTCTCCACTTTTTTAAATGCAATTTGTATGACCTTTGCAACTAAGCTATTTGAAACAAAAAAGTATGATTGCAGACTTGGATATTGATAAACACTTATATCATGTTAGTATTTTTTTACACTAAAAATTTGTTTGAATTGATTTATTTGAGTGTATCTACGAATAATTCAAGTATGAACTTAAAAAAGTCCAAATATAGATGATGACTTTATATTTTTATTAAAGTTACTACAAAAAATATGATTTTTGGCAGCGACTTTTATTGTTATAAGTCGATGGCAAAACTACTTTTTGATAGTTTTACCAATAACTTATTACAAAAAAATCACTGTCAAAAATTATATTTCTTGTAGTGAATACACGGCCTATGCGTGCAGTAGTAGTGTTAGATGCGACAGTTAATTGGTTAATCGAGTCCTTGTGTCAGGTTCGTCTTTCGCCTACGGAAGATAATTGGTGCTGGATACACGAACCGGAGGGACGTTCTCAGTTAAATCAACCTACTTGGTCCTTGACAAGAGAGCCATGCCTCAAAGGATTCTCTCGGGAGAAGACATTGAAAATTTGGCTAGGGTGTGGGACTCTTGGGCCTCGCCAAAAGTGATTGTCTTCTCATGGCAACTCCTTCAGGATAGGATCCCAACTCGACAAAACCTTCGCAGGCGTAGGGTGTTGGTAGGGACTACGGATACATCCTGTGCGTTTTGTGGGGCAGTTGGGGAGTCGGTTGACCACCTATTTGTTTCTTGTGATCGGGTTTCTCCAATTTGGTATCGCATTACTAGGTGGTTAGGGATCGAGTATGATTCCCCCAATAGAATAATGCAAGTTTTTGAGAGCTTTTTTGGGATAGGAGTGGGGTGTGGGGTACGGTTAGGTATGGTTCTAATATGGCATGCTGTTGTGTGGTCTATCTGAACCTCCCGGAATGATTTTATCTTTGCCGGTGGGTTCTCAACGATTGATAATCTTGTGGATAAGGTGAAACTCTCCTCATGGAAATGATTTTTAGGTAAAAACCCTGGTAGCCTCTGCTCTTTCTACGAGTGGGAAGCGGAACCTCGCTTGTGCTGGTCCAATAAGACAAGGTGAGGATACGGTGCCTGGACTTATCTGGTTCCTGTTGAGTGGTATCTCTTGGGGTGCCCGCTCGTAGTTGGCTTTTCCTCTTCTTTTTTTGGTGGCTGCTTTCAGTGGCTTTGGTGTTTTGTTACTTTCCGATGTCTGTTTTTGGTGTTTTTTTTTGTATATTTTGTTTGTGAGTATTTCTAATACTCATGCTTTGTAATCTAACTGTTTTACTCGTTATATATTTATATATATCTATTTGTCATTAAAAAAAGAATGCGGCAGTTAATTTGTTTATCTTGTTTATCCTGCTTTTATTTCGGCTGCTGGGGGTGATATTGGATGTTTGTGCATTTGGATATTGTGATTTTGCTCTTCAATTAGTCACCTGCATAATTATGAAGAATGGTAGCCTTATAGGATTAGTGTTTCATAATTGTTAGATATTAAGAATCCTCACCGTTTTTGACATTTTATGGGTTTTAGGTAAAAAAAAATTCTTTCATTTAATATAATAGCATTAATCTATCTTTTCGAAAACAAATTTTTGAAGAGTCCTTTGTTGTGATTTTGTTAGCTTTTTCTTTCATTTTTTTTCTTTCCGTTTTTCATTACCACGTAAATGTTTGTTAGGCAACATCTTTTAAACTTCCGATAGAAACAAAAAAACAAAATTCAAGTAGAGAACAATAGCACATGGAAGTAGAATGTCAAGTATTAATGTAGAAAATAAATTAAATAACTTGTTAATAAAATTAGGAAAATCAAAAATAAAACAACACCAAAACCTAAACAAGAGAAACCTATAACATTCTAACATACCTTACAAGAATGCAAAATTAGAAAGAAAAATAAAACTAAATAGGTATTAGGAACAAAAACAAGTGGTGCCGTCTTTATGCCTAATTATTTACTGGCTATAAAAAAAATAATTGAACCTCAATCACATTTTAACTAACAACTATTTCCTAGACTTAAATCTTAATCATATTTTATTTCCTTAAACAATTTTTTTTTTATAATAGTATTTTTTTCTTTAAATATAATAATTGATTTTTTATTTTCAATAATAATAAATAGGTAGATATAACAAAATATTTTGGACCCTAAAAATAATGGGCCTTAGACCATGACATCTTTACCTACTCTAAGGTCGGGTCTGCTTATGCTTAGAGTACTTCCTTAAAAGTATATGATTTCTTTTTTGCCATTTCAAACAATACCAATTTTTATTAGCTTTTAGCATATTAAAAATAAACCTTATATATATATATATATATATATATATATATATATATCACTACAAGAAATATGATTTTTGGCAACGACTTTTTTTGTTACAAGTCGCTCGCAAAACTATCCAGTGTAGTTTTGCCAGCGACTTGTAACAACTTTTAACAAAAAAAGTTGTTGCAAAAAATTATATTTCTTGTAGTGTATATATAATCGTTTATATGATAATAGTTTATGCTAGGGGTGTAATTGGACCGGTTTGGATCGATTTTTGATGAATCCAAAGTCCGAACCAAGGTATACTCAATTGGTTCGGTTTGGATTGGTTTGTCCTGTTTTTGAAAAATGAAACCGAACCAAACTAATCGGTTTGGTTCGGTTTGGATCGGATACTTTGATCGGTTTTGTAATTATTTTTTTTTTACAATATATTCCCTGCTATTATTTTTTATCCGATATCCTGCTATAATTTTTTTAATCACACATAATACTTATGTAATCAATTATAACTATACACCATATTTTAATTGATTTTCAAATACATTTTAATTCAAACAAAGTTGACAAAATACAATCCATAGATTTTCAAATACAATACAAGCATAAAATTAAGTTCATAAGTTCAACATCAAATAAAAAAGCAAACTAAAATAAAATTTCAATTATTTTTCCACTTGAATCGTCAACGCACAATCATGAAATAATAAATTGAAATATATATATATATATATATATATATATATATATATATATATATATATATATATATATATATATATATATAATGGATTGGTTTAGATCGTCGGTTTAATTGAATTTTTTTGATCCGCTTACACCCCTATCCATATAGTATCTCTCTTAACTACTTACGAGTATGTACACCTATAACTCGCCACCCAACACCTATTAATCACAGTTAGCCGTCATCCTTCTCTCACTTTATCTCTCTTTTCATTCTTCCATTTATTGAGGTGGTTTTTTGCCATTTTAGCTTGGAATCACCCCTTAACGCCGTTCTCTCTCTCTCTCTGTTATCTTTATGTAGTCATATTGATCTGTAGGCACTTTCAGGTTGCTGTCAATTGTTGTATGCTATTAGCTTAGGTGCTGCAAAATTGTTTGCAAATTCATCTTTTCCAGTTTTAGCAATCTCGAATTTCTAAAGTTCTATGTTTGTTTTTTTCAATTTGAATGAATAAACAGTTTTTTAGTACAAAAAATTAACTAAATATCTAATTACTAAAATCTTTTAGTTTTTTTTTTACTAAAAAAATAATAATATCCATTCATTCAAATTCATAGAGAATAAATAAATTGAAATCATTGCATATTCAATTTTGCTAAATACTACTCCATAAAGATGAATTTGCGAACAAGCTCACAACATTTGAGTTAATAGCATAAAACGGACTAATGTGTATTACAAGCCTACAATTGATATGATAAAACTCAAATATCCGAAATAGTACACATGCATCCGAATCTGCAATGTTGGCGGCGCTTAAATTATTGAATCTGCACTGAATTTGTATCGAAGCAAATCTGCAAATTTGAACAAATCAAACACTCTATCAATACGCTAAACCAAAACATACACCGTACTAAAACGAAAAATCAAAATAAAAACTCCACACTAAAACGGGATTAAATTAAACAACATCAGGTAAAAAACCGTGAAAAAAAAACTCGAATATAATTAATTATTAAAATATTGATTAAAAATTTGCACCCTTGAGCCAGGGTCCGAGCACCGCCACTACGGATATGAGGATGGATATTTTTTCAAACTGCGGGTATGAGGATGAGAACTATAGTATCCTATCCATACCCTACCAATTACCATCTGTACTTTGAGAATCCAGTTTTTATCTATCCATTTATGTAGAATCCATTTAGTTGATGTCGAATAATATTATCAAATATATTTTGCCACATCATCATTTTTCATGACATGTCATTAATAAAGGTGCCATATCACCGATTTTGAGAGTCAAAACGAGAGTTGGGGTCAAAATTGCAATAAATGTCAAAATTGAAGGACAAAAATATTTGATTTTAAAATACAGAGACTAATTTTGTAATATTGATAAAATATAGAGACCAAAAGTGGAATTAAGCATTTTTTTAAAGTTAAGTTTATGTCCTTTCAAACTTTTGTCTTTTCTTTTTTTAATAAAATTTTAACTTATAAAAAATATATAACTCACATAGTTGTACAAATATATATCGAAAATTATTAGCTGAATGTTTACTCCAACTTTTTTATTTTGGATTAAATTTGTTTTTGATCGCTACAAAATAATGACTTTTTAAGTTTAATTCTTACTTAATTTCTGTTAAAGTTTTAGTTCTTAAAAATTATCATGCACTCAGTTGTAGTCCTTAGTGTTATGTCAAAAACATATATGTTTAGAACATCATAAAAAGTTCTTTTAGAAAAAACAAGTTCAAAAGTTAATTTCTAGATCATGATTTTTGTTATTTCTATCTTAAACTTTTGCCATTTAAAATATTTATATTTAATTCATATGATGTTAAAAAATTCTAAATTTTAAAAAATAAACTATTTATGATATTTTAAACATGCCTGTAAAAAATCAATCAAATATTTAAAATTTTAATTAGAATCAAACGAATTCAATTTTAGTAGAGACTAAAACTATGTGCAAAAATTGTCCCAAAAATCAAATTAAACTGGTGGTGAAAAAAACTACATGCAAGATTTTTTTTATAGAAACTAAAAATATAATAAAAGTTATGTAAGAACTAAGCTTAGGTCCTCATTTTAAAGGGATAAAAAAATATATCAAGCCCTTTTATTTATAAATGCATTGCATGCTTATCATATATAGAAGGCACCAAATAGTACATATGTTTTTGCTAGAGGGTTCAAATGGATGTAAAGATACTTTATCTTCCTCGTCGGTTTTGGAAACTTTATGATTCTCATCATTTAAAGAAGCATTATCTTCATTGTCACTTTTAGAGATTTTATATACTCCTCATCATTTTTAGAAATTTTATGTTCTTCATCAATTTTGAAAAGTTTTTTTTTTTTTTTTTTGGTTTTTCACTACCAGTTTAATCTAGTTTTAAGGTTGGTTCTGACGGTTTCAGCTCCCTCCCGATTGCAGTTGCGGAGATCGAATCGCGATGTCAATTACCACTGAACCAACTAACGAAATTGGTTTGAAAACTTTATCTTATGTTAGGAATAAAATGTAACAATTTAGGAATATCAGTTTATTGAATTGAAAATAGTAGCTATTAAGTAGTTTTACATTCCTAAGAGATAGCAACAAACAAAAAAGCCACGTGTACAAGCTTAACTAAAAATGTGGCAAACAATAACATGACTAAATCAAATAACAGCTACTTCCCTAAATAAATAGAGATTATTCCATTAAGAAAACTTAAACAAAACATCTACTTACTACAATATCTCATCACTCAAAGAAACTTTATCCTCCTCATCATGTTTTGAAACACCATCTTCCTCTACACTTTTTTGTAATTTGTCTTCCTCAATATCAAAGAAAACTTTATTTTCCTCATCATCTTGCTTGTCACTTTTCTCCATATACCTCATCCAGTTTTCGTATTAGATCTTCCATATATTTTATTTCTTCCTCATATTTATGTATCTTTAATATTTCCTCTAATGATTCTATATGTCTTTGAATTCTTTCACTTGTTCTCTCCTTCGCCATCAGACTTTCACTGACAGTCATCGAATCAGATTTTGAAAACATCAAACGGCTCTTCATGCTAGCCATCGGTTCTACAATATTTATAGAGAATACATTATGTCTAGAAAGTGAAATAGAAATTAAAAAAGATGCATATTAATAATGGGAACAATTGTTTGAGTTGGATGATCAAGATTATATTAATATTGCTAAACAAGTTCCCCATTTGCCATATTAAAAAGGACAATTTAGTATATTTAACTTATGTTTTACCTAAAATTTAGAAAATGAATATACATCACTTAATTAAATTTCTTAATCATTGTAAAAATGTTTTTTACCAGAAATAGAAGGCTCGGGTATATGATTTGTAGCTAAAACTTGATTGAGAGAATAACAAAAAGAATAACACCAAGAAACATAAATGCCCTTGAGTAAGCCATGTTACTTCAATTCTTTGTAAATTACAATGTAATGTGGTTTAGGAAATATTAATGTAATATTCTCTTATATATAGGACAAGAAGATTACTTTTTATTAGGCCAAGAGTCATGGAGATGTAAACAATTCTATATAAATTAAGGAGAAGTGCATGTGGCCAAAGAAAGTACCAAGGATATTTAAATATATTTATATAGAATATATATATATATATATATATATATATATATATATATATATATATATATATATATATATATATATATATATATATTGAGAATAAAAACTGAGGTAGTGCTAAAGCGCTACTTGATCTTTCTGTAACCCCAAGAATTTAAACATAATGTCCTTTGTCAAAACCATAACGTCCTAACCCATTATCTATTTATTTTTGTCTATTTTAATTACAACTAGTAACAGACCCGTGCAATGCGGCGTGAAGTTGACATTTATGTATTAGTTAAAAATTAAGTAAAGAATAAAAAAATATAATACATTTATAATTGATTAAAAGCACAACAGTTGCTATGTAGCTGAAAATCTGATTCCTAAACATATGGTTAATTTGAATGAGAAATGTCATTTTAAAAATTACTTAGAAGGATGGCAGTGTTCATGCAAAGAAGTTTGATTCATGTAATGTATATAGTTGAAACATAGATATAGATACTAATAATTTCATTAAGCTATTTTATTGAAGTTTAAATATCATAAACGATATTAAACTTCAATTACAGAATTAGGTTGATGTTCAGCATAATGATATAGCAAGACATTAGCGGGGATGAAATCAAAACACTAAGATGTTTTACATATGATATTTCATATGTTTAAAAGTAGATATTAAAGTTACATAAGTTGACATTAAACTTAAGGGGAAGTAAAACCAAACATAGGAGATTGAAAGCATCATTCTTTAGAGATGGATATTCATAAGCATCATTGTTGACGATGGTTTGAAAATCTTGACGGGTCGTAAAATAACGCTACGGACAATTCACATTTGTGACTTACAGAAACAATTTTATATCAGTTATAATTTATCCCGTATATGAAATCATATTTTTTTTTACCTTATTTAGTACATTATAAATAATTTATTACTGTATTTTAATCAGTAGCAAAACATGTCTCGGGTATGATTTATTTAGCATCTATGATAGTTATTTTGAGATTTATATCAATTATAATTTATCCCGTATGTGAAGGCATTTTTTTTTATCAATGTATGATTTATTTAGTATATTATAAATATTTTTTTTACATATAATATCATGATCAAAACATGTCTTGAATATGATTTATTTTGTATATATGATACATTGGTAATACAATTTATCACGTATGTGAAAGCATTTTGTATATATTTTGTATATATGATTTATTTTGTATATATGATACATTAAGATCAAAACATATAAGATAGTTATTGTAAGATTTTTATCGATTACAATTTATCCCGTATGCGAAAGCATTTTTATTAATACATTCTAAATATTTTTGTAATAAAAATAATTCTAAATATTTATTTATCTATTACATTCTAAATATGCATTTTAAAAAAAAGAAATTTGAGAAGTTATTCTCCCTATCAAAACCCTAGCCGCCGTCACCACCACATCCCCACAACTAACCTTCATGTGAAAACGGGAAACATGTCTCGGTTATGATAGTTATTTTGAGATTTTATATGCGTTATAATTCGGGTATGATTTATTTAATTAGTATATATGAGTTATTTTGAGCTTTTTATAAGTTATAATTTATTCCGTATTTGAAAAAATATTTTGTTTTACCAATGTATAATTTATTTAGTACATTATAAATAATTTTTGCCCATATTTGAATCATTAGCAAAAACATGTCTCAAGTATGATTTATTTAGTATAAATGAAGTTATTTTGAGATTTTTGCCCGTATATGACTCAAATACGGGCAATGTTGTGACTCACCAGAAATAGAAGGCTCGGATACATGATTTGCAGCTAAAACTTGAGTTGATAGAATAATAAAAAGAATAACACCAAGAAACATAGATGCCCTTGAGTAAGCCATGTTACTTCAATTCTTTGTAAATTATAATGCAATAATATTGGTTTAGAAATAATAATGTAATATTCTCTTATATATTGGACAAGAAGATTAACTAAAAATGTGGCAAACAACTAGCTAGCTACTTCCCAAAATAATAGAGATAATTCCAATAAGAAAACTTAAACAAAACATTAATTAAATATCTCATGATCACTCTTTGAAACTTCATCTTCCTTCTCACTTTTCTCCATCTTTCCCATACATATCTCGTAATATATCTTTCCATAATCTTTCTTTATATTCTAAAGATTTTTTCTTTAGTTCTTCATATAATTCATCTCTATATTTACGTAATCTTTCACTCTTCTTCTCCATCAGACTTTCACTGACAGTCATCGGATCAGATTTTGAAAACATCAAACGGTTCTTCATGCTGGCCATCGGTTCTACAATATTTATAGAGAATACATTATGTCTAGAAATCTAAAAGTGAAATAGAAATTAAAAAAGATGTATATTAATAATGGGAACAATTTCTTGTTCAAAAAAATAATGGGAACAATTTGCACCAAAAAAATAATGGGAACAATTGTTTGAGTTGGATGATCAAGATTATTATTAGCATTGTTAAAAATAAAAATAAAAAGGTGTTAGCGTATTGCTAACAAGTTCCCCATTTGCCATATTAAAAATGACAGTTTAGTATATTCAACTTATGTTTTACCTAAAATTTAGAAAATGAATTTCAATTAATTACATTTCTTAATTATTGTAAAAATGTGTTTTTTTTCTTATAATAATGACGGAATAAAGCATAGGTCAAATGAGTTTGTCTAATTATTATAAATTCAATTTTTGAAATGGTAAAAGTCCACCTTTCAACCATTTTTATAGGTCTAAATTGAACACATCAAATGATATTTTATTGACAAATAATAATATGTGCTTTATGGGTGTGTAATATAAAGAACTCAATATACAACTATTGAATCTTAAAAATTTTGAAAATTAAAGTTTCATAATTTTCAATACAATTTTTTTTTTTTGAATTCCTTCGCAAGAACCTATTTTAATATTTTATTATAGATATCTGAAGAGATACATTCAAAATTAAAAATAAAATGTCATAACAGTAAAATGTATATTCGGAAGCAAGTGTAAAACTTATTTATGGTATGACACTACATATATATTAATAAAATTATATGACTTGCAATTGTAAATTATTATAGGCTAGTATATGACTCACCAGTAATAGAAGGCTCGGGTACATGATTTGCATCTAAAACTTGAGTTGAGAGAATAATAAAAAGAATAACACCAAGAAACATAAATGACCTTGAGTAAGCCATGTTACTTCAATTCTTTGTAAATTACAATGCAATGTGGTTTAGAAAAAATAATGTAATATTCTCTTATATATATAGGACAAGAAGATTACTTTTTATGAGGCCAAGAGTCAAGGAGATGTAAACATTCCCTATAAATTAAGGACAAATGCATGTGGCCAAAGAAAGTACCAAGGAGATGTAAATATTGATATTAGAATATTTATTGAGAATTAAAATTGAGGTAGTTACTATAGCGCTACTTGATCTTTCAGTAAAACCAAGAATTTAAACATATTTTAATTTTCTTATTTCTTTTTAGGTTTAATTGCAATTTTTGTCCTTCCATTTTTACCATTTTGTAGAATTAACTCTATTTTAAAATTTGATAGTTTTTGTCCTTCTATCAAATATTTTGTCTAAAAATTGGTGATGTATATTAAACGATGTGTGGTATTTGATATAATGATAAAAAAATATTAACATTAATAAAAATCGGTGTAAAATAACAACCTTTCATGAGAGACAATCATCGCACGAGTTTGATTTTTTCATAAGTAGATTTAATGAATGGTGTAAAATATTCGCTTAATTGTGTGTATAGAAAATTAAGGAGTTTGTATATATGAATTCTTTGAAGTTGTGTGTGTATAGAAAAGACTCTTTTGGCAGCCATGAAGGTCACAGTGATTTATGACAGAAACACTTGAATACTATTACAATGTCTCAAGAGCACAAAACCATTCATTTCTTGCCAACAACATCCCATTTTCATGCATATTTTCTTACCAACAAGAGTTAAATTCATATGTAAATTTCCAACCAGACCATAAACTAAAACTGAAAAACATTATCTCCAAAGACAAGGAATCCCCCAAACTAAGACTGTTTCATAATTAATTATTCAATATTATTAGAAGTAATTTATATTTAAGGGTATTTTAGTATTTTACTATGCTGTCTTTATGACCTAGTTTTGTGTATAAATAGGAGTAGTTATGTCAGCATAGAAGTGAGTGCCTTATTCTCTTTGTAGCCGTCATTTTATTACAAGCTCATTTAATACATTTCCTTTCTATTCATTTTATCATCTTTGTGCCAACAATTGGTATCTAGAGCTTCGGTTCGAATCCACGGGAAACACGAGTGAAACGTGAGGCGTTGTGTGATTGATTTCGTTTCTTGAATTCGAGTTGAATCTTGAACGAAGTTGTAACAGAATCACATTTTCTGATTCTGCGGGATTGGGAAACACGAGTGTTAGTGAGATTTAAGTGAACGCACAAAGATTGAAGATGAACGGAAACAGTGGTATGAGTACCAAGCTTCCAGTGTTTGATGGCAAAAACTGGAATCGTTGGATGAAACAGATGATTGTTCTGTTTGGTGCTCAAGATGTACTTGAACTTGTTACTGAAGGTTATGTTCCAGTAGCAGCAGATGCAACAGATGCACAAAAGCTTGCTCAGAAGGATACGAAGAAGAAAGATCAGAGGGCGTTGTTCTACATCCATCAGTGTGTGGATGAAAACGTGTTTGAGAAGATTGCTGACTCAGAAACGGCGAAGGCCGCGTGGGACACACTGATCAGATGCTATGGCGGTGATGCATCAGTGAAGAAGGTGAAGCTTCAGTCCTTACGAAAGCAGTATGAGAATCTCAACATGAAGAACAATGAGAAGGTCCCTGAGTACATCTCAAGAATGATTTTGATCACTAATGAGATGAAGGCGTGTGGAGAAACACTCTCAGAACAAGTAATCATTGAGAAGGTATTGAAATCACTTACCCCTCAGTTTGATTACATTGTGGTAGCTATTGAACATTCAAAGGACTTGAGTTCCATGAGAATTGAAGAGCTACAAAGCACTCTAGAAGCACAAGAGTTGCGTTTGACTGAGAGAAACTCTGAAAGAGAAGTAGAGCAGCAGGCTCTGAAAGCAGACTCTGGTAAGAACTACCAGAAGAAGTCTTGGTCAGAAGCCAAGAGAAGGTCTGATGGAGTTCAGAAGCTAGAAACCTCAACCTCTGATAAGCAGAAATATCAGAAGGGAAAAGAAAGGTTTGACAAGAAGAAGATTCAATGCTACTGTTGTCAGAAGTTTGGTCATTTTGCTTCTGAGTGTCGGTCAAACAATGAAAGGAAGTCAGAAGAAGCAAATATAGCCAGAAGCTCTGATGACTCTGATGGTGAATCTGTGTTGCTAATGGCTTCTGAGACTGATGATATGAATTCATCAGAGTGGTGGTATATGGACACAGGGTGTTCAAATCATCTTACTGGAAACAAGAAGTGGTTGGTTGACTTTGACTCTGGCAAGAGTACAAAGATCAGATGTGCTGATGATAAATACCTTAATGCTGAAGGTATGGGAAATGTCAAGGTCATTTTGAACAATGGAAAATCAGCATTGATTCAGAATGTATGGTATGTACCTGACATGAAAAGCAATCTGATGAGTGTAGGGCAACTGATTGAGAAAGGATTCTCAGTTACCATGAAGGACAATCTTCTGAAGCTGTATGATCGTAATCAGAAGCTGATTATGGAGTCAGAACAGGGAAGGAACAGGACATTCAAGGTGAATGTTAGAACTACAGACTCTGAATGCCTTAGTGCAACAAGTGTTGAGAATGATAGTGAGCTGTGG
The DNA here is from genome assembly GCA_030408175.1 of Trifolium repens. Lineage (NCBI taxonomy): Eukaryota > Viridiplantae > Streptophyta > Magnoliopsida > Fabales > Fabaceae > Trifolium > Trifolium repens. The sequence continues at coordinate 9,393,815 of CP125841.1, forward strand.
CACAGAAGATTTGGTCATTTGAACTTTAGAAGCCTGGAGCATCTGAGGTCAAAGAATCTGGTAAATGGAATTCCTACAATCAAGAAACCTGAGAAATCATGCAAGGTGTGCATGGAAGGGAAGCAACCAAGACTATCATTTGCATCAGGAGTAGCTCCAAGAGCAAAGCATGCCTTAGGAGTAGTACATTCTGATGTGTGTGGCCCATTTCCAGTAGCATCAATTGGAGGGAATAAATACTTTGTGTCTTTTGTAGATGAGTTCACTAGAATGACATGGGTATCTCTGATAAAAATCAAACATGAAGTGTTTGCTGAGTTTCAGAAGTTTAAAGTGAAAGCTGAGAAACAGAGTGGTCAGAAGCTGAAGATTCTCAGAACTGATGGTGGTGGTGAGTTTAATTCCAATGAGTTTAAAACTTTCTGTGAGGAGAATGGAATTGAGCATGAGGTTACTGCTCCTTACACTCCTCAACACAATGGTCTTGCTGAAAGAAGAAATCGTACTCTGCTTGATATGGTGAGAAGCATGCTGAAAGAGAAGAAGCTTCCTCATAATTTATGGGGTGAAGCTGTTACAACAGCATGTTATGTGCTCAACAGATGTCCAACAAAGAAGCTGAAAGAAATAGTTCATATTCAGAAGTGGACTGGAGATAAGCAAAGTGTTAGTCATTTGAAGGTATTTGGTTCTGTTTGTTACAAACATGTCCCAGAAGCCAGAAGACATAAGCTGGATGATAGAAGCAAAGTAATGTTGTTGATAGGATACCACAATACAGGTGCTTACAAACTCTATTGTCCAGAGACTAACAAAATTGAATTCAGCAGAGACGTCATTGTGAAGGAATTAGAAACTTGGGATTGGAACAAAACTCAATCCAATTCTGATGTGAGAATTCTAGAAGAAGACTCTGACGAGGATTCAGACTCTGATGAAGATTCAGGTTCTGAAGGAGACTCTGATTCAGAAGGAGACTCTGAAGATGGTCCTGAAGATGGCTCTGAAGGTCAAGCTTCTGAAGGAGAAACTTCAATAGACAGAGGCTCTGAAGATAGCACTTCTGAAATTCCAACTTCTGAAGGAAATTCTGTGGAACAAAGTCAAAGACCACAGAGAATCAGAAGCATCCCAAGAAGGTTTGCAGATTTTGATATGCTGCAAGACACTGAAGTAGACTTTGAGGGAGAAGTTATTCAGTGTGCTATGTTAGTAGACTCTGAACCCGTGAGTACAGAAGAGGCTCTTAAGCAGCCAATCTGGTTGCAGGCCATGAAAGAAGAACTTGATGCTATCAAGAGAAACAAAACTTGGAAGCTATCAGAACTTCCAAAAGGTAAGAAAGCCATCAGTGTCAGATGGGTTTTCAAGCAGAAGCTAAAGCCAGATGGATCAATTGGCAAATACAAAGCAAGGTTAGTAGCAAGAGGATTTCTACAGAAACCTGGGCTGGATTATTTTGAAGTATTTGCACATGTAGCAAGACATGAAACAATCAGACTAGTGATTGCAATAGCTGCTAACAGGAATTGGCCTCTGACGCATTTAGATGTGAAATCTGCATTTCTGAATGGTCCATTACAAGAGGAGGTATATGTGTCACAACCTCCTGGTTTTGAGAAAAAGAATCAGGAAGGGATGGTGTATAGATTACATAAAGCCTTGTATGGATTAAAACAAGCACCCAGAGCCTGGAATATGAAGATTGATTCTTTATTCAAGAAACATGGGTTTCAGAAATGTGAGTTGGAGTATGGTGTCTATACTCAACACACTTCAGAAGGCAATATGATTCTGGTATGTTTGTATGTTGATGACATATTGCTGACAGGAAGCTCTGAACAAGAGATAGCTAAGTTCAAGAAGGTTCTGATGAATGAATTTGAGATAACAGACCTGGGTAAAATGAGTTACTTTCTAGGGATGGAATTTCTATATGATGAGAAAGGAATCATTTTACATCAGATGAAGTATGAACTTGAGTTTCTGAAGAGATTTAAGCTAGAAAATTGCAAAATTGCAATTACACCTTCTGATACGAATCAGAAGCTGGACTCTGATTCTGATGGAGAAGATGTGGATGCTACAACCTTCAAACAGCTGGTTGGTTCTCTGAGGTATTTGTGCAATACCAGACCTGATATTTGCTTTGCAGTTGGAATGGTTAGCAGATTTATGAGTAAACCAAAATGGTCCCATTACCAAGCTGCTGTCAGGATTCTGAGGTATATCAAAGGGACTCTGAAGCATGGAGTGCTATTCCCTTTTGAAGGAAAGACTGAATCAGAACTTCTGAGCTATTCAGATTCTGATTGGTGTGGAGACAGAGTTGATAGAAGAAGTACATCTGGGTACTTGTTCAAATTCCTGGGTGGTCCTATTTCTTGGTGTTCCAAGAAGCAACCTGTTGTTGCTCTATCAACCTATGAAGCTGAGTATATTGCAGGCGCTCTGACTGCATGTCAAGCTGTGTGGATTCTGAACCTACTGCAGGATCTGAAGATTGAGGTAAACAAGCCTCTGAAGCTGATGATTGATAACAAGTCTGCAATCAATCTTGCCAAGAACCCAGTACTGCATGGGAGAAGCAAGCATATTGAGACCAAGTATCACTTCTTAAGGAATCAGGTTCAGAATGGAGTGTTAGAAGTTGTGCACTGCAGCACTCAGAAGCAGCTTGCAGATGTGATGACAAAGGCAATCAAGACTGACCAAGTATCACTTCTTAAGGAATCAGGTTCAGAATGGAGTGTTAGAAGTTGTGCACTGCAGCACTCAGAAGCAGCTTGCAGATGTGATGACAAAGGCAATCAAGACTGACCAATTTCTTCGTTTGAGGGATGAAATTGGTGTTGTTAGTTTTGTGTAAATATAAATTAAGGGATGGTGTTAGAAGTAATTTATATTTAAGGGTATTTTAGTATTTTACTATGCTGTCTTTATGACCTAGTTTTGTGTATAAATAGGAGTAGTCATGTCAGCATAGAAGTGAGTGCCTTATTCTCTTTGTAGCCGTCATTTTATTACAAGCTCATTTAATACATTTCCTTTCTATTCATTTTATCATCTTTGTGCCAACAAATATACATACAATACTATATACTCCACATCAGTAGCTGAATATTCTGGCCATCAACTAATCATTCTTTTTTAATGTTTATATTGATAGCTGTTAACTAGGCTTTTCAAATAGTTTATATAGTTCTTTTTACTATAATAAGTATTATATTTAAATACTTGTGGAAATGTGGAGCACCGTCTAAGGTTTATACGTTTGCGTGGCAGCTGCTGCTAGATAGAATACAAACGAAAGATAACTTGTTGAAGCGAAGAATTATTCAAGTGCAGCAAGGGCAATGCGTGTTGTGCGGGCAGGCTTCGGAGTCGGCGTTACATCTGTTTCTACATTGTACGTAATTTTGCGGCTAAGGTATGGTATGATGTTACTAGATGGCTTGGCTTTACCATTATTCTCCCCCACGATATTGTCTCATCCTTGGCATTGATAATTAGTTGTGCAACCAACAAAAAAGAGAAGGCGGGACTGTGTTTAATTTGGAATGCATATATGTGGGTGATTTGGAGTACTAGAAACGAGGTTATCTTTAACAGCGGTGTGGTGTATTGTGATGAGGTTGCAGACCAAATTATGATGTTATCTTGGAAGTGGTATATTGGGAGGGTAGCAAAGAGACCATTTATGCTCTATGAATGGAAATGGAGACCTATGGATTGTATGGTGCGACGATGAGGCCTGCAGCTGCTGTTTTACTTCCTGTTTTTGTGTTCCCGTTTTTTACTGCTTCTGTTTTGTGATTGTCATTCCTTTTTCTTCATTCTGTTATGGTGTAGTTGTATCCTTTTATTGTTTTGTATTGGTTGGTGCTTTGCCGGCTCCAATCGATTTTGTACTGCTCCGCTCTCTCAAAACATGTCTTATGTTTTGGTGAGTAATTATTAATAAATTCATATTTTGCGCTGCTAAAAAAAAAAACTATAATAAGTATTAATTTATTTCTTTTCATGATAGTTTACTGGTTTTGATGGGATTAGTTGAATATATGACTGAAATTATTGGTGTTCTGCATGTCTAGAAGCATAAGGCAATTGACTATTGTGTTAATTTGGTGTTCTGCGTGTTTCGTGTTATTCAGCGTGTTCTTGTACTTCACTATCGTGTCAAATGTCCGTGTTCTATTAGTGTTTCATAGTTTTGTAGATGATTCAAATTATTTGCAGTCCCAATCCACACATTCATGTAGTTAACACATTAGTGGTTGTGGGTCGGGATCAATTGGCCTAGATTTTAAGCTCGATATTTTAAAATCTGGATTGTCTGATGTCAATCTAAAGACCAACAGCATATTGACTATATGAATGCGTGAGATTGCTGACTGCACTATAGATTATACAATTTTACATTAATTACTTTTTGGTAGATGTACATTTAGTTACTTTTTACTTACAATTTTACATTAATTGATACTCTTATAGATGGACAAAGCAACCTTACTAGCAGAAGTAATTAGGCAAGTAAAGGAATTGAAAAATAATGCTAATCAAGCAAGCAATGGTTATTTAATCCCAATAGATGGTAATGAAGTGAAAGTTGAATCTTGTGAAAAGGGTGTAGTAGATGGATCAATTCTTTACAAAGCATCTATCTGTTGTGATTACCAACCAAAACTTCTTTCTGAACTAAAACAAACTCTTGATACCCTTCAACTAAAATTGGTAAGGGCAGAATTGTCAACTTTGGGAGACAGGATTAAGAATGAATTTGTCTACAATTGTTGCAAAGTAAACATTTATAATATTGAGCTATGTCAACTTATTGCAAGTAATGTTTACCGGGCACTGAGTCTGAGTTCTGTATTGGATATCATTGTCATTTTTAGAGACTTTATACTCCTCATAATTTTTATAAATTTTATTCTCTTCATGAAGTTTGAAAACTTTATCTTCTGTTAGGAACAAAATGTAACAACAATATGGGAATGACAATTTATTGAAGGGTCATGCTAACTAGTGCTCCGGGGCACTAATTAAGGATACCAAAAAGAGAAAATTATACATAAAAAATAATATCATTTACATATTTTAAAGGTTGACTGCACAAATTCCAAAAAAATTATACTATATTTGCTTTCTTAACTAGTGCCCCCGAGGCACTAGTTAGCATTTTCCTTTTCCTTTATTGAATTGAAAATAGTAGCTATTAAGTAGCTTTACATAGCAACAAACAAAAAAGCCACGTCTAAGCTTAACTAAAAATGTGGCAAACAATAACATGACTAAAAGGTACCGTTTGAAACTTTATTGTAATTTGTCTTCTCATCATCTAAGAAAACTTTATTTTCCTCATCACTTTTTGAAACTTCATCATGCTTGTCACTTTTCTCCATCTTCTTCATCTCTTTCTCGTAATATCTGTTCCATATGTCTTATAGCATCTTCATACCGACGTATCTTTGCTGCTTCTAATAATATTTCTGCATGTCTACGAAATCTATCTTCTGTATTCTCCTTCGCCATCAAACTTTCACTAACAATCATCGAATTAGATTTTGAAAACATCAAACGGCTCTTCTTGCTGGCCATCGGCTCTACAATATTTATAGAGAATACATTATGTCTAGAAATATAAAAGTGAAATAGAAATTAAAAAAAGATGTATATTGTTTGAGTTGCATGATCAAGATTATATTAATATTTCTAACAAGTTCCCCATTTGCCATATTAAAAATGACAATTTAGTATACTATTTAATTTATGTTTTACCTAAAATTTAGAAAATGAATTTCAAATAATTATATTACTTAATCATTGTAAAAATATGTTTTTTTTTCTTATAATACTGACCGGATAAAATATAGGTCAAGTGAGTTTGTCTAATACGGACTCAGTGCAAAGGAGGATCTACCATTTATAGAAAGTTTTTAATAAAATATTATTTTTATTCTCTATTTTTATTATTATAATTTTAATTTTTGCTGTAAATGGGAAAAGTCCACCTTTCAACCATTTTTTATGGGTCGAAATTAAACACATCTAATGATATTTTACTGACAAATAATAATATCTGCTTCGAGGCGCGTGATATAAAGAACTCAATATACAAATATTGAATCTTAAACATGCAAATGTACTATAATGTTATTTTGAATTCCTTCGCATGAGATACATTCAAAATTAAAAACAAAATTTCATAACAATAAAATGTTTTGCGAAAGCAAGTGTAAAACTTATTTATCGTATGACACTACATATATATATCAATAAAATTTATATGACTTGTAAATGTAAATAATAAGCTAGTATATGACTCACCAGAAATAGAAAGCTCGGGTACATGATTTGCAGCTAAAACTTGAGTTGAGAGAATAACAAAAAGAATAACACCGAGAAACATAAATGACCTTGAGTAAGCCATGTTACTTCAATTCTTTGTAAATGATAATGCAATAATAATGTAATATTCAATATATATTGGACAAGAAGATTACTTTTTATGAGGCCAAGAGTCAAGGAGATGTAAACATTCTCTATAAATTAAGGAGAAATACATGTGGCCAAGGAAAGTATCGAGGAGATGTAAATATTGATTTTTTTTTTTTGACACGAGATGTAAATATTGATATAGAATATATATTGAGGCATTTTATCCAAAAGCGTTGGATTTAGTGTTTCTATTTAACTGTTTATTTGATATTTTAAGTATATGATTTGTCTATTATTTCATTTGTCAATTATAATTACATATATTTTTTTAAATAAAACTAATTAATGCTATATATTTGGAAAACTAAATATATTTTTTAAATTTTTTTTTGGTATATGAAATATGAAATTTTATTTTTTTTTACATAATATATTAAATTTATTGGAAAGAGAAAGTGTGTGCAAAAAAATAAAAATTTATTGAAGGATTAAAATTAAGGTATAATAGGAAGATAAGATGCAAAAATACACTTTCTTAATTTTGTGTTACTATTCTAACGGACACTTAAAAATATATGGAGGGAGTAAAACTGAGGTAGCTGCTAAAGCGCTACTTGATCGTTCTGTAAAACCAAGACGTTAAACATAACGTTCTAACCCATTATCTTATTTATGTTTATTTCTTTTTAGGCTTAATTGCAATTTTTGTCCCCTCATTTAAACCATTTTGTAGAATTAGGCCCTCTATTTTAAAATTTGATAGTTTTCGTCTTTTTCTATCAAATATTTTGTCTAAAAATGGATGATATGTTTTAAACGATGGTATTTGATCTAATGATAAAAAAATATTAACATCAATAAAATTGTAAGAAAATTAATTTATAAATTTAATTTAAAACATGTCGTATCATTATAATTTAGACAAAGTATGTAATGTCTGGACTAAAAGTGTTAAATTTTAAAATAAAAGGGTCAATTCTGTAAAATAGTAAAAATAAGGGGATTAAAATTGCAATTAAACTTTTTTTAAAATTTCATTTCTTAAAGTTTGTCAAAAAAAAAATATTCATTTCTTAAAATGAATAAAGAATTTTTTTCAAGTAGTCCAATGACTAAAAAGTCATCCTTTTTTTTTTGAATCGGCTAAATTTTATTAAAGAACAATTCCTCAACAAGAAGTATAAGGAATTGTTGAAAAACATACAACACAAGGTAAAGTGATAAAACACTTTAACCAAACAATCCTTTAAAGTTAATAAATTGGAAGTCTCAAGTTCGCACAGAATGAGGATGTTGTTCATTGTCGATCTCCAGATCATGGCTTAGTACCTCCATCTAGACAAGTGATGGAAGCTAAGAAAATTATGGAGATACGGTCAGATGTGGGTATGGAAGTTCAGGGTGATGAGTCAGAACTGTTGAAGCGTATTATGTCGATGGAGGAGAGGGATCGGGCGGAAAAGGAAGGGTGGGAGATGAATAGGGTAAATGAAGGTTTCCAATGATTGTAGGAACTTTTAATGTTAGAGGGTTGGGTAGTATGGTGAAGAAGAGGAAGGTTAGACAATAAAAGATACATCAATTTAAGTATTATATACAATATTTCAACTTCTACTCAAGCATCTCGACATAAAATGAAAATGAAAAGGCTAAATAAAATTCAAACATAAATTTTTTTATTAAAATCTTAGACAATAAAATGTATATCAGAATAATTTTTCTTAGATAAAAAAATTACATCAAATTAAAATAGAGGGGCAAGTTTCTTTTGTAAAATTTTGTCCCCTTAACGATGATCGAAGGTGTGACAGACTGACTCTTCAGCACTTTTAGCGGGTTTGCACTTAGAAGGCCAAATTTTTATTTTCGATACTTCGGCCTGCCAATTCGCTATTACCACAAAGATATAAATATGGGCCAAACTGGAATTCTCCTCCTATAGATTTTCATGTGTTAATTGGAAGAGTTTGACCTGCAAGTCCAACTCGTTTTTCAATTATTATTACATACCAGTTTAGCATGATAGAACAATCTCATGATCCCATCTGTGTACGGGAAAATCCCGCTTTGGTAGAGCATGTTTCGGCTAGTCATATCATTCTTAATTTGACCACAAAATGTCTCTCGTCGATTATCATATTGTCTAATTTCCAACCATGTTGGCTAAACAAAAGCAGAGATAACGTTGTGCGTAACCATCGACGGACTATGCAACCGTTTACACACGAAACCACATAATTAAATTAAACTAAACTAACTAAAACTAAATGAAGTGGGAGAAATAATGGAAATAAACGGACCAAATAAAACATGTCCCGGTAATGGAAAATTGGAAATAGAATAATTCCCATAAAAACTCATTTTGCTATTCCCTTTTTTTCATGATTAATTCCTCATTGTCCTCAAAAGCTTATCTATGTCCATAAATCATCACTCTCACTATATTGATAAACTCATCTAAGTTTAGCTGCCCATCACCATCAATATCATAACCACTAACAGTATTTTTCACTGCTTCAACGGTCATCTCACGGTTCTCGAACTTTGTCGAGAAATGACGAAACTCTTCTACAGATATGAAATCATTATGATCCTCATCATACTTAACAAAAATTTCCTTAATCCACTCCAAATACCATTCAAGGTATCCAATGATATTAACATCGACCTCATTTTTTATGACCTGCAACTCAACATTGGTTGGGATATGATCGAGTGACCGCATTACGTTCCCAAATTCTTTGGTAGTAATACAACCATATTTTCCGTTGTTGAAAAGGTTGAAGGTTTTTTTCTTAAACTCTAAGATCTGTTCGTCGGTGGATTGAACGACCAGTGGAGGCAGATTTGATTCTGCAAAAGTAGAAGAGAAGAGGAAAATGATTTACTTTAACAATAAATATTCTTAACTAAATAGACGGAATCTTCACATTACGGAGTTAGAATCGCAAAAAATAAAAATACAAAAGAATGAACCGAAATTTACTAACATTACTAAACATTATTTAACCCGGCCCAAAAATAAATTATTGGCTAGCATTACTAACCGATAATAGGAGACTCATCATGCACATGAATTATTGTTAAAACTTGAAAGTAGAGAATAACAAAATAACCAAAAAAGTTATATGACTTTGAGTAATCCATGTTATTAATTACTTCTTGGCGAATTACAACAATGCAATGGTTTGATAAATAGTATAATGCATTAATTTCTATATAAGGCAAGAATATGTCCTTTTTACGGGGCCAAGAGTCAAATTTAAAAATAAATTATGGCAAAACTTGCTGCCAAAGAAACTTCAAAAGGATATATAAATATATCTTGAGGGGATTATACATCTTGGGGGACTATACTAAAATTCAACGGAAGTTTACATCAATGTAACAAGGGGGACTATAATAAATTATGTTAATCATGATGATCCATATGTAAGGTTAGTTGAAATTATGTAACTTGGACTACAAGTAACAAGTTAGAAGTTAGTTTTGAAGTTTGTTATATAGGTCACTTTGTGATGGCAGGAACCTCCTGAAATCAAGGAAAATTGTTCCATAGTTGAAGGTGAATCGATAGTCTTACTCAAAGCAATGCAAAAAATGGAACAACGAGGAATCACACATGTAATTTTTGAAACGGATTCGAATAGCGGGGTGTATGCAATCCACAATTTCTGTGTTGGTAATTCAAAGTTTAACTCTCTCATTTGTAGCATTCAAAATTTATTGTCTCTAAATTCTAACTTTGTAGTGAAGTTTATAAAGTGACAAGTGAATATTGTTGCTAATACGGGCGGTCAATTCTTGGTCTAGTCGTTGTACCTTCGATTTGATACCACTTTGTATTACATCTTTATTGAATATTAATTAAATGATATGAGTTGTTGTTTGTCAAAAAAAAATTATGTGATTTCGTAAGGATTAAAAACATATTTATAATTGTAATCGTTGTATGATAATTACGTGATTTAATAAGGACTAACAACGTGACACCCTAAAATTTTTCCAGATCCGCCTCCTTCAAATCCAAATCCATCCACACCACCCTTGTCCAAATCGGTGATGGATTTTCGTTGTGGGTTGTTGTTTCTTTTCAGATCTGCTAAGCCTATGCTCGGGAATACTAATTGAACTGTTGTGTTGGACTACCGCTCGAGCACCATGAAATTAAAGCCGATACTTTTCTTAAAAAATCAAACTCTTAATTAATTCATATAGACACACCCCATGATGATTCGAAAATTGGAAAAATAATTGGGAGGTTAATTATTTATTACTAGTATTGTATATGAGTGGAGCGTGATGAACGAAGTAGAACTGAAACCATTTATAGGGATCAAAAGTTTAATGATAATTAAATAAATTTAGTTTTACCAGGGACTAAAATCATGTGCGGGAAATATTTTATAGGGACTAAAAATATTATAAAAATTAAGTATAAAATAAACTTAAAAGGTCATCATTTTTATTATACGGATTAAACACATATTTAACCCTTTTATTTATAAATGCATACACTATTTCCGACTCATCATATATAGAATTAAGGCACCAAATAATAATACATATTTTTTTGCTAGAGGGTTCATATGGTTATATTAAAAGAAACTTTATTTTCCTCCCGACTTTGGGAAATTTTATGTTTCTCATCATTCAAAGAAGCACTATCTTCATTGTCACTTTTAGAGAGTTTATACTCCTCATCATTTTTAGAAATTTTATGTTCTTCATCAATTTTGGAAACTTCATCTTCATGGTTACTTTTGGTAACTTTCTCTTCATGGTCACTTTTTGAAACTTTATTTTCTTCACCACTTATAGAAACTTCATTTTCCTCATCAAATAAATCATTTACTATGTTTCTGATTTTGAGAATGGTTTTAGCATCATACTTCATCAAATTTTCATGGATAGTCATCAAATCAGATTCCGAAAACATCAAACGGCTGTTCACGCTGGTCATCGGCTCTACAATAATTATGGATAATACATTATGTCTAGAAATATAATAGTGTAATAGAAATTAAAAGATGTACTCCCTCTATTACAATATATAAGCAAAAACAGTTATTTCAATTAAATGATCAAGAATATATATAAGCATTGTTAAAAAGAAAAGGCTATTTGATGTTCTTTACTTTTGGAAACTTGATCTTCTTTATGACATAATAAAGCATGATCTTCCTCGTCATTTTTTGAAACTTTATTTTTTTCACCACTTATAGTAACTTCATTTTCCTCGTCAAAGAAATCATTTAGTATGTTTCGGATCTTGATAGTAGTTTTAGCATCATACTTCTTCATCAAATTTTTATGGATAGTCACCAAATCAGATTCCGATAACATCAAACGGTTGTCCCCGCTGGCCATCGACTCTACAATAATTATGGATAATACATTATGTCTAGAAATATAAAAGTATAATAGAAATAAAAAGATGTATATATTATTAGCACAAAAAAAAATGTATATATCATTGTTAAAAAGAAAAGGGTATTAGCGCAAACAAGTTCACTATTTGGTCGGGTGTGGTCTTGTGTCTCGAGGATTGGAGGTCCTATTGTTATTTATCGTACATTCTTACATCTCTCTCTCTCTCTAGGGTTACATCTTGTGGAGGTGCTGATAGTTGTTTTAGTTTGTTGTTTGTGTATCTTCTTATTTTGTTGTAGGTTTTTATATATTTTTTTGTCTTATCTTAGAGTTTGGTTTGAATTTTTATGATTGAATGTACTTCTGGTACCTCTTTGATTTTTTGACCTAACTATTGTACTTTTTCTATATTTTTATATTATATATTTGCCATTAAAAAAAAAGACAATTTATAAGTATATTTATCTAATGTTTTACCTTAAATCTAGAAAATGAACTTCATTGAACTAAATTTCTTAATCATTTGCAAAAATGATTGTTTTTTTCTTATAATAATGATAAAAGAAAGTATAGACCTGGTTAAAGGAGTTTGTCTTATATAGACCTGGTGCAAAGGTGAATCCTCTTATTCATAGTAAGTTTTTAATAAAATATTATTTTTATTCTCTATAAAGTTCATTTTTTTACCATAAATTCCACCTTTGAACCAATTTTTATAGGTCCAAATTAAACACACCCATACATTGCGTATTGTTAACCTAAACAAATAATTTTATACATGCATGACATTTTATTAGCAAATATGCTAATATAATAACATGCGCCTTAAGGAAACATATAATAACGGATTTAGTATAAAACTATTGAATTTTAAAAATCGTGGATTCAATTTTTCAAAAATTAAAATATCATATTTTCAATACAAAAATTCTATTTTTAGATATTTCTAATATTAGGATTATTAGGACCCTATTTTATTATATAGATATCTGCAGAGATACATTTTAAATTAAAAACAAAATGTCATTACAGTGAAATGTATAATTGGAAACAAGTGTAAAACTTATTTATCGTATGTAACAATAAAATTATATATGCATTTGACTTGCAAATGTAATTTATAGGCTAGTATGACTCACTAGTAATAGAAGGCTCGGGTACATGATTTGCATCTAAAACTTGAGTTGAGAGAATAACAAAAAGAATAACACCAAGAAACATAATTGACCTTGAGTAAGACATGTTACTTCAATTCTTTGTAAATTAGAATGCAATGTGGTTTAGAAATAATAATGTAATATTCTATATATATAGGACAAGAAGATTAACTTTCTATGAGGCCAAGAGTCAAGGAGATTGATGTAAACATTCTCTATAAATTAAGAAGAAATATGTATGTGGCCAAAGAACGTACCAAGGAGATGTTAATATTAATTTATATTGAATTGAGAATTAAAACTGAGGTTGCTAAAGTCCTACTTGATCTTTCTGTAAAACTAAGAATTTAAACATAATCCATTCTTTATTTGTTGTGTCTATTTTCTTTTTAAATACATTTCTTTGGAGGAATGAAGAGGTTTTTTTTTTTAATCAAGTAATATAGTGGTTTGAAATTCATCCTTTTAAATGAATAAATAAATAGAAAATTTTAAGTTCAAATATATTATTAGATACATGTGAAAAAAAAATTATATTGACAACGCATATAGATTTTTTTTTTGAACCAAACAAACTTAATGCATTTCATTAATGATCAAAGATGCAATACACGAAGGAATAATCTCAAATCTATGGAAACTAGACCAATAATTGGCTGCCCTAGCTAAAGCATGAGCAACCGAATTCACTTGTCTCCTAACAAACTTAACTTCAAAGTTCGCACATGGTAACATAATAAGAATAATTTCATTAACGATTGAGAGAAACTCTAAATTGCCTTGCCGCTTTGTGTGAATGGCTTCAACCAACACTTGAGAATCACTTTCGAATTGAACTCGATCGAAACCTTTATGCCTCGCTTCCTTCACGGCTTGCAATAATGCCTATGCTTCTCCCTCCTCTGTTGATAAAGTCAATTGTTGCCACTTTGTGAGTCCAGCAGTAAACTCACCAGAGCTATTGCGAAAACATGCACCTACCGTTGTCCTTCCCATACCAACAAAAAACACTGCATCGACGTTGCATTTTAACCATCCGATACGAGGCTTTTCCCACCGATCTGTGGCCAAAGTTTGGACATCATGATCATTAGGATTTCGGAGCTTATGAACAGCAAACCACTCATTCCAATGGTCAAACGCAGCTTGACCAACTTGACTTGGCCTTCTAACATTATCATTCCATACTTTATCATTTCGGTTATGCCATATATTCCAAAACAACGTAGCCACTCTACCTATAGTAGCGTAATCCTCATTCCGACACAAGGCAAACACTCTCTCTGCCGCACTACCTTGCTGGCACGCTGCAGAATTCATGACAGATGATAGTTCAGCTGCTTGCCAACTAGATCGAGTAGAAACACATGTGAAGAATGTATGTACATCATCTTCTACCTCCTATTCACACAGCGGGCGGTGAATATCACAATCCACATTACGCTCTAATAATCGACGCCTCGTTGGGAGGCAGTCCCTACATAAGCGCCAAAGAAGATGACACGCTTTATATGGAGCATGCGCTTTCCATATTTCTTGCCAATTACCCCTCACATGGTATTTATCACTGCGAATAATACACTGCATAGCAAGCTTGTAACCCGATTTGACAGAGTAACAACCATTCCTTTCTCCCTCCCATACCAACTTGTCCTCATAAACTGAGCCAATGAGAGGTGTCGCAATAATCCGCTCTGCCACATGGTCTGGAAATACCGTACGAATTTTAGCAACATTCCATGCTTTATAATTTTCAACCATCAGGTCCCTAACAAGTAAATGATACACACCTTCAGGTTGAGGCGAGATAATCCACCGCTCTCCATTCCCATGGAGCCAAGGGTCAGACATAACGCGTATCTTATCACCACCACAATTTCTCCACCTACAACCAAGTAAGAGAACCTGTCTAGCTTTCCAAATACTACGCCATGCGAAGCTAGGACTATAACCCAAGGGAGCCTCAAATAAAGTAGATCGTGGAAAGTACCTTGCTTTAATAAGTTTAGCCACCAATGTCTCTGGATTTTGTAAGATGTGTCATGTTTGTTTTGCTACCATAGCCATATTGAATGCCTCAAAGTTGCGGAAACCCAAGCCACCTTTGTCTTTAGGACAAGCAAGTCTCTCCCATGCTAGCCAGTGAATACCCTTACTATTATTATTACCACTGCCCCACCAAAAAGCATTCAACATTTTTTCAATATCATCAATAAAAGAAGAAGGGAGGATAAACATTTCATAACATACAATGGAATAGCTTGAAGTACTGACTTGATCATAATCTCTTTTCCAGCTTTCGATAAAGCTCTTCTTATCCAGGAATTAATCTTCTTCCAGATACGATCCTTAATGTAGGAAAAAATTGCCTTCTTGTTTCTTCCTATCATAGATGGAAGTCCTAGATAAATACTTGTACCCAAAACATGTCTGACACCAAGTATACCAGCTAAATCTTCTTGTGCCGCTTGCGACATATTGCGACTGATAAAGACCTCAGACTTAGACAAATTAATTTCTTGGCCTGATGCTTGTTCATATGTATGTAGAATACTCAGAAGTTGGTTCACCTCAGCAACATTAGCTCTGCAAAATAAGAAACAATCATCTGCAAATAAGAGATGAGACACTTCGGGAGCACCTCGACAAATCCGCACACCATGAATGTCACCTCTATGAACAGCTTGATGTATTAGAGTCGTCAGGCCTTCTGCCACTAGAATAAATAAATAAGGAGACAACGGATCCCCTTGCCGTAAACCTCGTCCTGGGGTAATAGGACCAACTTTGTCGAAATTCATAAGCACTGATCAATAGTTAACAGAACTCACACACATCATCATCCATTGTATCCACTGCTCAGCAAAGCCCATCCTAACTAACATACCATGAAGGAAACCTCAGTTCACCTTGTCATAAGCCTTACTAATATCGATTTTTAAAGCTAACTCACCTTTATGCCCTTTGGTCTTTCTCTTCATAGCATGAATAACTTCAATAGCAATAAGGGCATTATCAAGGATCGATCGACCTTCAACAAAAGCTGACTGCTCTTGGGAAACAAGTTTATCCAGACAAGACTTCAACCTGTTAGCAAGCACTTTAGAAACTATCTTATAGAGGACATTACATAAGGAGATAAGTCTCAGATCTTTCATCGATGTGGGATTATCACATTTAGGAATGAGGCAAATATTAGTTTCATTAAGGCTAGAAGGGAAATACCCCCTATCCAACCAGGAAGATGCTGCAGCAAAGATATCATCCCCACAATGTTCCCAGAACCTCTGGCAGAATGCCGGGTTGAAGCCATCAGGACCTGGGGATTTGTCGGGATGCATCTGAAACAATGCTTGTTGAAATTCAATTTTCGTCAGGGGTGCCATAAGCAAGTGATTATCGTCCTCTGTCATTCTCGGCTGAATAAGATTAAGCACCGGTTCATGAATTCCGCTGTTATTTTTGAAGAGAGTATCAAAATAATGCTTAGCTACCTCGCATAGATCCTCTTAAGTATGAACTTCCGTACCCGCTTCATCGACAAGATGGGTGACCTTCTTCCTCTTACCACGAGCTGTAGCCGACATATGAAAAAATCGAGTATTCAAGTCACCTTCTTGAAGCCAATGCATCTTGGCTCGCTACTTCCAATACTCTTCCTCCTGAACAAGCAAAGTAGCATGTCTGTCGGAGAGTTCTTGATACCTCCTACTCTCTGCCTCCCCCTGATTATCCCTCAACGCCTCCATCTCACGGATACATGTATTTATCTCCTCTTTAAATTTCACCCTTTTCCTTCTACCCCACCTTTGTAACTTATTGGCACAACGAGCAATACGATCTACCATCTCAATATTTTCGTTCACCCCCCAACCATCAATCATTGTCTCTTCCAAATCAGGTTCCTTCAACCATTTATTCTCAAATCGAAAAGAATCATTAAAACGAACTGTTGTAGTAGGGGAACATTGAAGTAAAATTGGACTATAATCTGAATGTGAGGCCAAGAGATTAGATAGTCTTACATTAGGATAGAGATGCAACTAACTCATACTAGCCATAGCTCTATCTAACTGTTCTTCAATAACATGGGGTGTGCCTCGACTCTTGATCCAAGTAAATGGGTGCCCTGCAAGAGGAATATCAGTCAAGTTACAATTGTTAATCGCTTGTCGGAACCCCATACACAACCAATTGGGGTGTGGATGAATGCCCTTTTTATCCTCCTGTGAAAGTAAGTCATTAAAGTCCCCAATAATACACCAAGGAATAGAGGACATATTAACTAGTTCTCTCAACAGATTCCACGCATGTCGCCTTCTACTACGCTCAGGATATCCATAATAGCAGGTTAATCGCCACTCTTCCCTTTGCTCATCCTCTACCAACATATTGATAAAATTTCTCGTGTAGTTTAGAACGCTACACTTACTATTATCCTTCCAGAACACAGCCAATCCTCCACTCCTCCCATCCACGTCAATAGCTAAACAAGAATCATAACCTAACATAACCCGTATAGGTTCAAGGTTTCTAGCATGAGATAACGTTTCAGACAGGAATAAAATATCTGGCTTATGTTCCCAGGAAAGTTTCCGCAAGTTAGGAATTGCACTCGGGACGCCCAAACCCCGACAATTCCAACTCAGAATAATCATAAGTCCCGGCAGTCCTGGGAGCTGCCAGGACCTGCTGATAAAAAATGTTGATTAGTTTGCTCTTTCGTGTCTGTCAAAGTTATGCCTTCAGCACGTCTGCGTTTTTTCTCTGTGTGGACTTCAATATTTGTGGCCTCAGCTTGTAATATTCCAGTCAGTACTGGAGAATTCTGTCTAGTTCCCCTCACAACCTCACCTCCATTGGACAGTGGCATGATCCTCGTGTTGGAGCTAGCCGAGTGGGATAAAAGCGGTATATCCATAAACCCAGTAATAACTGGTTCAATTATAGCACCTAAATTTCTCTGATGTTCTACCCTTGATGTAACAAGATTTTTGTCATTATTGTTTCTAGTCACCATAAAGTTACCACCTGATACACTTTCTCTACCAGTGACATGTGCACTTGGGCTTTCTGTATTAGGTTGTGAGAAATTGGAGGAGTTTGTTGCGCCTGCCCCTGTTTGGTTACTAGTAAATGTGTCGGCCCTACCTCTCCCTTCTTCACGCAACCAACGAGAATTAATCCGACCACCAGGACGACGGGTATCAGCTCTAATTTCGTTCAACCAACTGCGTCTTCCATCATCCCTCTCCATGGCATACAAAAGCTCACACTTAGTTTCTGAGTGACCGAGAATACCACACACAATACAAAACAGTCCAATTTTTTCATATTTGAATTTCACAACACCCCCCGCACCTCCATTCACAGCAATCTTCTTCTCAATCTTCAAGGGTTTCCTAACATCTACCCGAACTTTCACCCTCATATATTGTCTATAAAAACTTGTATTATTATTTTTATCATACTCTAAGAATTCACCAATATAATTTGCTAGACCTTTCCCTACCTTCTCAAGCATCATTCCAACAGAAATGTTATAAATTTGCACCCAAAAATTGACATGAAACAGCGGGATATCATGCAATGGAACACCCACTTTTAATCGTTCAACAACCAGAGTGAAGTTGTCAAAGGTCCAAGGCCCACCCTTGATCACCGCCTCAATGTCGAGAGGATGAAAAAATTTGAACAAATACAGTCCCTGCGAAGCTTCCTTTACCGACATACTCTTCACCGGCCGCCATACCTCAGCCAATCGCACCTTCATGTTGCTGAACTTAATAGGACGATCATGGAGAAACCGACCTACCAAGCATAGAGTAACATCATCTTGTATAGTATCATCCTCCTCCAACTTAAAATTCAACACATCCTCCTCATCTAAAGTAAGGTTTTCCAAATCAGTGGCTTCCATGGTGAAAGCCAAAACACAAACTGAATAGAAAGGCAGAGTAAATCGATCCAAGACGAAAACACACAACTCTCACGACAGCGGAGAGATAAACAACGCAAACTCTCACAAAGGAGAGACAACCCAAGTCCCTAGCAAGATCTCGTGGCTATCTTGCTAAAATTTCCAAAGCCCCTGCAAAACCCCTTGGCTGTTTTGCATATGATGAAATCCTAACCGAAAAACAGAGCTAACTAGAGAATCAGACAACTAAAAGCATTCGACAGAAGTAGAGTGGAGAATACGGTGGAGACAAGGTAACAACGACAGAATGGCGATGTTCACAGCCCTACAACACACAACAACGACCTTGCTTTTATTTTTATTTATTTTTTTCAATAAAAGTTTTTATTTTATTTTTACTTTCTTAGATAACTTTTCAAATTCATGAAAGATGGTACGAGAGAGCCCACAATTTGATTTTATTTTATTTT
Source organism: Trifolium repens (assembly GCA_030408175.1). Classification (NCBI taxonomy): domain Eukaryota; kingdom Viridiplantae; phylum Streptophyta; class Magnoliopsida; order Fabales; family Fabaceae; genus Trifolium; species Trifolium repens. The sequence goes on from CP125841.1 coordinate 9,413,176, forward strand.
TACAAAAGAGAGCCCACAAGTTTAAAATTTTCATAAGTAGATTTAGTATGAGTGATGTAATATATTCGTTGTATTTGTTTTTTGCAAAATTACACGTTTGATCATTTATCTTATATTTTTATAACACTTTTATCTTTCATTTGTAACATTTTGGTCATTTATTTTATATTTTTGTAACACTCTGGTCTTTTATTTTTTATTTATAACAATTTGGTCCTTTAAAGAACATGAAGCTATGAAAAAATTGATGAAGATGATGAACATATTCATCAAAATTATGAGTTTTATTTAATGTTAATAAAAAAATATCTTAATAAATAAAATTCAGCATTTTTTTAATTAAAAAGAAATATAAAAAAAGGGTTTATATATGAATGTTATAAAAGATAAAGGACTAAAATGTTACAAATAAAAGATAAAGGATCAAAGTGATTCAAATATATAAGATAAAGGACCAAAGTGTTACAAATAAAAGTTAAACAATCAAAATGTTACAAAAAAACTAAGATAAAGAATCAAACATGTAATTTTGTAAAAATAGAATAACTCCATTTATATAAACTAGTGATAAACCCGTGCGTTGCACGGGTTCGATTAGAATATATTTAAATTTTTTTTACAAATAAAAAATAATAATTGTGATAATTATAATTACATATAAGTTAAATGTTAAATACTGTTTTAAAATATGATTTTATTTAATATTAATGTAGGTATAAAAATAAAAATATAAAGCTGTTTAGAAATATGAGATTTTTTATTGACTTATATCATAGATTTGTTTATATATTTTTTTTCCAAAAAGGAGGTTTAAGAACAAACAATATAGTTTGTAATAGAAGTCTTATAATATTTAATAAATTTGAAAGGATGCATCATATTTTATTTTAATAATGCAATTGTATAAGATCTTAGTTTTGTTTATATGAGTTGCAATTGTACATATAATCACAAGGCACTTTAATTTGCTTTTTATTTTTGGTATATTCCATGAGAAAATAAACTTAAAATGTTGCTAGGTAGACCTTCATTATTTATAAAAAAAAAATGCAATTTTTATGATAATATATTAACTTGAGTTTCCTCTCAAACTTTCATTTGGTTGAATTTTATCCTAAATTTTAGGTTGGTTTATAGATTGTGATTCATATCTTGTAATTTTATCTTTTTCATAAGTTTTTATTTGTGTATCTCTTATTCTTTTCAATAAGCTTTCGTTATAAAATGTAATTCCTATATGGTGGTGATCATGTCATTATCATAACTTGATCTCGTTTGAAAATTTCATACGAAATAACATAATTGATTACTCTCATCTATGCGATTTAAAACACTTATATTTAATTTTTTTTTACAACAACTCAAATATCATCTTCCAAATGTTTGAACTTAGGTTTAGTTCTTTGGCCTAGGTAAATAAATTAAGTTTATAAAGTAGAAGAATTTACGATTCATCATGTCATGAGAAATGTTAATTCATATATATATATATATGATGGCTTTGCCTTTTTCATCATTTGATCCCATTTTTAGAAATTACGCACGAAATAACTCAACTACTTCTCTTTTATGCAAATTAAGGTCTCTTACATTTAATGGCAATAAAAATATTGACTTATTTCACAATTTCCACTTAAACCTTCATTTGGTGAATTTTATCTCAACTTTTATTGGTTCATATTTTTTTAGTTTGTTATTTGGTTTACCTTCTTTTTTATTTGCTTAATTTTTTTATTGGCTTTTCTTTTTCTTGGTTGGGTTTATGTGCTCTCAAATTTTTTGTTTGTTCTTGTCTCTCATATAATGAAAATGAAATTCATGTTCGGAGAAAGTTAATTTATATACGATACGATGGCTCCGCCTTTTTTTTATCATTTGATCCCATTTTTTTAAATTACTTACCAAATAACTCAACTACTTAAAAATTGATATATTTCACAATTTCCTCTTAAACCTTCATTTGATGTCCCAACTTTTATTGATTTAGATTTTTAGTTTGTTATTTGGTTTTTATCTTTTTTTTTTATTTGCTTAATTCTTTTTTTTTGTTTGCTTTTTTTTGGTTGAGTTTATGTCCTCACAATTTGTTTGGTTGTCCTTGTCTCTCATATTTAATAATATTTACTTGTAGTGTTTTAGTTTCTTTACCAACCTAATTAATTTTAAGAAACAATACTCTTTAGAGTAGTACTTAACTTATTTATAAAGTAGTACTAAAAAAATATAGACTAATATTTGCTATATTTTCTATAAAGATTTATGATACCTTTATTTAATTTTTGATTGTCAGAAAATGTTATTAAAGAGAATAGAAGGAATACTCTAACTCTTATAACATGCTTGATATATCCAAAAAAAATGGTAGCAAAAGATTTATAAATAAATTTACTTTTTGTTGCATGTTATGTGCTCTTTATCTATCAAATTATTGGAATTCCTTAGTAATGAAATGATAAATTAAGGCATATAAGGAATAACCTTTGATATTCCACCAACAAAAGAAGGCCAATTGCAAAAAGTAAAAAACTACTAAAGTAAAATATATATATATATATATAGAAAAATGACTCTTAAAAAATTGTGTTTCACATGGAAAAAGAAAACTTCACATTATGTTTAACATGAATCTCTGAAAAATTATCTATTAAAAATTTAATACACACATATACTTTAGTAAAAATTATCTATTAAGAATTTAGTACCACACATATTTATAAGAAATGACCTTAAAGTAGATACCACATACTAAAACTCTCAACAACCAATATTTCATGTTGGCAATAGATATGCACGATCAATACCTACAAAAGAAACAATCGAATTAGATCATCATAATAGTATAAAATCATTACATTACAAATTAAAATTTTAAGTAAATTATCTCTTCAACCTCTCAAGAACCAAACATAAATAACAATAAAAAAGAAGAAATATAGCACATTATCACCTCCCAGAAATTTTCTCCAACGATGATCAAAATACAAAAGCATAATTTGTGATCTACAAACACAAAAAAAATAAAATTAAATCAACTTATTTATAGTTGTTATGCACGTATGCATCAAAATTGAAAGCAAATTTGCAACAACAAAAATGTTCAATGGAAAACACAAATGTGCTCTCTACTTATATATGATCTTCCAAATGTAACCAATTAAGGAATCTCAACAATTGCTTAACCTTAACTCTAACTTTTCATATGGAAGTTGCTGTTACATTTTCAAAACTTTCACTAAAATGTTTAATTGATGCGATTAATCTATTATATGGCACCAATGGCAAAAGAAGACATGAAGAGTTTTTTAACTTAAGATTAAATTTTTAATCTATTTATAACCAATGTCTTTGTTTTCCCTTTCTATTTTACCTTTAAATTGCATTAATACACTATTTGTTGTGAGATAATATTTAGATAGAGATGAAAAACTTCTCTAAAACATGCCACATAGATGGAGGCTTAGAAATAACCTAAACTTCCTTTATTATAATATAAAAAAGATAAAGATAAATTTTATAACTACATAACAATAGAATGAAAAAATTATGTCAATTCACTTTTGTCTCAATTAAATTGTTAAAATAAAGTGTAAAGTTAAGATAAATAATATAGAAACATGTATTTCTATTCTTAATAGAGATTTTTATATATATATATATTCATGTATAATTACATATTAAATTAATTTGGTGTAGCTTAAAAACTAAAAGTTAAGAGATAATAAAATTAGAAAAACTGTTTTTTTTCTTGCATAAATTGCATAGGAAGCTAAATAGTTGGTGGGAGCAATGTTTAAATAGAAATGAACAACTTCTCTAGGAGATGCCACATAGGCAAAATGAAGAATTGCATCTCATTTAAATATGCCACATCATCACAATGGAGACCTAGGAGCTATGTATGAGCTTCCTTTTATTAGTAAAAGATAGCTTGTAATTAAACACATTATAAGTGAAGCATCATAATCAATTTCACAATTCCATTATTTTCCTCTCTTATTTTCCTCTATCGGCATTTATAAAGTTCTGTTCACAATTCACAAGTTCTAACATCACTGTGGATAATTTTTCTATTATTGGATAAATAAGTCATGTGAGATTTATCGACCGAATCATAAATATAAGCTTGTGTGTGTGTAGTGCAAGAATTTTATCACTTATACACCATAGAGATCAGCATAAAACAAAGTGACAATGCAACCAAGTAGAATTGTAATAATGAGTAGTAGCAAAAACTAATGCAAAGCAACCAACAAAAAACTAATGACTCGATAAAACTTGTCCTAAATAATTTCTCACTAACACTCATTTGCCTATTCCATATTTTTACAATGTGCTTTTTAACTTTTTTGTTTATGTTTTGAATTTGTACTCAACTAAGGCATCACGAACTTGACAAACTCCTCACAGCTCATGTGTCCATCATCATCAACATCAATCATACGAAATATCAAGTCTTCTTCTTCATTAGTTAATTTTCGGCCGTGATGTATCATCGATTGTAGCTTGAGGGAAGCTCATCTGCGGAGAAGAAACTATTATGATCCACGTCAAATTTTTGGAAAATCTCTTACCCCTCCTCTAAAACAATGCCTTTGATCTTGATGAATTTGCCATCTTGAAAGCTTTCAAAGTTAAGGTGCACCAAAGTACATCAAATTCTAATAATGAGTCGTAGTTGTTAAAGAAATCACACATCGATTGCGAGATAGCCTGAACATGAATTTATAAAGTAGACACAATTTGTAGTGTTGCGTTAGGTCCAATACTCAATTTTATGATGGTATTAGAGTTTCTCTACGATCCGTTGAACCCCCTCCCATCAATTTCTGATGGGTCATCCACCATTTATATCTGCGCCCCAAACCCAATGGTGATGGGCACAAAAACTACAAGAAATTTGACTTTTAGTGACAACATGAGAGCGTAGGTAAAAGTCTTTTCTGGTACCCTATAATTTGCTATACCTACAGAATTTTGTCAAAATAGCTATGGAATTTTGCCGACAGTATAGCCTGTAGTTACGGATTTTCAAATGTTGTTATCAAACATGTTTTTATAAAGTAGATGTAATCCTCACCTTACAAACCGATTTTATTTGAATACTCAATTTTAAGAATAGCAATAATTATATTGCAAACAAACCAACCAACCAACAAAATATTGGATTCTGATTTGCTACAGTTGCAAACCACACAGTTTTCATACTGTTTAAAATTTGAATCATTAATTACAGATCAGACGGTTTAGATTAATTTTGTTATAAAAAAATCAGTTAAAATAATCTCGATTGCACGATTTAAATCGGGGATCTGATTTAAAAGAGCATGAGAACTGTGTTAAATTGAACATCAGAAAATTTGTTTTCCAAATTATTATATGCAAAATAAGTACAAGAAAAAATTAAGAATATAAATAGATACTATACGTCATAAAAAACATTGATACTAGAAATAGCACAACTAAAAAACTACCACCTAAATAAAAGACAAAGACAACAAAAAAGAACAAAACAATGGAAATAAACAGACAAAATAAAACATGTCCTAACAATGAAAATAGAATAAATTCCCATAAAAACTCATTTGCCCATTCCCTTTTTTTTTCCGGTGCTTTTTCAAATTTTAGTTGTGGTTTTGATTGGTTCATCACCATTACTTTTTTTTTTTTAATCGGCTAAATTTTATTAATGAACAATTCCCTAAACAAGAAGTATAAGGAATTGTTGAATCATACAACGAAAGGTAAAGTGATGAAAACACTTTAACCAATAAAAAAGTAAAACACCTCGATCCACCCATTACAATACATCAAAAGAAATACACCAATGTCCACCAACTCAACCCATAAAGACGCCACTAGACACTAACTTCCGAACTCGAATTAAAATTACTCGACCCATCAGAATCTAAAAAGCAACTCCTTGAGTCAAAAGTAGGTGGACGTCGGTAGAAATAGACCTAACAGTCAACACCGATGTGGTAGAGTTCAACCAAATATCAGAAACCTGCAAATCTCAACAGATTTGAAAACCCTCAGTGACTCAAAAAGAATTCTGCAAATCTCAGCATATTTGAAAAACGGTCAAAGAATCAAATATCCAGGAAAAATCTCTCTCACACACGGCATCAACCACACCACCACATCGACTCTAGATCCAAACGCCACCACGTTAGCACCTCACCACCACTACACCTCATCACCTCCAACCACCACTACACCTCATCACCTATAACAACCACCAAACTGCCACTCACAGTGGCCACCACAACAACATCACCACATCGCCTCACAACCTCCACCTTGACAAAACCGCCAGCAACAGAGAACTAAAACATAAGCCGCCAAGATCCACAAAACCCAAAACACTGTAGTATAACCCATAAACAAACAAAACAGTGGACAGAAATAGAAAAAATAATTTTCTAACCACTAGATTATTTAACCGAAAAAAATAATTTTTTTGTATGTGTTGTTTGTGTTTCAATTGCTCCAATATAGTGCACTAAGATGAATTTTTAAAGAATATTGGAAAAATATATTTGATATGAATCTCCATCTATTATAAAGTATTTTGAGCTAAAAATTGGAGACTTATTTATAAGCAGCTGAAAAATATAAACCAGAAGTTCAAATAAATCACTTGAAAAATATATTATTATTATTATCTTAGAAATTAATATGAACCAGAAGTTCAAAAGATAACTTGTTTGTAAAGTTTATGAAATCAATTAACAATGGAAAATGCTATTTAGCAAGAATTTTTTGATGCAAGAAAGAGAAGAATAAATCCTCACCCTTGATTACATCCATAACCACCCATGTTTTCGACTAAAAAAGAAGATTAAATGACATCATCCTTTAAGATTTTGCCATGTGTTAATTCTTGCATTTCTTGTATAAAAATTTCATGCTAAATAGCAATGCTCATTAACAATTGTTGCTCCAATAAAATAAATGTCTTTGTTGGACAATATAATATTGCAAATAAGTCTTAACCACACCCGAAGCATGCTAGAAAAATTGGTTCTAATGATAAAAATCCTCAAATAAAAAACGGAAATAAAAAGAAAGATGGCACAAGTGATGATATGAAAATTTCAAAATTGCATTTGACATAATTAATTTTTCAATTTCTGAAAAACTTATCAGATACTTGAAATTTATGAAATAAAGAGATCTCGACAAATTATATTATAAAAAAAAATACAATGGAACCGAAAGGAAGTCAACGTTGACAATATTTATATATATAATGAGGATCACTTTGGTTTAGCATACAACGTTGGAATGCACAAAATGACAGAATTTTCAACAATATGGTAAAGATTCATTTGTGTCGTTTGGTAACACAAATAAACTAGCTTATAATTTATTATATTAACTTATAAACTTGTTTAATAAAATTAAAATTAAAGGTATTTGGTAACAAATTTTTTTCACTAACTCATAAGTTTATGTATCCTATCGTATCTTTTTCTATCTCTTTTAAGTATGTCTTATACTTAAAACTTAAGTGTCTTAATTAATATATTTGCTGTTTCTAGATAACATAATTTTGGAGGACATAAAAGTGTTAACTTGGAGATGGAGTGTACAAAGATTGAAAATTGTGTCGTGTCTTTAAAATGAATGGACCCGGGATCCGGGAAATTGTTTTGAGAGATAGATTCTGCTTTTATAGTTCAACTGGTGGTGCGGGTTTTTACGTTACTTGTTATGTTTCGATCGACTGGGTTCTGGGCTTGTGAGGTTGTAAAACTGGTTTCCCTCAGCTAATCTTTGGTTCTGTCACACCAGAGGTGCTCTGGCTCCTGTGGTGCTGGAGAGCTGTCTCTGTTTCCTGGTGTTGCCCAAGGGTCCTGTTTGTTAAGTTCATTATTCTTAAACATCAGGGGCATTTGTTTCTGCTTGAGTTCGTGGTGTCCTGTTTTGGTGTGCAACTTGTTTAACTGTGTCTTGCTTCGGCAATATAGAGATGTTATTGAGAACAGAGAAGAAGGAATGACAATTTGTAGAGTGTCAGGGATAACTAACACCAAACAATGGCATTTCTTCTCGGTTTATAAAATAAATAAATAAATAAACTCACACGCTTACAAAGACACCTCTGGAAATTGATAAACAAGAAAATGTTCTCAACATGTCTAAAATACTTATGGTTTTTTTTTTGACAAAATGTCAAATATTTATGTTAAGAAACAAATTGGAGCATGGAGAATAGAAATCTCAATTATCGTCAAAACACATTTATAGTATTTTATCAAATTAAAGTTCTTATTTTATGACTAATGTGTGTAACTTCTTATTTTTCACTAATATTTCGAAATTGAACTAACATCTGAAATGAATGAGGGTTGAATACAACAACTGTAACACAGCAACATCAGGCAACAACGGAAATGACAGTATTGAACAAAAAAATACGTACATATCCACCCTTAGCAAATAATCAACGACTCACAAGAGCTGATATCAAATTCTCTCCAGCAACCAATCTGTGATCCATATTCTCTAACATACAAGACGCTACATCTGTTCACACAAACTTATTCGCCACTTAGTATAGGTACTATGAGCGGTTTCATTTGTGCTAAATATACAATCGCCCACCTGATACAACAAAAGAAAGACAAGTGAGCACAACCACAACCAAGACATTATAAGGTTAATTACAAGTTTATAAATATGTAGACCGAAAATTTTGAAATGAATAATCATGTCTAACAACCTCTCTACATACTTGTCAAACATCATATTTTATTTTTACCCATAATGACGCGCACACACATACTGGATAAATGAATTGTGCATAATGATGAATGTACTTTAATAGGTGACATCTAGGGTGAACCATTAAACAAGTGATTCACCGGTGAACCACTTTTATAAACCATCAGATTTATTTAAAGGTCTAGATGAATTAAAAAAAATTGAGAACACATGTATCTTTCCTCACACAATTCCTTATACCATCTTCTCTCTCATTTCTCACGTTCCCTCAACCAAAAATCCAACTACCGCCGAATCTTCCCCCAAACCACCCACGTCTCCTCCCATGGCATTTGTTTGTTGCATCAGTTCATTTTCTATTATAGTGTTTTCTTTTAATTTGAGAGTTGTGGAACCATACGTAATGTGGGGATTGTTTAGGAGGTCTTAAGATTAAGAAGCAAGCTTTAATTTAATGGGCTTTAATTGTCCGGCAAAAAATTATGTTTACAATTTCACCTAAGAAAAAGATGTGTTTGGTTTACTCATATGAATAATCAAGCTTCATAGGTTTGTTCAAAAACAATCAACCTTCATAGTTTCTACCTAATGGATTAATGCAATTAACCTTTTTTTTTTTTGTTGATAAAATCTTTGTTTTGAAAATTAACCATGTAATGGAAGACGAGAAGGAAGAACTTTGATAGTTATTTGTTTATATAATTGTGAATCTTTGAGGAGGCTGAAAATGGGGAAATGAAACCGAGGGAACAGATGGAAAGACTCATACCGAATAGGGAGAGTGAAACATGAAGTGGAGGCTCAAATCCAGTGTGGCAACAGGTTTTAATATCATGTAGACTGTATTAATCTAATGGTCAAAGTAAATAGTACACCGGTGAGGGACTTAATAGAGCCCTCACCTTAGAATCCACCACTTTAATAAGTACACAATATCAATTTACAATTTTCTTTAGTAAAACAAACATATTTAAAATTTAGAATGTAAATATAACATTAAAATGACAACGGGTAGTTTAATCGGAGAAGCATAATGTTCAAACTAACTAGTAATTTATAAGCTATTGTCAAAAAAAAAACTAGTAATTTATAAGCTATTTGCAACTGGACATGTTATGATATACAAACATCAAAATAATGATGGCCGACTGAATTTTCAATAAAAGACAATATCAAATAATAGCAACACTCAAGGATGATTAAACTGAACTACATCACTTTTATAGGGTTTGTCTATCAGGCTTCTATTACTATTGTTTTAATGAGGGCTGCTATACAGTATGTTTCATATGACTAAAACCACACAACATCTTGTCGCACTGTGAAGAATAGCTATGGAAAAAGAAAAAAAAAGGTTCAAAGACATTAACTACTAGGAGTACCGAGTACATGTCAGCCTGTGAGTGTCAAATTAATTGATGGGCACGAATAGCACGCCATTTATTACTTTTCTTCTAATCAACAAGTTCTTTATCCAGGTTTTATCCAGGTACAATAAACTTAGGTGCACAATTTCTATTTGCTCTAATTCCTTGATTGACTTGATACAAACTAAAAGAAGAATGACTATCAAACGGTACTTACATCATCCAGCAGCATATTGTTGCAGTAATAACCAGAGTTAGGTGAAATCTGCAATAAAGTAAGACATGGAAACATGTCAAAGAGAATGATACATATAAGTATTGTACAGATATAATTAATTAAGAAAATACGCAGTGAATGTTTCAAGAGATTTGTCAATATATGCTTGTGTGGTAATTCTTTAGAGCATGTTGGCACCACTAAATGAATCGGAATACTTAGGTCTGTTTACTTTCTAAAAGTATTTTCAGTTTCATTTTTAAAGTGTGTTCATTTTAAAGATAGAGTGAAGATGTAAAGAAAGAAAAGGAAAAATACATTTACAAAAACAATGGAAACAGTGTTTTGGCATTTTCAAAATTTCAAAAAATGCTAGATCTGTTTTCAAAAAATTGTTAGGGAAAATAGTGAAAAACATTAATATCTACATTCTTCTCTTATGTTTATTAGTTGAACTGAAAATTAAAACAAGAAATATGAAAAGTAAAAGGGCCCTTAGCTTTACAAAACACAATAAAAAGTTGGCATGAACAATCGATGACACCATATCAAACTATTAATCAGAAGTTGATAACAGTAGTAACTAACAACGAAGAAAATGAAGAAGCAGGCCTTCACCTTCCTAAAGTAGGCAATAATAAATGCCTGATGTATCGAATACTACAAAATAACGCTACACAGTTTTCAAATTAAACAATAAAACTGGTCGTTCTTCTAATTGCATCTCAGTTATGTCTAACTATATATATGTCATAATAATTTAAACTTATACAAACTATAAAGCACCAAAATAGATACAGAAACTGAAAACAACGCTAACACGTATATAAAATAGAAGGGATTGTATGTAAACACAAGTGTCATAAGTCGGTAGTTTCTATCAGACACTCTAATAAAGTGTCTATGCTACATAGTGTACAAGCACCCTTAACCTAATTTGATCACCCAAAATCTTTAAAATTTTAACCTGTATCCGTAAGCACGATAATCGAAAATAAGAAAATGCACTGTCTATATAATCCTTGAGTTTCTCTGATCAAAATGTTGAGCATTATTAGTCACCTTTTTATCTATTTAAAAGTAAAATCTCGCACAAAAATGACATCAACTAACAGAATTCAACATTTTCAGACTTCATAAGCTCAAATCAAAACAATTCATAAAGATCTTACTATACTCCAAATTGAGTACAGAGTACACTAATTCATCAAACGCAGAAACTCTCAAAAATTGAATCAGCATCATAAATCGATAAAATTGCGAAGAAATAACAGAAAAACAAATTGAAAGAGAAGCAAAAAGATGAAAAAGTATTACAGATTTGCAGAAGGTCCTCTGTTGCAGCAAATTCTGGTGCAGAGACACGCGATGATTCCAATCACCACAAAGATTAGTGTTGTTATCAAGAAACCCATTCCGATTCGTTGATTTCAGATTCCGATCAGAGAAAATTAATTCCTAAAACGAAGAAGAAATCAAAACAACGACGATGCAATTTGAATAGATTTGAAGCGAGAATTTGTGAACGAGAAAGAAAAAACGAAAAAGAGGATCAGAAAATAATAATATTAATTACAAAAACGAAAATGAGAATTGAGAATTTTGTTACCTCTGAACTCTGAAGCAGAGAGAGATCTCACGGTCCTATCGCTTGATCAGTTTCGTGCTTTAGAGACACGTTGTTGATTTTCTCATTCACAATAATTGATTGGGCTTGGGCCCATGAGTTTGAAAACGTTATTGGGCTTTATTATATTGAAATCTATTTACACCATATGATTTTTCATCTTTGTACGATGTTCATTTGTTTCATGTTCCAGAATTAGTTTTAATGCAATTTAGATTCAATTAATGTCGACTTTGGCGCCATCATTGTTACAGATCCGGAGACAAAGATATTCCAGACACTTCAATATAGTCATATTTATAGATTTATGCAATTTGTCGTTTTATGCTATTAACAAAGATGCTGCGAGTTCTTTTTGCAGATTTATCATTTTTACTTAGCGAATTTGAATGTGTATTGCATTGAGATGTACTCTATCAATTTGAATGGATGAACATTTATTTTTAGTAAAAACAAAATACAACCTAACATGACAAATTAGGAACCTTGTGGAAAATATTTACTTTTGTTGATATATTTATGTCTAATAAAAAGTAAAATATTGTCTCATAAGTTCTAGTTCAACTGGTAAAATGTGGTCGAACTCGGGATCTCACAATTATGTAAGTTTAATTTTCGGTGGATTATCATTTCAACTAAAAAAACGTACATTTTGCTGTAAAAAAAAAAACTAAAAAAAAAACGTCAAAGTAATCCCTTTGTTTTTATTTTCCTTTTTTTTTTTTGTCCAAGTTTTTATTTTTCTTTTCTCTGAAACGGTGAAAGGCCGAAAGCCATTTTCCAAACGCGTGAAAGCCTTTTCCCTCCAGCCACCACCGCTCGCGCCGTCGCAAGCAAGAAGAGAGAATGCCGAAGAGGACGACGCATACATACTCCAGCGAGGATGCTGCTCCAGAGGGACCACAATCCGATCTCTTCGTTTATTACTGCAAGCACTGTGGATCCCATGTCCTCATAACTGGTTAGTTACTTAGTTTGATTCAATTCAATTCGATTTGATTATCCTTTTCAAACCCTAAACCTAATGAAACAAACAACAGACACTCAATTGCAGAAAATGCCTCGAAGAAACACAGACAAAGCTTACGTATTGGACAAAACCAAACATCTTGCCAGATTCAACATTCATGAAGCAGGCAACGTTCTCTTAAAGCGTGGTCAAGGCAGAGTCGAGAAACAATTCCGTATGAACTGTATCGGCTGCGGTTTATTTGTTTGCTATCGATCTCAACCAGAATTCGATTCTTCATCTTTCATTTATGTCCTCGATGCTGCACTCAGTACTGTTGCTGCTGAAACCAACCCTCAGGATGCACCTGTTCCTCCCTGCATTTCTTCCCTTGAAGGTGGACTTGTTCAGCTTGCTATTGAAGTTGAGGATCGTGCTCACCGTTCTGCAATCACTAGAGTCAATGCTGATGATGTTAGAGTCACTGTTGCTGCTCCCGCTGCTCGTGGTGAAGCTAACAATGAACTTTTGGAGTTTATGGGAAAAGTATGTATTATACTTCTTCTTCAATATACTCTTTGTTGTTTCTATAAGAGACACTTCATTTTTCTAGATTAATCGAATAATTAATGTATCTGGTCAATAGTTAGTTAGCTAGCACTTACAACATATGATATGACTGACTCACTAAATTTTAATATTATTATAGGTTTTGGGTTTAAGATTGAGTCAAATGACTCTTCAGAGAGGATGGAATAACAAGTCTAAACTTCTTGTGGTGAGTTATATTACTATCTTAACACACCTTCAACTTAAGCATCCACATTAATTTCAATTTGGATTCCCTCTAATAGGATGTACCCTGTTTAATTCATTCAATTTCAGGTGGAGGATTTGACTGCTAGACAAGTTTATGAGAAACTTTTGGAGGCTGTGCAACCTTGATGCTAGCTAGCTTTATTATGCATGTAAGCATGGGTTCTGATTTAACACAATTCTGCACATTTCATTTTCATAGTAGGTGTGGAATCTCTTTTTCCAACAAAAATAAGTTCGGGGTTTGAATTTCAGTTTTATTTATTTAATTTTACAGAGACACATACAAGGACATTGGCCTATTGCTCCTTGGACATTGATATTGGAAATCTAGAATAAGTAAAACTCATTTGATTAATCAGCGATTGAGCGTGGTTGAACCATAACGAGATGTGTTTGATTAAATTTGTGAAAAACTATTAAAAGTCTACATTATTGTGATTGAAAGACTACTAAAGGGGTCAGCAATCGTTTTATTGGCTGTGGAGAAAGCGAGTGAACGGTGAAAGGGTGGTTGAGATGTGCACAGTTGATACTGAGTACAGCTCATTGGAGGAGAGGGAGACGGGAAGAGGACTAGGGTTAGGGAGTGAAAGAGGCATGGGTAGGGGAAGGGAACAGGACTAGCAAACAAATATTGTTGTCGTGTATAATAATGATGGTTGAAGGAAGTTTATAAGGAGAAGAGGTATGTTGTGTAAGATTTTGAAAGTGTATTGTGTGATGCAGGTTTTTCTATTGGTTTGGGCACGTGTTGTCGTGACTCAAATAGGGACGTGTTATCTCTCCAATGGGTTTGTGAATTGGATTTCTATAATGTTCTTATGGAGTGTATTGATCTAATTTCCTTTTCTCCAAACTTCATAGTAAGTTTGATCCGAAGACAAGCTAATAATGTTGTCCACAAACTTGCTAGAGGAGCTCTATTAATAGCTAGTCACCAATCTTTCCAATAGAGTCCTTTTGTATTGTTGATGAATTGATGAATAAAATGCCTTGAATGTCTTTTTTCAAAAAATATTCTGTTTCACCCAAATGTACTTAAACTTATAATCATGTTACAAAATTGCCCGTGTACATTTCTTTTACGATTGATATCGCCAATTCATACATTTCGATTTTGGATTACACAGGTGGAACCTGACCTGATGGTTGTAAAGCATATCCAAAGGCCAGACTGATGCAATATCTGGTATTAGGATGAATTGAAACTAGTTCTTATGGTCACTTGGTAGTACAACTAGTCAACTACTACCCTCATTCTGCAAGATACATATGTGATTTCTGGCTTTCATGTCATATGCAAAACAAAATTTGGAAATGGTTCGGTTAAAAATATTTGCGTACCCTTTAGTATGATAAAAGGGTCATTAATGAAATGATACTATGTTTTAAATTTTTGTTGTACTCAAAGTCTAAGATGATGTTTGACATGGAATTATCTTATGCTATGAAGCGGACACTTGACACAATATGGATATGTAGACATTGCTAATATAGAAAACATAGGACATCAACACCCCTATTGTCATACCCTAATTTTGCCCCACACTTTTTTATTTCCATTTTTGCCCCTCATGCATTTTTTGTTCCAATTTTGACCCATAACTTCTCTCATTTTTGCATAAGTCAAGAAAGTCAACACTTTGACTAAATAAGTCAACAAAACCTTTTTTTCAATTTAAAAATCAATGTTGACACAAAAACACATGGAACTATTTTTTCTTGCATGATTATGGCTTAGCATTATCATAAGAGACAAAATTTTACCATTTTGCCCTCACATTTTCTTTATTTATTTTTTTTTTAATTAGTTACTTGCATTTCAAGAAACTTTTTTAAGCACCAAATTTCAATTCTTTTTCTTTCATTTCTAATCCATAAACCTATTACATAATCACATTTCATCATGCATATTTTTATTTCTTGACATATTTATTTTATTTTCATATATTATTTTAATTTGTTTTATTCCAAAAAAAAAATCAAAAGGAGAACAAAAATTGTCCCAATCATTGGCATACCTCATCAAGGGAATAGAAGGTTCTATCCCCTTCTTGCATGACACCTCACCATTAGTACCAAAAAATCACAAAAATAGTACAAAATATCTCAAGAACAAAAATTCCATTTTACCCTCACTAACTCTCACAAATCACTACTTCTCTAACCTAATTCCACCCTATAAATAGAAGCATTGTTTTCAGAGCCCTAGGTTAGCCAAGAACACTCAAAAACGGCGCTGCTACAGTAAAGAGAAAACACTCCATTTTTTCTTCCATTCTTAAAATTTCAAACCTCACAATCTCACTTCAAGCTCATAACTTATCCATCAAAACACCTTCATCCAAGTTCCAGGAGCAAGAACCCTTCATTTTCCACGCAAAAAGGTGAAGGAATCGTACCTGAGAAGAGCCACGGCGGCCAGGAGAAAAGCAAGCTCAAATCGTGGTGTTCAGAGATCTATTCAGGTAGTTTTCTACACCATTCATCTTCTCTAGGCACTCTGAAGCTTTTCCCATAGCTGGTTTATCTCAATTTTGCCTGTATCGTAACTTTGCGTTTTTACTCTCAAACCTTCCCTTCGTCGTTTTTTCATTTTCTGTGAGGAATCAGTAAAAACTATTTCCATATTTGAATTCCTTGTGAAAAAACGAACAAAACCATGTAAAGTTTGGTAGGTTTCGTGGAGGTTTGGATGAACTCCGGTGACCGGCGCCGTCGCCGGCGAGGCCAGGGTCACCGGAGAAGACAACCTCACCGTGTATCTTCTTCTTCCCTGCGTTTGAATTCTGGCCGTTTGATTTCTTGTTTTAATCCTGTGCGTTGATCTTATGTTTAAAACACAACCGTCAGATCTCATTTAAATGAGATCTGACGGTGACGATGATGATGGCGCGCGCTCTTGTGCTGCACCGGATCATCAGAGGTTGTTATTTATCTATTTTTTTTCCGTTTTTTTTCCACCGTTAGATTGCGAGGATGAATCCGGCGCGTTGGATCATTGTTGGTTCATACGCGTTGGATTTGGGTTGACCTCCTGGTCAGTAGATCCAACGGATCAGAACCCAAGGTGCACCCAGAGCTGCAAGGCTGCGTTGCACCAGATCTTTTTATGTTGACCTTTGTTTTTTTGTTGACTCAGCGCACGGGCTGGGCCTTCAGGCCCAGAAGCGCTATTCACACCCCCTTTTGTTTACTTCTCTTCTTTATTTGCACCCTCCCCCTGTTTATGATTTTAATTGATTTTTAGCTTATTTCCAAAAGCACTTAAGTGACTAATAGCTTATTTAAGCTATTTTAGTCACTTTGCTATGCTTAAATTTTTCTCTCCATGTTTGAGTCGTTTATTTTAGCTTTTTAGCTTCTTGTTTAGCTTTTTAGCTTATTTAATCACTTTTTAGCTTATTTTCATAAGCACTTATTTGGTGCTTGAGCTGTTTTAGCTTACTGGACCATTTTTCTTTGCTTAAATCTTGTTTGATTTCAGATTATGTTCATGCTTCCCTTAGCTTGTTGTTTAACCACCTTTTTTAGCTTTTTAGCTTACTTACTTAAGTGCTTAATCATGATTAATTGCTTATTTTTATTCCTCATGCTTGTCTTCAGCTCTTTAGCTTTATTTCAATTCATTCTAACTCATCTCATTTACTTTGATTTAATTTAGCATGTTTATGTTATTTAATTCATTGTACGCTACTTTAGTTTATGCATTGTTATCTAATTTTGCATCGTATCTCATTCTTGTTCAAGTATTTGCATTCATTATTTAATGTTTCATGCATTTTGTCCTTAATTGGTTACCATCATCTTGAACTTCTATACTTCTCATCTTTCTTCTATTCTTGAACTGTTTGGTTTAAATTTGAGATTTGCTTTCATAATAAACATAGTGAAAAAGGGTTGATCTGACGTATGACTTTTCACACCCGGATAATCCCTATCCCTGACGTATGACTCGTGATCTTGGGATTATCCTCACTATTGATTAAATTAAGATTTTTATAATAAACAAGGATGAAAAGGGGTTGATCTGACGTATGACTTTTCACACCCCGGATGGTTCTTATCCCTGACGTATGACTCGTGATCTTGGGACCATTCTCATCCTAAAACGTTAAAATTAACCAACCTTCGACTTTTTCCTTTTGAAATACTTTCTTAATCAAATTAAATTAAGATTTTCATAATAAACAAGGATGAAAAGGGGTTGATCTGACGTATGACTTTTCACACCCCGGATGGTTCTTATCCCTGACGTATGACTCGTGATCTTGGGACCATCCTCATCCTAATCAAACGTTAAAACTAACCTCCACTCACTCAAACTTTTTTTCAGAAAAAACATGGATATACGCTTTATCCATTCCTCTGACACATACACAGCTTAAGCCTCTGATTAGATAGAGCATACAAGCGTCGTTGTATCAGCGGAATGTGAAATAAGCAACATCCGTTATTCAACAGTCTTTTTTCAATGGATACACGTTTTATCTACTCCTCTGACACATACACAGCTTAAGCCTCTGATTAGATAGAGCATACAAGCGTCGTTGTGTCAGCGGAATACGAAATAAACGTTATCCACTAAAACCAACCAACCACACAAACATTTTTTACCAGAACTACGTGAGTTTTGAATTTCCCATTGCACCGGGGAATACGTAGGAGCGGGCTCCTACAACCGTCAAACTCAATTAATAAAAACCCTTATTTTCTTTTAAGTTATTTTGGAAACGAAGGAGATATTAAGTAAGAGATAAAAGGCAATTTATTTCAAACCTGCGCAAACAAACCCAAACCACCTAAACGGTTCCCATCGAGTACGATGGATGCGAGGGGTGCTAACACCTTCCTCTCGCATAACCAACTCCCGAGCCTAAACCAAGGTTTTAGCGATATTTTCCTTTCCCCCATGGGATAAATAAACGTCGATGGCGACTTCATTGTATGAAAAATGGAAGTGATTTTCCAGCCCGCTACAGCTGGCGACTTCACTGGGGAGTATAGAGAGTTAAGCCCAGTTTAGTTGGTTTGTTTGTTTGCTTTGCCAGGTTTGCAATATCTTGCCTTTATCTTTTATTTTTCTGTCAATTATATCTGCTTGGATTGGCTGTTTCTCTTCTTCTACTCCTTCTTTTATTTTTCTTTTTGCCCTTGTGGCGTGGATACTGTGTGAAGCTCTATACCCGAGCTTGAGGAAAACTTAAGTTAAGCTAGGGGTATTTATGCTGGCCTCCCTGACGTATGACTCGTGAGCGCTGGCATAATCACCTCGCCTAGGGTAGATTCTTTTGAAAATGTTGGCCGTCCTGACGTATGTCTCGCTAGCGCCAGTGTTTTCTTGGAGAGTCCGTGACCCTAGGGACCTTTGTAAACCGGTCTAGAACCAAACCTTGTTATTAGGGACCTCTGTTTAGAACCCGAAAGATTCCTCTTTGGACGCGCTTGCCGTGCAATAATGGCATCGTTTCCAAAGAGGTGATCTGTGATTCAACCATGATAAACCTAGAACAACACGTGAGAGGGATGGGTTGCAGGTAACTTTGAGCCTTTTGACCTCAGAAATAAATTAAACCTTTGCTTCGATGAGACAGACTATGCTGCAAAGTATCATGCATACATGCATCCATGCATTCATGCATCCATTTACAAAAACTCATACAAAAAATACATATCTGGTTTTCAGGGAATCAAGAAAACTTTGTTTTGTAAACATGAGGGATATGGAAAAAAGAGGTACTTACAGTTACAGTTTCAAGATCCCAAAGGTTGACAGACTTATAGCTATGGAATCTAGATTGACATCCATTCGTAGAAGCAACTTCCAGTCTAACTATGGTGCCATCATTGATCTTCTACACGTCCAGCTTGATACTACGGCTTTGGGTACTTTGGCTCAGTTTTATGATCCTCCACTTCGTTGCTTCACTTTCCGTGACTTCCAGCTCTTCCCCACTATAGAGGAGTTTGATAGTATTTTGGGTCTTAAGAAGGATAAGGGGCCGTGTTATTTGAGAGAGATCCCGACTCCGGAGGACGTAGCTTTAGCTCTACAACTTGAAGACCAAGATTCTATGTCTTTCCAAGTTCTCAAGACGGGTGTTCAAGGGTTTGCAAGGAAGGCTTTAGAGGACAAAGCTCAGTTTGTGTTGGAAAAGGGAAATTGGAAAGCCTACAGCGCTATTCTTGCCTTGTTGATCTATGGTTTGGTACTTTTTCCTAAATGTGAAGGACTTCATTGATATCACTGCTATTGGGGTGTTCTTGACTAAGAATCCTGCTCCTACGCTTTTGGGTGATTTCCTCTACTCCCTTCATGATCGGAACGGCACAAGAAGAGGAGGACAAATCTCATGTTGTGCTCCTTTGGTCCAAAAATGGTTGATGTCTCATTTGCCCGACAAGGGGCCTTTGGTCGATAATGAAAGTCTTAAGTGGTCAGAAAGATTGAATTCCCTTACCGAGAAGGATATCCGATGGTACTCTCCTCATGTAGAATCTTCCAAGGTACTCCTCAAGTGTGGGGACTTCCCAAATGTACCTCTGGTTGGAACTCAAGGGTGTATTAACTATAACCCTGTCCTTTCTCTTCGCCAGTTAGGTTACCCCATGGTGTATGCTCCTTCTCAAATCACTTTGACACCTTTCGTCCTCAAGAAGGATATGGTAGACTTAGAGCTTTGGGGTAGGATCAAGAAGGCTTGGCTCAAGGTTGAGAAGTCTGTGGTAAAAAGAAAGAACTGCTTGGCTAGAGAAGCCTATACCCAATGGGTGAAGGATCGTATCCTCCGCATCCAACTCCCTTTCAGTTCTGTGGTCCCTGAGGTAGTTGAAGAGCCTGAGCCCATCATCACTATCTCAAAGGAAGAAGCGGATGCTTTGAGGAACCAAATTGCACAACTTAAGAAAGAGAATGAAGAGTTGCAATTCAAGTGCTTTAGCGTCCAAGGAGAAGCGAAGAGTTTCAAAAGAGAAAGGGGTGCGAAGGATGAAGAGATGCAAGGGTGCAAAAAGAAAGTAAAAGAAGCCCAAGAAAGGGAAGAGAAGTACAAGGATGGTCTTGCAAGTTCCAATTTGAGCATCAAGGCATTGAAAGAGGATATTAAGAGCTTGAAGCGTTCCAATGATGAAATGTATGCCACAGGGAACAAGGCCATGATCGCCCAGGGGGATTGGAAGAAAAAGTTTGAGGAGAAGACTCAAGAGTTGAGGAAAGTCCAACAAGAGTTCAAGAAGCTTCAACAAGAGAAAGAGTTGGAGCTACAAAAGAAAGAAAAACTTCATTCTCAAGAAAGGCGGAAGGATAAAGAGTCCATGCAAAGATATGAAGAGAGTCTAGCTCAAATCATGAGAGCTCACGAGGACCAAATGACCCAAGTGGCGGAGCAAATCGAGCATCTAGAGAAGGATTTGAAGTACCACAAGACGGTTATTGAAATGTCCCTACAGGAGATGGCCAGATGGAAGGAAGCTTTCCGCAAGATGCTACTGGTGTCTACTTCAGTGTTGGATGAGATGCCTAGGATGCTGAGGATGGCCGAGGCGGAGGTCCCCTTTCTTAATGTCTCAGGAGCGGTCAAAGAGTTCGTGTGTTATTGCCGAGCAGTGGTAACGGCGTACAAGAATGTTGTCAAGAAAGCCAAGAAGGGACTTTAGTTTGTATCTAGGATTTTATGTAATAAACCTTTGGGGTTTTGAATCTTGGTAACTTTGCTTTTTTCAGTAATTATGTAATGAATTGGTTTTAAAATTTGAATGAAATGTTGAATCTTTTGATTATATCCCGCATTGTTTACATTAATTGCACATTTGTGATTCCCTGAAAACCAAATATAACAAATAAAAATGAAAGTATAAACTTTACATGCATTTGCATTCACATACATAATAAAAAAAAAGGGCATCATCTCATTACCGTTCTCCCATCTCAACAGCGTTATCCTCGACACTTACATTGGACAAGAAGTGCTTCCAGTCTGGTAATGGAGAATTGGCAAGAACAACACGGTGAACTAAAGGGGGAGGTTTCCCAGTTGGCAGCGAAAATGGATCGTGTGTTGGAAATGTTGGCCGCGCAGAATCAGCCACCAGCTCCGGCAGCAAATACAGAAACAGCAACAAATGAACCGGCCAGCATGGTGTGGCCTGTGTACGGTTTACCTTCGGGTTATACCCCACCGGGGTATGTACCTCTTGGGGACGGGGCTACTTCAGTTCCTCCTCCTATCAACAACTCAGGAATTCCAGTCGGGGCCACCCCAACTCAGCCCCAACCTACCATTGTTCAGCAGGTTCAGGAGGATCCTCATGATGTGTACCATAGCTCAGATGCTCAGAACAGTGGGTCAAAGTTTGATGGAACTATTCCTCAGTTGGAGGAGGCAAAACTGAAATTCAAGGCTATTGAGGATCGTTTGAAGACGATGGAAGGAGGGAGTGACTCCTTGGACTTTTCCGATATGTGTCTTGTACCTGATTTGGTAATCCCGGCTAAGTTCAAGGTGCCTGAATTTGAGAAATATAAAGGTTTGAGCTGCCCTAGGAATCATCTCGTGATGTATAGCAGAAAGATGGCGTCTTATGCCAACAATGACAAACTGATGATACATTGCTTTCAAGACAGTTTGGCAGGGGCATCTTTAAGCTGGTACATGCAGTTAGAGGGCAATCACATCCGATCGTGGAAGGATTTGGCTAATGCTTTCATCAAACAGTATCAGTATAACTTGGATATGGCTCCTAATCGTACCCAGTTACAAAACATGACTCAGAAGGAAGGAGAGTCGTTCAAAGTTTATGCCCAAAGGTGGAGAGAGTTAGCATCGCAGGTTCGTCCGCCACTTTTAGAGACGGAATTGGTGGATATGTTTACCAACACTTTACAAGGGGTTTATTTCGAAAGGATGATTGGCAGTGTGTCCTCAGGTTTCTCTGATCTAGTCAGAATTGGTGAGAGAATTGAAAGCGGCGTCAGAACCGGCAAGATCCAAACTAACGCAAGTTCACCAAACAACACAAAGAAGCCCACCAATAACTTTGCAAGAAAGAAAGAAGGGAATACCAACGCTGTGGCTCACCGCCAGTCGGTGATGCCAGTTCAATATGTTCCTTATGCAGCTCCGGCTCAGCAACAACAGCAACAATATCAGATGCCCCAGTATACACCACCACCGCAAGGTTATCCGTATCAACCACAGCCACAACAAGCTTCTCCACCTCAACAACAAGCAAGAAAGGTGTTTGATCCCATTCCGGTATCATACAAAGAGTTGCTGCCATATCTTGTCCACAGTAAAATCGTGACGCTCAAAACCTTGAAACAGATAACCCCACCTTTCCCTGCATGGTACAAACAAGGCGCCACCTGTGAATACCACTCTGGGGCGGAGGGTCATACTATTGAAAGTTGTAAAGCTTTCAAGTATGAAGTACAAAGATTGATCGATCAAAAGTTGTTGTCATTCAAGGAAGCGGGTCCCAATGTCAAGGGAAACCCTCTGCCCAACCACTCGGGGGGAGGAGTCAACATGATTGAGGGCGCCGAAGGTTTGATTAAGGATGTGTCGAATATACAAACCCCTTTGAGTGTAGTAAAGGAGATTTTGCTCAGCTTTGACCAATTCTCAAGCATGCATGCAGATTGCATAGAATGTGAAGAGAATCCAAACCATTGCGCAAGGATGAAGGAATGTCTTCAGGAGTTAATGGACCAAGGGTTGGTACAAATTGGTTATTCCCAAAGAAAGGGTATGGTGGCTATGATGGAACCACATGAGCATGAGAAGTTCATGAAGCCAATAGAGATAATCTATCAAAGAGCCGAGGGAAAGTTGCAGCCATTGGTGATTCAGACGCCAGCACCATTTCCTTTTGCCAGTACTAAAACTACACCTTGGATATACAATACATCAGCTTCAATACAAGGGAAGCCTGTGACTCTGCCAGAACCGGTAGTAGTTAGCATTGATGGGACCGGGGGTATGACTCGGAGTGGCAGGGTGTTTGCTCAGAAACCAGTGCAGGACAGTGCAAGAGAACCAGTTTCAACGGTCAATGAGAATGTCTTAAGCAAGACTCTTGAGGGGGGAGCACCCAAAGAAACAACCCCTCAGAGTGATTCCGATGAGTTCCTCAAGATAATCAAAAGAAGCGACTATCGAGTGGTAGATCAGCTTGGTCAAACTCCGTCAAAAATTTCTATGCTCTCCTTATTGATGAGTTCGGAGGCACATAGAAATGCTTTATTGAAACTTCTGCAAAAGGCCCATGTGGATCAGGATATTACGGTTGCCCAGTTTGATGGGGTGTGCAATAATATAACCGAAAGCCGTTGTCTAGGATTTTTAGACGCAGAATTGCCAGTTGAGGGGCATGCACACAACAAAGCTCTCCACATTTCCATGAAGTGTCAAGATAACACTATTGCAAGGGTGTTAGTGGACACGGGTTCCTCCCTCAATGTCATGCCCAAATCAACTTTGTTGAAGTTATCTCTTGTTGGACCGGTTCTCAAGCCTAGCAGTATGATCGTCAAAGCCTTTGACGGATCACAGAGAGAGGTTATTGGGGAAATTGAATTGCCAATGGTAATCGGGCCGCATTTATTCAACATCTCTTTTCAGGTCATGGACATAAATCCTTCCTACAGTTGCTTGTTGGGGCGTCCGTGGATTCACGCTGCCGGAGCTGTAACATCAACTTTGCACCAAAAACTCAAGTTCATAGTTGACGACAAATTGGTAATTGTCTCGGGGGAAGAAGATGCTTTAGTAAGCCACTTGTCTTCGTTCAGGTATATTGAAACGGAAGAGGGGGTACTTGAAACCCAATTCCAGGCTCTTGAAATTGCCACCGTCACTGTGGTAGACCAAGAAGAGGAAGACGTGCTAACCGCACAGTTTAAGACTATGAAGATTGCTACTACTTCTCAAGCAAATCAGAAACCGAGGGCCTCCATCACATCTTGGAAGGGTTCGAAGAAGGCTATGGAGGAAGGTGCTCTTAAAGGATGGGGACAGCTGGTGTATCCCCATGAGAAGAAGGATTTTCTAGGTGTGGGTTATCAGCCATCAAAGGGAAAGCAGAAGATTTTCGACTATACTACTCCCCTTGAAGAGGTCTTTGTGAGCGCTGGGCTCAGGTCAGCTGAGCAAATCAACATGCTAGAGAATGAGGAAAAGGCCAGTCAAGGAAGCTACAATTGGGTGAATCAATGCCCTGCAAGCACTGTTCTATCAAACTGGAAGGCTGTTGAGATTCCCAAAGTTTTTATTATTTCAAAGTAATTTTTCTTTATTTTCAAAATTCCCCTTGCCGCGCCCGAGGCATGTGGATGAACTTGTAAGGGCTTATCTTTGTTTTTAACAAATGATTATCAATGAAATGAAAGTTTTTATGTGCATATTTTGTCCCTTTTATTCTTTATTTTTTTTCAGTTTTAAAAAGATAAAAACAATAAAAATGGCAATAACTTCTTGCATATCATGACCACCTTTTGCATTCATCTAAAAATCAAAAAATATACATCATGCAGAAATGAATCTCTGGACCATAACAATGCCGTAAATCTTCATGATTCCGAACTCCCAATCAATCTAGCTGAAGAGGATGAAGAGGAAGATTATGAACTCCCAGCAGAGTTGGCACGGCTATTGGATCAAGAACAGAGAATGATTCAACCTCATCAGGAACCAGTGGATGTGATCAATCTGGGGACTGAAGAGGACAAAAGGGAAGTCAAGATAGGTGCAACCCTGCAGTCAGAGGTGAAAGAGGGATTGGTCAAGCTGCTCAGAGAGTATGTGGACGTCTTTGCATGGTCATATCAGGATATGCCGGGGTTAGACACAAGCATAGTTGAACACAAGCTTCCTCTCAAACCCGAATGTGCACCTGTCAAACAAAAGTTGAGAAGAACTAGACCGGACATGGCCCTCAAGATACAAGAGGAAGTTAAGAAGCAGTTTGATGCAGGATTCCTCGCAGTGGCCAAGTACCCTGAGTGGATTGCTAACATCGTGCCAGTGCCAAAGAAGGATGGAAAGGTCCGAATGTGTGTAGACTACCGGGATTTGAATAGAGCAAGCCCAAAAGATGATTTTCCACTTCCTCACATTGACGTGTTAGTGGATAATACTGCTCGATTCCCAGTCTTCTCCTTCATGGATGGATTCTCAGGTTATAATCAGATTAAAATGGCGCCCGAAGACATGGAGAAAACAACCTTCATAACGCCATGGGGCACTTTCTGCTACAAAGTAATGCCTTTCGGATTGAAAAATGCCGGGGCAACATATCAGCGGGCTATGGTCACTTTGTTCCATGACATGATTCACAAGGAAATTGAAGTGTATGTGGATGACATGATCGCCAAATCCTCATCTGAAGAAGAGCACCTCGTACATCTCCAGAAATTGTTTGAGAGATTGAGGAAGTATCAACTGCGTTTGAATCCAAACAAATGCACTTTTGGCGTCAAGTCGGGGAAGCTGTTAGGTTTCATTGTTAGCCAGAAGGGAATTGAAGTGGACCCAGATAAAGTCAAAGCAATCCAGAACATGCCCGCACCAAAGACAGAAAAAGAAGTTCGAGGATTTCTAGGCAGACTGAATTACATCTCCAGGTTCATCTCTCATCTTACGGCAACTTGTGAACCAATCTTCAAACTATTAAGAAAGGATCAAGCCATTGAATGGAACGAAGATTGCCAAAGGGCATTTGATAAGATCAAGCAGTACTTGCAAGAGCCACCAATTTTAATACCCCCAGTTGCGGGAAGGCCTCTTATCCTATACCTACATGTGCTTGAGGAATCCATGGGCTGCGTATTGGGTCAGCAGGATGAAACTGGTAGAAAAGAACACGCAGTGTACTACTTGAGCAAGAAGTTTACCAGCTGTGAAACCAGATACTCACTCCTCGAGAAAACTTGTTGTGCTTTGACTTGGGCGGCCCGTCGGTTGAGACAATACATGATTTGTCACACTACCATGCTGATTTCCAAAATGGACCCCATCAAGTATATCTTTGAGAAGCCTGCTTTGAGTGGAAGAATTGCCCGTTGGCAGATGTTGTTGTCCGAATATGACATTCAGTATGTATCTCAAAAGGCCATCAAAGGTAGTGTGTTAGCAGAACACTTGGCACACCAGCCTTTAGAAGATTATCAGCCTGTGCGCTTTGACTTTCCAGATGAGGACATCATGGCTGTGAATGAGGGACCCGAGCCGGGATCCCGATGGAAGCTTGTGTTTGACGGTGCTTCAAATGCTTTGGGACATGGTGTAGGGGCAGTTATCATATCTCCTAAAGATACCTACACACCTCTCACGGCAAGACTTTTGTTTGATTGCACCAACAATATCGCAGAGTATGAGGCATGTATCATGGGTCTAGAGGGAGCAATCAATTTGAGAATCAAAATCCTAGAAGTGTATGGAGATTCTGCACTCGTCATTTATCAAGTCCGAGGAGAGTGGGAAACTCGTCATCCCAACTTAATCCCGTACAAGGATCATGTCTTGAAATTGGCAGAGTATTTTGATGAGATCACTTTCCATCACATCCCAAGAGAAGAAAATCAGTTGGCTGATGCTTTGGCCACTCTCTCATCCATGTACAAGGTCACTTGGCCTAATCATGTGCCTTTGATTGAACTCAACCGTCGTGAGGCACCGGCATATTGCTTGGCTACCGAAATGGGGCAGGATGAGAAACCATGGTATTATGATATCAAGAACTTTCTCCGAAGGCAAGAATATCCCTTGGGGGCATCTAATGGAGACAAGAAAACTCTTAGAAGGCTAGCATCTGGTTTCTTCTTAGATGGGGAGTTGTTGTACAAAAGAAACCATGATTTGGTTCTCCTCCGCTGTGTGAATAGAAAAGAGGCTGATACACTCATTGAAGAAATCCATGAAGGGTCCTTTGGCACGCACATGAATGGACACGTTTTGGCAAGAAAGATTCTTCGGGCCGGGTACTATTGGCTGACCATGGAAACAGACTGTTTGAACCATGTCAGGAAACGCCATAAATGCCAGATTTATGCTGACAGGATACGTGTCTCTCCCACCCCTCTGAATGTTTTAACATCACCGTGGCCATTCTCCATGTGGGGCATAGACATGATTGGTATGATTGAACCAAAAGCATCCAATGGACATCGTTTCATCTTAGTGGCTATTGATTACTTCACCAAGTGGGTCGAAGCGGCATCATACGCCAACGTCACAAGACAAGTGGTGGCTCAGTTCATCAAGAAAGAAATAATCTGCCGTTATGGGGTCCCCAACAAGATCATCACTGATAATGGTAGCAACTTGAACAATCAGACCATGAGGGAATTGTGCAAAAATTTCAAGATTGAGCACCATAACTCCTCACCATATAGACCCAAGATGAATGGCGCTGTAGAAGCAGCAAATAAAAACATCAAAAAGATCCTACAGAAAATGGTGAAAACATACAAAGACTGGCATGAGATGCTCCCATTTGCGCTCCACGGATACAGGACGGCAGTTCGCACCTCGACTGGGGCAACTCCTTTCTCTCTTGTATACGGTATGGAAGCAGTGCTACCGGTGGAGGTGGAGATCCCCTCATTAAGAGTTCTGATGGAAACTAAGCTAGAAGAAGCGGAATGGGTCCGATCCCGGTTTGATCAGCTCAATCTCATTGAGGAAAAAAGGATGACAGCCTTGTGTCACGGACAGTTGTATCAGCAAAGGCTCAAGAGAGCATTTGATAAGAAAGTTCGCCCAAGACAATTCAAGGAAGGGGACTTGGTGTTAAAGGCTATATTGCCAATTCACAAAGACGTCCGTGGAAAGTGGACTCCCAATTATGAAGGACCATATGTAGTGAAGAATGCCTTCTCAGGTGGAGCCTTGATACTAACTACAATGGATGGAGAAGAGTTTCCACTCCCCGTGAACTCAGATGCAGTCAAAAAATACTATGCCTAAAGAAAAGAAAAATAAATAAAAGCTCGCTAAGTTGAAAACCCGAAAGGGCGGCTTAGGCAATAGAGAGCGTCCCGGTGGACTGAAAACCTGAAAAGGCGGTCCAGGCAAAAATTAGGGACATCAAAAAAGGAAAACAGAACCCGCTAAGTTGAAAACCCGAAAGGGCGGCTTAGGCAAAAATGGGTATCCCGGTGGATCAGTAGCTCACACTGAACAATCCAGGCAAAAGTTAGGGAAGCAAATAAAAGAAGGCATGAGACTGCGAAAGCAAAGTGAGCACGGGGCAAATTTCAGAAAGATCTGAGACTTCGCACTCAACAACAAGATGATTTGAAGATTGAAATCATGGAGAAGGATGGCATTGTTATGTTTCCATAGAATTCGTTTATTTTCATTGCCATTCATCTTAGCTCAATTATGCGGTCACCTCTTTGAGGGATTTGCTTCCGTTGTAGAAACTCCGCACGTTTTGTGCTATCAATAAAATTCTCATTTTTTACTCATTGTGTCTCTCTTTATCTTCTTGCACATTTCATACTTTTATTTTTCTGATAAACAAATGTTAAAACTTTGAAAAAAAAAAGTAAAAAGAAAAAAGCATTTTTGAAAATCAAGCAAAAATATTTTGAAATAAGAAAGATTAAAGAAAATCAACAGCATACAGTAAGGTGCTCACCTTGATAACATGCAACAGACTGACCCAGCGTTCTGAGCTGATTAGGCAAGTGGCCTCGCCCACACAAATGAAGAATGTTGGTGTACAACACCCAACTGGGATCCCTCTCTCCAAGGAAGGAACATCTGATGTCTCGATGTTGAGATGGAACCCCATTCCATGCGTCTTCATGCATCCATGCATATACATTCATGCATCACCATGCATTCATAAATAAACATTCAAAAACCGTATGTCAAATCATGAGCATAATGAAACACTGCATTAGTCTTGCATTTTTAGGTAATTGACAAGCATTCATTGCAAACATGCATAGGCAAAAGCAGATTTAAGTATTCCTATTCAAGGAATAGCAGGGTTTGGTCACTCAGTTATCGAAAGAGGCAGTTTGATTTTTTCTCCAACAAAGTGGTGGGTACATTATTCATCCAGCAGATCAACTAAAAGTCTCCTCCCCAGTGAATTGCAAACTTCGGAGGAATTCTGTTACAAATGATCACAACAGTTTGCCCATCCCCAATAGGAAAGGCAATCCTACAGAATCCTGAGAGAAGGGTATTCAGTGGAATCCGTAGGCCCGAGGGTGGTGATTTCTCTTCAAAGTGCAACACCGAGGTGTTACATTTGTTTGTCTCAAGGACGTACAACTCCTGGTTTAGGCGTTAGTTCCTTCAGATACAGAATCCTGAGAGAAGGATATTCAGCGGAATCCGTAGGCCCGAGGGTGGTGATTTCTCTTCAAAGTGCAACACCGAGGTGTTACATTTGTTTGTCTCAAGGACGTACAACTCCTGGTTTAGGCGTTAGTTCCTTCAGATACAGAATCCTGAGAGAAGGGTATTCAGTGGAATCCGTAGGCCCGAGGGTGGTGATTTCTCTTCAAAATGCAACACCGAGGTGCTACATTTGTTTGTCTCAAGGACGTACAACTCCTGGTTTAGGCGTTAGTTCCTTCAGATACAGAATCCTGAGAGAAGGATATTCAGTGGAATCCGTAGGCCCGAGGGTGGTGATTTCTCTTCAAAGTGTAACACCGAGGTGCTACATTTGTTTGTCTCAAGGACGTACAACTCCTGGTTTAGGCGTTAGTTCCTTCAGATACAGAATCCTGAGAGAAGGGTATTCAGTGGAATCCGTAGGCCCGAGGGTGGTGATTTCTCTTCAAAGTGCAACACCGAGGTGTTACATTTGTTTGTCTCAAGGACGTACAACTCCTGGTTTAGGCGTTAGTTCCTTCAGATACAGAATCCTGAGAGAAGGAAATTCAGTGGAATCCGTAGGCCCGAGGGTGGTGATTTCTCTTCAAAGTGTAACACCGAGGTGTTACATTTGTCTCAAGGACGTACAACTCCTGGTTTAGGCGTTAGTTCCTTCAGATACAGAATCCTGAGAGAAGGATATTCAGTGGAATCCGTAGGCCCGAGGGTGGTGATTTCTCTTCAAAGTGCAACACCGAGGTGTTACATTAGTTTGTCTCAAGGACGTACAACTCCTGGTTTAGGCGTTAGTTCCTTCAGATACAGAATCCTGAGAGAAGGGTATTCAGTGGAATCCGTAGGCCCGAGGGTGGTGATTTCTCTTCAAAATGCAACACCGAGGTGTTACATTTGTTTGTCTCAAGGACGTACAACTCCTGGTTTAGGCGTTAGTTCCTTCAGATACAGAATCCTGAGAGAAGGATATTCAGTGGAATCCGTAGGCCCGAGGGTGGTGATTTCTCTTCAAAGTGTAACACCGAGGTGCTACATTTGTTTGTCTCAAGGACGTACAACTCCTGGTTTAGGCGTTAGTTCCTTCAGATACAGAATCCTGAGAGAAGGGTATTCAGTGGAATCCGTAGGCCCGAGGGTGGTGATTTCTCTTCAAAGTGCAACACCGAGGTGTTACATTTGTTTGTCTCAAGGACGTACAACTCCTGGTTTAGGCGTTAGTTCCTTCAGGTACAGAATCCGGAGATAAGGATATCGAAGATACCGGGCAGGTTTATTCTCTCCTATCATCATTCATGCCGCAAAATTAGGGCATTCTGTATTTAATTATCTTTTACCAAAAGAATACGAATACCGAGGTTATTCGCATTCTTACGGTCCAAGCTAATTAAATAGGGGCAGCTGTCATACCCTAATTTTGCCCCACACTTTTTTATTTCCATTTTTGCCCCTCATGCATTTTTTGTTCCAATTTTGACCCATAACTTCTCTCATTTTTGCATAAGTCAAGAAAGTCAACACTTTGACTAAATAAGTCAACAAAACCTTTTTTTCAATTTAAAAATCAATGTTGACACAAAAACACATGGAACTATTTTTTCTTGCATGATTATGGCTTAGCATTATCATAAGAGACAAAATTTTACCATTTTGCCCTCACATTTTCTTTATTTATTTTTTTTTTAATTAGTTACTTGCATTTCAAGAAACTTTTTTAAGCACCAAATTTCAATTCTTTTTCTTTCATTTCTAATCCATAAACCTATTACATAATCACATTTCATCATGCATATTTTTATTTCTTGACATATTTATTTTATTTTCATATATTATTTTAATTTGTTTTATTCCAAAAAAAAAATCAAAAGGAGAACAAAAATTGTCCCAATCATTGGCATACCTCATCAAGGGAATAGAAGGTTCTATCCCCTTCTTGCATGACACCTCACCATTAGTACCAAAAAATCACAAAAATAGTACAAAATATCTCAAGAACAAAAATTCCATTTTACCCTCACTAACTCTCACAAATCACTACTTCTCTAACCTAATTCCACCCTATAAATAGAAGCATTGTTTTCAGAGCCCTAGGTTAGCCAAGAACACTCAAAAACGGCGCTGCTACAGTAAAGAGAAAACACTCCATTTTTTCTTCCATTCTTAAAATTTCAAACCTCACAATCTCACTTCAAGCTCATAACTTATCCATCAAAACACCTTCATCCAAGTTCCAGGAGCAAGAACCCTTCATTTTCCACGCAAAAAGGTGAAGGAATCGTACCTGAGAAGAGCCACGGCGGCCAGGAGAAAAGCAAGCTCAAATCGTGGTGTTCAGAGATCTATTCAGGTAGTTTTCTACACCATTCATCTTCTCTAGGCACTCTGAAGCTTTTCCCATAGCTGGTTTATCTCAATTTTGCCTGTATCGTAACTTTGCGTTTTTACTCTCAAACCTTCCCTTCGTCGTTTTTTCATTTTCTGTGAGGAATCAGTAAAAACTATTTCCATATTTGAATTCCTTGTGAAAAAACGAACAAAACCATGTAAAGTTTGGTAGGTTTCGTGGAGGTTTGGATGAACTCCGGTGACCGGCGCCGTCGCCGGCGAGGCCAGGGTCACCGGAGAAGACAACCTCACCGTGTATCTTCTTCTTCCCTGCGTTTGAATTCTGGCCGTTTGATTTCTTGTTTTAATCCTGTGCGTTGATCTTATGTTTAAAACACAACCGTCAGATCTCATTTAAATGAGATCTGACGGTGACGATGATGATGGCGCGCGCTCTTGTGCTGCACCGGATCATCAGAGGTTGTTATTTATCTATTTTTTTTCCGTTTTTTTTCCACCGTTAGATTGCGAGGATGAATCCGGCGCGTTGGATCATTGTTGGTTCATACGCGTTGGATTTGGGTTGACCTCCTGGTCAGTAGATCCAACGGATCAGAACCCAAGGTGCACCCAGAGCTGCAAGGCTGCGTTGCACCAGATCTTTTTATGTTGACCTTTGTTTTTTTGTTGACTCAGCGCACGGGCTGGGCCTTCAGGCCCAGAAGCGCTATTCACACCCCCTTTTGTTTACTTCTCTTCTTTATTTGCACCCTCCCCCTGTTTATGATTTTAATTGATTTTTAGCTTATTTCCAAAAGCACTTAAGTGACTAATAGCTTATTTAAGCTATTTTAGTCACTTTGCTATGCTTAAATTTTTCTCTCCATGTTTGAGTCGTTTATTTTAGCTTTTTAGCTTCTTGTTTAGCTTTTTAGCTTATTTAATCACTTTTTAGCTTATTTTCATAAGCACTTATTTGGTGCTTGAGCTGTTTTAGCTTACTGGACCATTTTTCTTTGCTTAAATCTTGTTTGATTTCAGATTATGTTCATGCTTCCCTTAGCTTGTTGTTTAACCACCTTTTTTAGCTTTTTAGCTTACTTACTTAAGTGCTTAATCATGATTAATTGCTTATTTTTATTCCTCATGCTTGTCTTCAGCTCTTTAGCTTTATTTCAATTCATTCTAACTCATCTCATTTACTTTGATTTAATTTAGCATGTTTATGTTATTTAATTCATTGTACGCTACTTTAGTTTATGCATTGTTATCTAATTTTGCATCGTATCTCATTCTTGTTCAAGTATTTGCATTCATTATTTAATGTTTCATGCATTTTGTCCTTAATTGGTTACCATCATCTTGAACTTCTATACTTCTCATCTTTCTTCTATTCTTGAACTGTTTGGTTTAAATTTGAGATTTGCTTTCATAATAAACATAGTGAAAAAGGGTTGATCTGACGTATGACTTTTCACACCCGGATAATCCCTATCCCTGACGTATGACTCGTGATCTTGGGATTATCCTCACTATTGATTAAATTAAGATTTTTATAATAAACAAGGATGAAAAGGGGTTGATCTGACGTATGACTTTTCACACCCCGGATGGTTCTTATCCCTGACGTATGACTCGTGATCTTGGGACCATTCTCATCCTAAAACGTTAAAATTAACCAACCTTCGACTTTTTCCTTTTGAAATACTTTCTTAATCAAATTAAATTAAGATTTTCATAATAAACAAGGATGAAAAGGGGTTGATCTGACGTATGACTTTTCACACCCCGGATGGTTCTTATCCCTGACGTATGACTCGTGATCTTGGGACCATCCTCATCCTAATCAAACGTTAAAACTAACCTCCACTCACTCAAACTTTTTTTCAGAAAAAACATGGATATACGCTTTATCCATTCCTCTGACACATACACAGCTTAAGCCTCTGATTAGATAGAGCATACAAGCGTCGTTGTATCAGCGGAATGTGAAATAAGCAACATCCGTTATTCAACAGTCTTTTTTCAATGGATACACGTTTTATCTACTCCTCTGACACATACACAGCTTAAGCCTCTGATTAGATAGAGCATACAAGCGTCGTTGTGTCAGCGGAATACGAAATAAACGTTATCCACTAAAACCAACCAACCACACAAACATTTTTTACCAGAACTACGTGAGTTTTGAATTTCCCATTGCACCGGGGAATACGTAGGAGCGGGCTCCTACAACCGTCAAACTCAATTAATAAAAACCCTTATTTTCTTTTAAGTTATTTTGGAAACGAAGGAGATATTAAGTAAGAGATAAAAGGCAATTTATTTCAAACCTGCGCAAACAAACCCAAACCACCTAAACGGTTCCCATCGAGTACGATGGATGCGAGGGGTGCTAACACCTTCCTCTCGCATAACCAACTCCCGAGCCTAAACCAAGGTTTTAGCGATATTTTCCTTTCCCCCATGGGATAAATAAACGTCGATGGCGACTTCATTGTATGAAAAATGGAAGTGATTTTCCAGCCCGCTACACCTATATATTAATAGAATCAAAATATATACATATGCATCTAAGTTGAACTATTGAAAAAAAAATTAAAACAAGATAAGATATTATTTGACTTTTAATTATCATCTATTATTGAAAAAGTTAAAAATATTGTAATCAAAATGTAATGTTTTAAATCCCATATTGATTAACAATGTTGTTTCGATACATCTTTAATCCTTATAGATATGTCTAATACGTGTTTAAGGAGAGTAGAAGTAAAGAAAAAAAAATTATTTTTGTGACATTTGTCCAACACATGTCCTACGAGTGTCTTATAGGTGCCGAACCCCTGATCTAAGGAGTGTTGTAATAAAAGAAAAATGACTTTTTTTTTAAAAAACTCATTTAAGTAGTATAACACCGCGACACACCTAATCATAGAGTTGATCATGCTTAATAGATCTTATGCGTGGTTTGGTTAGGTTTAGCTCCAAAGGTTGATTGTGTTGATGTTAAGTAGGGCGTGTTTGGATTGTGTGGTTTGGTTTGATTTAGGTCCAAAGGTTGATTGTGTTGATGTTAATTGAGGCATTTTGGAAGAGATTTTCATAAAAGGGTGGGGAGGGAAGAAGAGTTGATGGGATAAATTTTAATTCCTATATGTTCAAAAGAGGAGGGGTGAAGAACTTTTTTAATTACATATGTTTGATTCAGAAGGAAAATAAGAGATTTTAAAACCAAATTACTTTTTTATACTCGTAATCTTAAAAGATTATACAATTATAAAACTATTCACTTCGTAATTAATTATATGAAAGCTCAATTAAGTCAAATATGAAAACAATTATCTTCATAATCTAGCATTATTATCCTTAGACATTGCACCTAATATTGTGGGTGCTCTTATTACTCGATTTTATCAAATTCAAAGACTATTAAAAATTATGAACATTTTTTATTTTATTAAATAGTTTTTTTTTTTTTATGTAGATTTGACTTCAAAGAAAATAGAGAATATAAAAGGGATAAGAAAAATTTTTGGGGAACTTTGTTGAGGTGACAATGAAGTTTTACATGCAAATTATTCAAACCCCTCATTACCAAGGCACTAACCTAATTTGGGTGGGTTTAACTTTTTGTTAAGCCATTCCTACACCCAGTAGAAACTTCTTTCTCAACATGCAAAGTAACTTATATACATCCTCATTCCTTTAACAGAAATGTTACAAGCGTTACACTGACTGACATTGTGAATCACAGAGTAGTGCCAATAGCTAATTTTTTGAAGAGTTTGTAAAATCATTCTCCACAATTGAGGGACAAGACCATAACCAGAATGATACCTAAATCAAGCTTAAAGATTTTTACTATGAAAAAGAACCGAGAAGCTAAAAGAAGAGTTTTCGTGGGGATGCTTTAGATGCAACTGTTGATGAAAAGTTTGAGGCTTTGAGGGGAGTTGATGTTTGATTGCTTTCTTGGCCCCCAGGTAACTTGTCAAGAAGCTTTGCAGCCCTTGGATCTGTTAGTAGCATCTTTTGGAAGGACTGTGAGAAGCCAGTTGCAATGATAGTCACGTGAATCTCACCATTGTAGCGATCGTCAACAACAGCTCCAAATATAATATTGGCAGAAGGATCGGCTAAACTTGTCACAACCTGTAAAGATTACCCGTTTTAGTTAAGGGATGCATATATTTCCCACAGATGCACAATATCAACTCAGACCCTGTTTGGATAAATAACTTAATTAAGCACTTATCATGTAAGTGCTATGTATAAGATATAAGCTGTTTCTATGGACATGTTATAAGTTGTTTCCGTAAGCCCTCTCAAACAACTTCACAAGTGCTTATACTAGTGAATAAGTTATCCAAACAGAACCTTAGTGCAAAATGAATTATAATATGCTATTTCAACAAGTGCTGATAAAATGAAGTACCTGAGATACTCTGTTGACTTCCTGAAGAGTTATGTCTTTTCCTCCAGTAATATTATACACTATCCCTGTAGCTGACTGAATAGATGATCCTATTAAAGGTGCCAAAGTAGCTTGCTCTGCGGCTTCTTCTGCACGGTTTTTACCAGAGGAAACACCTACTCCAAGCATTGCAGTTCCAGAGTCTTTCATCACAGCTTTTACATCAGCAAAATCCACGTTTACAAGACCAGGTATCTGTAAAAAGTCAGGATAATCCATATAAGATAACATCAAAATGTACTCGCTATTAAAAGTTCAATAATGATGGGGGAGAAATCTACGGATCTAGGTCTTAATAACTCCTATTTTTCTTTGCAATCTACCAATCTAGTGGTATAAACTAAACTTTCGGACAATACAGTGACCATATAGGAAATATCAACAAACAGTTAATCAACTCACTGTTATGATGTCTGATATTCCCTGTACTCCTTGTCGTAGAACATCATCAGCAAGACGGAAAGAATCCGTCAGAGGCATTTGCTCATCAGCTACGTCAAGCAGACGGTCATTTGGAATAACTATAAGTGTATCCACATTTTTCTGCAGATTTTCTATGGCTTCTAGTGCCTGAAATGATTACATTTGAATTTCAACCACTCAAAGTATCCTCAAAGCAACACAATATCTTGGAAGAAAGAAAATAAACATCAAGAAATTTATGAAATGCATCATCACGGTTCAGCCATTAGATAGATATAACTCATGATTACTGATATAAGGTATGAATCAGGAAAAAATAAGACGAAATTTCAACTCTTTTTAGCATACAATAACAGTGTTAATTGTTAAGTAACATTTGAAGTAGCTTCTACAAAGTGTACTTTCAAATCCAACTGAGGAAAGAAACGACACATGCCTGCAAGGATCTTTTGCGTCCTTCAAAACTGAATGGATAGGTAACAACACCAACGGTCAAGTAACCAGCCTCTTTTGATATCCGAGCCACGACAGGGGCAGCACCAGAACCCGTGCCTCCCCCCATACCGGCAGTTACAAACACTAAATCCGAGCCATGAAGAGCATTAGCAATAGTTTCTTTTGATTCCTCAGCAGCTTGTTCCCCCAAAACAGGATTGCCACCAGTACCTGCATCTCAATCAAGCAATTTGAATCAAATGCAACAATCAAATGATCCGAAGCTGTCAATATATCTCGCAGCAACAAAAATGTGTTGTAAGATAGTAAGATTCAGCCTTTCGCTCATATTTTGTTGGAAAAAAATAAGAAAAATGCTAAATAGTGCCCCTGGGGCACTAGTTAAGTATTCCAAATAAAGTAAAAGTGTATTGAAACTTGTACAGTCAACTTCTTAAAAGTGAATAAAGTGCTCTTTTCAATGCCAAATTTCCTCTTTTAGTTCCTTAACTAGTGCCCCGGGGCACCGGTTAGCATGACCCAAAAAATAATAATTATGTTCATAAAGATTTAGGAAATATGGGATCTCCGCCCATGCAAGGTAATTGCCAATACAACTCAAAATGGCATTTTTCTTTTGACCCTATTGTTTTCTTCCTTTTCACTCAAGAAAGACAATAAAATTTCATGGTAGCAGACATTCTTAAGAATTTCGCATATATTGGGGCCCATAGTTGATATAGGAATTAAAGCTACACACAGAATAACCGACACACACAAATCCCATAATGATCAACATATAAGCAAGTTCAATTGAGCACACAAATGAATCTCCAAGGCATAATAGGTGGGTTCCCGACCTAATCCACGAGTCAATAGTTCTCCAATTTTGATAGGATTCTCAGCAACAGAATGCAACAGTGCTTGAGCATCAGTATTTATAGCATAAAAGTCTACACCCTGATTAAAAAAATATTGAAGCAAAATGTTTCAGAACTAAATATCAGCAATAATGTAGTTACAATTCAATAGCAAACACCAATGATTAGTTACTGAAAAGCTACACTGTCTTGACCATGACAATGTCATGATTCCTAAAATGAAACCATGCTAAAACCATCTCCCAAAAACATAAACAAGAGAATTGCTAGTAATACACTCTACACTCCTACGAAGGCACGGACACTGACACGTCGACACCGATAATAATGTAAGAAAACGACTTAATCCAATGCAATAATAAGTGTCGGTGCACTGACGCGTGTCCGGCTCTAGGACCGGACACGCTTAATCCACGGAGTGTCTGTGCTTCATAGCTACACTCTAATTACAATACTTTCTCTTCTATTTGTTGAAATTCAAATGAAACCCAATAAATAATTTGCATTCCACATAAATTTCAACAAATCAAATAGAACATGTTTATTATCATTTCTCAGCTAAGAAAACCCACCAAAGTTATCACAATTGCAACATAATTCATGAACGAAAAACAAAAGGACCCATTAATAGATATGCCAAAAAAAATGAATAAAAAACAAAACTTTATCATTAATTACGGAAAAAGGAAAAGGAAAAACCTGTAATCCACAACCAATCATGCGGTTAACAGCATTGTTTCCACCACCACCAACACCAACAACCTTAATCTTAGCATTGTCTATGGAATCAAAGGAGCATGAAACGGGCCTAAAACGACGTCGTAGGGGTTCAGTGTTACTACAGGTTCTTAATCTAGGGTTCAGCGAAATAGAATTTCTAAGAGTGAATGAAGAAGAGAGTGAAGTATGAGAAATTGGAATGGGAATGGAAGAGGATGAGAGTAGCTTATTGGGGGTTTTAAGGGAAAGCATTGCCATTTTTTCTCTACTTGTGTTGTGTTAAGGGTTTTAGGGTTTTTTGTAATTGGGAAATGGAAGGAGAATTGGGAATTCAGGGGTTTAAGAGAAGTTGAAGATTGAGTTGAATTTTTTCATGTTAAGGTTCATTTGAGACGAAGACCCACCAACAGCAAGGATGCTATTTTACTTTATTTTTGAATATTTTATTCATTCAATTATTTTTTAAGATTTAATGTTATTAAATCATACATTCAAATATAGATGAGAATGTGGTATGGATTCTGATTTTGATAGTGTTTTGTATGATTTTTAATTTTTTATGATACGATTTATGGTTTTAACTAGAGCAGTTTTATTATAAAGGCTATTGTCCCCCTTAAAGTCCAATACGTTTTTGACTGTGTTTTGTTTGTTAAAAATTGTGCAGGATATGAAACTTAAGTTTAGCATAATCACACGATAGAAATCAGTTTTTGAGTGTTTGCAAGTAATATATGCTTAAGATTTTCTTCTTGCTATCTTTATTGATGGATTATGCAAACATATATCACGAGTAGAGTATCATACTATCCTTAAATATCACCTCATGATTTCTTTATTCCCTATTGATGAGGTTTGTCATGTTTACCATAAGGCATGTTTGGATAACTTTGGGGAGCACGCGGTATATTGTATATAGCTTTCAAGCTTCAAATACATATACAACTTTGTTTGGAATGTTCATTTTGATCTTTTTAGGCACATCGAAATATATGTACAAAAAGAGACGCTTGTGAACTTTTTGGCCGACCCACAGGAGGGAAGATCGACTCTTACACTAGCGGATGTTATGGTGTATGGGTGGATAG
Source organism: Trifolium repens (assembly GCA_030408175.1). Taxonomy (NCBI): domain Eukaryota; kingdom Viridiplantae; phylum Streptophyta; class Magnoliopsida; order Fabales; family Fabaceae; genus Trifolium; species Trifolium repens. The sequence goes on from CP125841.1 coordinate 9,453,583, forward strand.
GAGGAAGACAGGCCTGTGTGGAGTTGACTGGGGTTTCACCACTTGTGGGATTAATGGCTGATGCTTTTACTATGGGACAAGCAGCTTTCAAAGCTGGTTCAAACAAAGTAGCTAAACATGAGAAATCTTGTTCTGACAATCAACATGCTTTTATACAATTTTTGTTTGATATTTTTGACTTTCTAGCATTAGAGGTCGTAAGTCTTTTGTAGGTTATGCATAACGATTGACTTTTCAATTTAAAAAGGGTTGTGGGGCAACTTATTTTTTGTTTACCTAGTGTAATTTTCCTATATTTATATGTATGGCAGGTCAAGATTCCAAAAACATCTTGTACTAGTATGAGCCAAAAATATTGATCTAATTATTCTATATGGGTTATCTAACAAAGAAGTTTAAGTCAGAACTATCAGCCATAGGTCCACTAGCAAACACATTTGAGGTGCCAGCCTCGAGTCTAAGAATGATTCAGAGTGAAAACATACCCATATGTCATTCCACCTCGACATCAGGACTCTAGATGCACCATGTTTCACCATTTCTAGCATCTAGAAGTGTATTTATATCAAGTAAGTACTAAAAGATCTCACTATTTTTTGTATTAAGGAAGCACCCAAAGAACATAGGTGTGCTCATCAATGTTGCGGAATTAGTTTTTTTTTAAACAAAAGAGAAAGCAAAGTTAAGAGAATCAAAGACATCTCAATTATGATGTTGTGGAATTAGGGTTATTTTTCAATAGTTGAACATATCTCTAACAAAAGTAAAGATAATAACAATTAGAAGTATATCTCTTTGGAATCACACTGAATGTGCTCATTTTCTATGTGCTAGCACACTATCTAACTTTGGCATCAATGTCTTTCGCAAGTACAACCCCTTCCTCTGCTTGAAGAAGAAATGTACAACCAATCGCGATGGATACAATATCAAGGATGGATGGATCTAGAAATTTTAATCCGTGTGACCAAAAACCATATGCTATTAATAGTTATACAATAATACATTAATATATAAACGATAAATCAATTACATCTTTATTGATGTCTAAAATATATCACCATTTATTGTCAACAAAAAGAAATTTACTGACCCCCAAATCAGATTAAACTGGTGGTGGAAATAAAAATAAAAAAATTCTGTGTTTAAGTTTTATATAATCATGGGAGTTTGAACCCATAATATTTATCTTCTCTGCACATAGTGTGTAAGTTTTACCGAGTATTTGATAAAAAAATTGAGAAGGTGTATTTTGAGAAAACGAAGTGAATTCTAACTCAATCCTAAGGGTATAAGAAAATATTTCCGCGTTTGCACAAAACAAGTGATTTATCTGGGTTTTTTTACAGCAAAGAAAGTAGAAAAGCTCTATTTTGAATTTACATTACAAGAATCAAAGGACACTAGAATCTATGCTAAATAAATCATCTCTAATGAATGTTGGAAGAGAATAAATTACAGGTTAATTTCTATAGTATCTTCTATTTTATGCAGCCACAAGTCACAGAACCATTGGCCGAGTTACATGCACTTTCACATGCAAAACAAATATAAATAGTACATCTATGTTTTACAAAAATATAAATGATTCAGGTTTTGGTATAAACGATAACAGACTCTCGCCAAATAATTCAAACACTGGTGGCAGCAATTGTCCTGCATCTATGTCATCCTTCCAAGCCTGAGCTAGAATGGAAGAGGAAGTGTTGTTTTCTTTGGATTGTTGACGACCCATTGTTGATGACACGCCGGCATTTGAATTAGAAACTCCCATCATGGGGGAAAATCCACTTGTTGACCCTTGCATGTTGTCAACTGACATAGAATTCATTGGCATCATAGTCCCAGTAACACCTGTGCAAATTTTCAAGGTTGTCAAATTATTAAGTTAACTCTTAAACTCTTGCAACTTTACAATTCTCGATCACAAAAACAAGTTAATTCGCATGTAAACTCTAACAAGATTAGTAAACTCTCGATTTACTAGTAGTTTACAAGTTTAAAATTTTTAGATTTATTTGACCTTATAATGGTCAATATTGTTCGAAATGTGGTCTAGTTATTCCTGTACTGTTGGTTTTAAAATGTAAAGTTTTGGTCAATATTATTTTATAACAAAATATTTATGCTTTACTGGAGATGAAATATTGATTATTGTTTGTTTTAATGATATTTATCTATGTTATTTGATATTAGGAAAACTCATACGGGATTACAAGTCGAGACTACGTTACTACGCAGGCTCCACAAGTTTGCCTATACTCTCAAGTTTAATGGCCTTGGCAAATTTCTTCAGTGGAGGTTGCTGCTGCATTAGATTGTTACAGTTGGATTTACGTTTACCTTCATTAATTGGAGATTAAAGATATAGCATTGCTATCAGAAGATTAACAACATACTTTGAAGGAGAGAAATGGATGGAGAAAAGTGTATGAAGAGGAAATGGATGAAGGAAAATCGATGGAGAGAGGTTGATGGAGAGAGATTGAAGGAGAGAAGTGGATGGATGGACAGAGGCCGATGGAGAGAGATGGATGGAGACAAACCGATGGGAGAGATGGATGGAGAGAAATCGATGGAGAGATGGATGGAGAGAGATTGAATAAGAGAAATGGATGGAGAGAAGTGTATGAAGAGAAAAATCAACGGAGAGATGGATGGAGACAAACGGATGGAGACAGTTTGATGGAGAGAGATTGAAGGAGAGAAATGGATGAAGAGTACGATGGAGAGAGGTCGATGGAGAGAGATGGATGGAGACAAACCGATGGAGAGAAGTGATAATAAAAAGGGTATTGCCGACTAATTTGTTTTATCGAAAATGTTTTCCATTCGCCATACCTTTTTAACACTTTTTTTTTTGGTAAGGAAGCTAAAAAAAAGGAAAGAAAACTAGAAAGAAAAACTATTCACGAAGAAATAAGGTTTCCATTGCATCATTCCTAAGAAGATCGCGGACGCCTTCTGGAGGAGAAGCATGAGTCAAGAAGTCGACATCTGATGTGGCTCCGAGTTTAACACTTTTAGTGTTTATTTCCTTTTAATATTAAAATTTAAAATATAGTTTAACTAAACAAAAATTATCCACTCCAGAGAAAAGGTTTAATGCTTCAAAAACATTTTATTTTACAAGTATTGATTGAAAAACGATAGTTATGCATCAAAATAAAGTCAAACCTGGCATTGCAATCATGGCTTTTCCATTGCCAATTGAAGTAGCACGAGTTGGAGGGGGAAGCAAACTGCTGAATCTTTTGACCTTTTCATGCATATTTTGGCCTACTGCACACTGAAAGGTTTATGACTTCGGTAATTAGGTAAAAGATGTTCAGTAAAAAACAAATATATTCATGCATAATCAAAACTAGGTGTGGTGCCACGTCATTCAATGAGAATTAAAAACATGTTGTCAAATTGAATGTGACAATTGGATAACCGTGTATTTTCTTTTTGGATTGTGTCAACATTAAACTCAATTACAAAAATTATTACTCACCAGCAAGGCTCCGTAGACTTGCCATGCTTCTTGCCTTTTTATTTCATTTTTTTGCTTCTCAAGTTGCATTTCTGGCTCAAGAAGATGCATATATGGCTCGAGATTTGGAAGTATAAGCAAGCGAACCTACTCAAAAGAAAGAGTTTTTACTTAACATGAGATGAAAACATAAGTTGGCATACAGAATTAGATGTTCTAAATCACAGCATAAAAGTCACCCATGAACTCCAAAGAAAAAAAGTTAAAGTTGCAAAGAGTAACGTGTTAACAACAGATGCATAAATTTGAGATAGTAACACCACATCAAGGATAGCATCATAAAAATAATGAGACCAATTTTACAACCACAAAATGTTATCTACCAGTCCATTCTGCTAGTATTAAAACACATGGGATTGAAGATATATACCAGTCTTGTTCCAAGAGCTGTTATTCCTTTAATTGCACCATAGTGTTGAGGTAGAGCTTTTGTAGGATCCAAGAAAGAATGAAGAAATGTCTTTGTCACACGCGGCTGAAGATTGTGATACATATGCCCAAATCTGTAAATTCAGACCAAGCACATAAATACTCAAAAAATATAAATGATGCATTCAAGCCTAGACTTTCTTACTTTTCTATAGTTTTAATTATGATAAAATTAATATTGCTCACAGACACAGAAGCAAATGACTATTTTTTTATTTTTGAATTGCAGAAGCAAATGACCCGTATTAGCCAGCATTTAACGTTAACCATATTGCACAGCATTTAACGTTAAATTTCGATTTAATGAAGTCATAAGAGATGAGAACTATCAAGTTAAATTATAATTAAATGAGTTCTGCTACATTTTATAATCTTATCATCCATAGAAAGAAGGTCCACACCTTTTGCATATCAAAGCAATAAGATTAGCACTAAAGTCCCTAAGCTCCCAGTGATTATCAGACAGTCTGTTTCCAATCCTTTTTGCAACAATGCAAGTAATGATAGGCGGCATCAATTGGTGTAACTGATAGAATTTGACAAAAAAAAAATTAGATATCAACTGAAACTCAAAAGACATGTATTAAACTTCAACCCTACAACGTCATGAGCATTGTCATAGAAGGCAATAATCATCTGAAGTTGATGAAATTTAGATGCAAAAACAATTAAAATAGCACCATACTTACATAAAGTTCTATATGTATGTGAGGATTTTGCAAAAGGCTCCGCACAAGGCGCATCAGGGCAGATAAAATATTTAAATTATTTAAATTCCGTGCCACCTGATATGACGAGGGGAAAAATATAAAAATGAGTGCTTAAAACTCTATTCCGCACCATTTATAAGAAGTTTAACCAAAAAAACATAACAGATATAAACTTGTCAATACCTCATCAGCAACAAAGCGTGTAAAATAAGGAACTAAAGGATGGAGTCCTGAGTCAGTTGCTAAGGTAACCAATGCTCTTCTAAAAGGAATGGAGCCAGGCTTATTCAAAATCAGCTCAATTATTTTTTCGTAGTAAAGCTGTAGAAGAAACAAAGCTCATTAATGTTGATCAGTAAATAAGAAAGAAACTACTTCAAAATAATGCATCCCATATGATGTGTATACCTGAAGCTCCGTCGTTATTATATGTTTAACTGGCAATTTGACATCAACAGGAAGCGCATCATCCTTATATTCAATTTGTCTTATCTCAGAGGAAGCTGCGTGTAACATAACCCAAGCAAAATTGTCAATTGTTGGAAAATCAAACTTTCTAATCATACAGCTTGTGTTAACTTGAGCGAAATAAAAAGGAGTGAAATCATGTGGATGATAAATACAAAACGCACGCTAGTTATAATCTTCAATACTATAGCAGGTAGGATTAATAGGCAGAAATCAACATTGATAATATGAACTATGCAATGATGTTTGTTGAACATAATATACTCAGGAGCACTAAATCTACAAATTTACCTTCAAATGGAGCATTTTCAGGAATTGCAGGCTGCACACCTTCAATAGCCAACCAATGACTGGTAATTGATGTATCAAGGGGTGCTTTTGGTAAAGGAGCTTCAACCAGCTATTCAAATCAAGAAAAATGGTAAGGATATCATATCAAGTAATAATTCTTCAACTATTTCAATTAGAACAAAATGTCTAGGAGTACCTACAAAACTCTTACATCTTTAATATCCACATCCTTGTCATCAATGTAGAACAAATCCTTGTGCCCAGAAGCTCTTTTGAACCGCGGAGGATCATTAGAGGCAAAACCATATATCGGCTGATACATAAATACAAGCATAAGAAAAAAATGAAACAAAAACAATAAATCAACAACTAAGCCTTATCCCACTAGGTATGATAAACGTCATAATATTTTATCATATACAACGTTTATCGGCTAATACATAAGATAAATGGAAACATAAACAACACAATCAAATCAAAGATACAAACTAATACAAGATTTAGCTCAAACAGGAACTAAAACAGGCATTAGCTCAAACATAAACCAAGGCCCTGTTTACTTTGTGAAAACTTTCTCCATTTTCATTTCTTAAAAATTGTGTGCACTTTTTGAAGATACTAGACTCTTGAAGCAAACAATTGTGTGCACTTTTTGGAAACAGTGAAAATACCAAAAGATTGTTTTCACTATTTCTAAAAATGCACCATCTCTAACTAGCATTTCATCTTTCCTCCATCTTAATGGTAGTCCCACATCTTCTCATTGTTTTGAAAATGAACAGAGAATCTTTTCACAAAGTAAGCAGGACCTAAAAATCCCAATTAGGTAATTACGTTGGTGAGCTACAACAAGACACTGAGTAAGAGTTTAAATAAAAACCCACAGCCACGTAGCGAAAACTACAACTAAAAAAGAAGATCAGAAAATTGATGGCACCTTGAAAAACAATCCTATCAAATAAAAATTTAAGCAAACACGTGAAAAGTAAAGCAGAGTTTAAATAAAAACCCACAGCCACGTAGCGAAAACTACAACAGTAACGAGGCATCACCGGCCACAATTTTACGCAATAAAGGCAGCAACATAACAATGTTTTATGTTGCTGAAACAGCAACAGGATCGAGGCCTCATTGGCCGCAATTCTCCGCAATAAATGCCAACGACATCAATCTAATCCTCGACATGATCAAAACCGTTCCACATCCACTATTTAAAACCCTAAAGCAAAGTAAAGCAAAGCAAAGCAAAACAAAATTACCTCTAAATTTCTCAATGCAAGTGCAGCATCAACATCATCAGCAGTAAGAAAAGTTCTCCTTCCATGACGCATACATTTAATCGATTCCTATAAATAAAATTAAAAAACAAACACAAGGGATTAAAATTAAAATTGAAGATTCAAAATTGAAAATTGGGGAAAAGGGATTACTTACTTACCTGCATGATTTCACGAATGCGATATTCAAGATCGGGTGCAAGAGCAAGGGCAACATCGGAAGATAAATTAGTGATGCCAATGGTTTGTGCAATAACTTCAATTGTTTCTTTTGGAATCACACTCATCTTGTCTTGTATTATTTATTTAAAAAGAAAGAATCTTTAAGAAGTTGAATCAAAGTTAGGGTTTTGGATTTGGTATTGAATGAATTGAATTGAAGTGTTGTTGGAAGAATGGAGTATTAGGTTTTCCCACGCTGGGAAGGGAAAAGTGAAGTCAATTTTGTATTGTTGTGTGATGTTATGTTGTAATCTAAGTTAGTTGCATTGCAATCTTGGTACTTTGTTTGTAGTATTGCAATCTATCAGTGTTACTGTCAGACAATACGAGTTTAATTTACACGTAATATAAAAAATATATTTAAATATATAAACCAAATCTGAATTTTATTTTATTTTTGAGTTTAATTGATATGCATTGACGATGTAAAATAATTTTCAAAATTAATTTATTTTACACCGTCATCCAATAAAAAACCACCAATCTTCCATGTCATATGAAAAAGTGAGGTAAAGTGGGGTGACGTGGCGGAATACATGGTTGTCGTTGGTTGAGAGTGTAAAATTATTTTACATTGTCGGTGCATACAAATTAAATCCTTTATTTTTTTATAACAAAATCAGAAAAAATTCTGAAAAATAATGATTATAACATACAAGTTTTTCAAAATTAATTAGGACTACTATATATAAACAATTCGATTGATTATTTTACATGGTCACTAAATCAAATTCCAATTTGATGAATATATAATAGATACGAATTGGGGTGACTTGGCGAGTTACAAAATTGTTATTGATTTACAGTGCAAAATTGTTTTATATTATCGATTTTTTCAATATATAAATGAGTTTAAAGATTATGCAATGTAAATGCAAATTAACTTTACACTAGCATCCAATAATTTTTTTTGTCAAGGAGTTTAGTGGCTAGAAATCTCACTTTTAAGGTGGATAAGTGGGATGATCGGAGTTCGAATCCCGACCCCTGCATATATAAACAATGTCCTAACAATTAAGCTAAGCTCAACAAGAGAAGAGAGAATGTGAGATATTTTAATTAAAAGAAGTATAAAATTACTTTATCACCCTTATTATAAGAGTATTTTGATATTGTCCGTTTAGTTGTGTTCCCTATGGAATTCTTGCGTCCCAATGGCTACTTTGCCATGATTTCCAAATGCTACAAATTCAAGCATCTACATCAACGTGAAAATTCACTGTAGTTTTGAGAAAAATAACAGTACTAAAACGGTTGATTCAAATTTTAAGCAAGTACTCCAAATTTCTCACTTGTGGAGGAGGGGTAAAATTAGCTTATGAGAGATTTTGTTCTCTCCCTTTTCCTCCCTTCAAAAAAAAAATAAACCAAACGGCTAAAATTTAAATAAGTCATCCCCATAATTTTCCTCTAACCACACAGGTTGTAAGTTTAACCTGAAAGCATTTATCTCTTGGGAATTATTCTTGATAGTATGTTTCCTCAAAATCAGAAAATACAACAAATAGCTCATTTTTTCGTCAAAAAAAAACAAATAGCTCATTTACATTTTTTATGATTGATTCACACTCATAAGTTGTTTGTTTCACTAATAAATTCTATTTTCATTGATAGTTAAATGATTTATAAAGTAAAACATATATATATATATATATATATATATATATATATATATATATATATATATATACTTTTACCACATTATGAATCAATTTGAGAATAAAATTGAAAATTTAATAAATTTATTTTTGTCTGTAGCCAGAGTTGTAAATAAAAATAATACATTAATATAATTGTAAAAAAAAAAATTTAAAAAAGTGCATTTTTGTATTTAGAACCCGCACCAGACCAGAACTTTGAATATATGCTATTCAAGCAGCATTTTATGTCAAAGGTTCATAATTAAAAAAAGGTGACAAATGACAATGTATTATGTATGGCATATATAGTCTATTCTCTTCCCACTCAACAATAGGCAACTTAAGGCATCATCGCAAGACGCAAGTCACATATACTTTCATATACTTTAACAAACAAACAAACAAAAAAGAGATCAACACTTAAAATAGATCTGACAATTACAAATCATAGCCTTCAAAGACCTCAATAAATTTCATGTCATTGCAAAGTACCAAGAACAATCAAAGAAACCTGGTTATATATGATATATTTCAAGGCACACATTCAGAAACATAAACTTGAGGAACAAGTTTGCAAGATAGGTATTTTTACAAATATTTGACCAGAAGCCATATCACAACAACCAAAACCACTATACCAATCACCGATAATAGCATGCACAAGCATGAGCAACCACCTTTTGTGCGTTTGTTTAAAACTGCTAAGTTCTTCTGCACTCTCTGTTATCATCACAACAGAAACAAAAAAAGTTAGTTGCAAGCAAATCTTACTATATTAACATATCTCAATTCAAGAATTAAAACTTCAAGGGAAAAAGATAACTTAATTATTCGAAAAATATATTAGAAGCTTTAAAAAATTAACGCATCACCACCTAGCCAAAAAAGTTAAAAACAATTACACATGTTCTCTTTCAAAAAGCCTCCACAGATATTAGCAACAGATCCACATATGAAGTATAAATTTTTTCCCAAATAAATGTTTCTACTTAAAAATACTGTACCGCAATAAAGACCAACCAACCAAAAATATTGTGCATCTATTTGAAATTCTAAATCGATGAGTACTTAGGGTATCTTAATTCATAGACAAAATACCTACCAGATTTAAGAATTAAGAATCAAGGAACTTGGACACTAAGAAAACAAACACTATAGAATTCAAAGAAGATTTTACATGATGTAGACTAATTAAGCATATTGTAATCTTTTCCAATCTCAAAATGTTTATTTTTCATATATTCCTAAACAAGAATTATGGTCCCTATATACAAAAGTTGTGGCAAGAGTTTTACCCTCAGCCGAGAATCTGTAACATCTACATGTTCGTCCAAGTCATCCTAGCAGGAAAAAAAATTCAATTTTCATAAGGTTAGAAACATGGACCACAAAATATTACCAAAGAAAATTAATATAGGAGGGGAACATACAATGAGCCTAGTGTGTAGACTAAGCTCTTCATTCACTGCCAATGCAATATGTTTTGTACTTAATACTGTCTCCTCCAATTTCTCAAGGCCCTCATCTTGCTCTGCTCCAAAAAAGGCTTCCAAAATCAATATCCAAAGCACAAACTACAAGTTATATATTTCAATGTTCACACAATTTAAAATTAAGTTACCTTTCATAACTTGCCGTTGCAGACCAACAAGTCCATTGTTATCCATGCCAACACTTCTGCTCATTGCATCTGGCTTAATTTCTGGCCCAAGCAAACTATCCCTATTTGCAAAGTTTGACATGTTCAACGTTGAAGCCATTTGGTTAACCTTTGACCTCAAATTTGCAAGGCTGTCTTTGCGACGATTCATCTCCTTCTCAGACCTGTTCATTATTGACAAAGAAACATGTAATGCATTACATCACACACCTTCGCAACTCAAAAGAAGACGTTGACACTTATATTGATATCATATTTTCTTATCAGTATATCACAAAAGATTTACATTACAAATTTACAATGATAAGAAATTCTAAGAAGGAGATAGATCAGGAGGATTCCACAAACATTTTTTCAAATTAAAAAGCATCATATTACTACAGAACATTGCGCTCAGGTCATCATTGCTCTGCTGTAATAGCACAATTCTTTTATAATCGGGCAAAATACTCACTTTACAGGGAGCTTTGACAAAAGGGATTGCAAGCTATCCAGTCTGGTCCCCAATATTGTGATCTTCCTTCTTATAGCAGATGCATGACGCTGTGTTTCTGGTCCAGATGAAGGATATGAATTATGTTCGGAAATCATGCCAGTGATATCATCAGCAAGTTTCATTGCTTCATTATATTCCTTCATCCATGAGTCTGAAGAAGATGCCATTTGCCTGAAATTAGTTGGCAAAAAAAATGAGTGCCAAATTATGGGAATTATATAGAAGAAATAGTCAACAGAACAGAAGTTGCACATTTGTACTTGTTAGATTTACATTGAACGACACTAAAATGAAACAAAAGATAAAGAACTTTTCCAAATATCCTGAGAAGGTTTTTTCGCTGTTGAAGAAACCTATTAAGTGAGAGGAAAATTACAAAGCTAGGACGACATGGCTGTTAGCTACTTACATAGAGGGGAGAAAAAGATATTCTAACCAACTAGAAACCAATGGCTAACAAAAGAGCCAAACCCCTAAAAATCTCACCCTGATTTCTTGTCTTCAATTTTCACCCAAACAAGGAACAAATAGAAGATATTCAAGACAATTTAACAAGGGTATAAAACAAGAGCCAAACTTTCTCTATCAATATGTTTAAATCTCATGCTTGCTCAAACATTCAAATGATTAGTATTTTAGTAATACCAACACACCAGTTCTATTAAAGCTTGAAATAAATTTAGAACATTCTCCTCCAATATACTATATATATTCACAAGTATCGACCTCTTAACCCAGAAATCCGTACGAATTATTGCCTCAACAACAAATTCCTCCTTCGCCTATTTAAATCCACACCACAATAGCGATGAACCACAAAGTGAAAGAAACATTACAAAATGATCACACAACACAAACAATGAAAAATCACAAAACTCCTACCCATCATGAAATCACCAAAAAATCAAGCATCTTTAACATCAAAATCAATCACAAAACACATAATTCCCCAAAAACACGAAATTGAGAAAAACTGAAGTCCATCCAGCAGCTTAAGAATTACAATTCAGATCGAAAAACAAAAAACAAATCAAATAAAGGAACCGATCGTAAAGAGGAATGAAATCTTACCTGCTGATTTAGGAGAAATTAACTTTCTCTGAATTAGGGTTTGGTAATTGATATTAACGAGGAACTTTGATGAGATTGATCGATACGATGTCGTTAAAGGACGGTAGAAAAGTGTGGATAGTAGCGTAACGGTGGCAGCACCGTATGAGGCTTTCGTCGTTTACGAAATCTGGGAAACGGAAAAAGTTTATGTTGAACGCAGCGTCGTTTATTGCGCTACGTCTACGCGGGTTATTTTGTTTTGTCGTTGTGTGTTGTGTGTGTATTTCTGTGACAGGTAAAAAAGTGACACTTGCTTGATTTTTCTATCTTTATACGGTTTTCAAATTCAATTATCTTTTCTTGTGTATATTTGTTTTCAAATTCTTTTATCTTTTATTATTCACATTATTTAATATCAAAATCACTAATTTTTTAATCTATAATAAACGGACCAATTTTTATACGAATTTTAAACCGATCAACTAAACCAAAGCAAATTGATTAGTTCGGTTTTACTTATAAAAAATATTATTAATTCAAATTGTTTTTGACTGAAAATCGGTCTAAACAGGACTGACTGATTACACCCCTTTTTGGCATCTAAAAGTCATCAGAAATTTTATTTTTTTAGAAAATTGATCATTGAGCCTAGTGTAAATTATATATCTCTTAGTTCATTTCTCTTTCTTTTTAAAGATTTTTATGTCTTTTATTCGGTGTGATTCCAATTATTAAGTTTGATTGAGTAATCTAACTCTAGAGCCAAATCAAGTTGTCGGTGAATGTTAATCGAGCCGAGTTCGATCTAAAAAAAATTATGGTAGACTCAAGTTGTGTTTTAAGCTTATCCAATTTTTATCAAAAATGAATTGAGTGAGGTTAAGTTAGCTCGAATCATTTTCAACCCTAAGTTTGACACATATACATTGTAATTTTTATCAGAGACAAGTTTCAATATTTAAATAATGAGATATGATTGAATATATGTCACCCCCAAGGATGGATCTTCTCCAATGAGATTTTCACTGGAGGCAGTGTAGCGTTAATCCAAGCCTTCAAATATTTTTTTAATAATATGAACAATAATCTACAACAAATGAAAGAGTGGTTGAGATGCCACTTGTGAAGAGTGCACTACTGGTAATCTTTTCTTTTCTCACCCCACAACTTCGATGTGTATGTTATTTATAAGGGTTTCATGCTGGCCAAAGATTTGAGTATTGATGGTCCCAAGTTTAATAGCATATTTATGCTATATTAATCCAAGATACAAAAAAGTTACTATTTCATACCAATGTTTCTCTTTATCGCAACTTAGAAAGAGGGATCAATGTGCAGGTTTCTTCTCTAAACTTGGAGTCTGCTCAGATGCCGACTTCTTGACTCATGCTTCTCCACCGAAAGGCGTTCGTGATATTCTTAAGAATGATGCAATGGAGATCTTCTTTCTTCGTGAATAGTTTTCCCTTTTAGTTCTATTTTTTCTTTTTCTTTTTAACTTCCTTACTAAAAAAAATCGATCCGGGCTCTAATATACTCCATCCGTTCCTTTTTACTTGTCTTTTTATAATAGTAACACTAAATTAAGAAAGTGTATTTTTGCACCTTATCTTCCTATTATACCTTAGTTTTAATCCACCAATAAATTCATATTTTTTTGCACACATTTTCTCTTCCCAATAAATTTAATATATTATGTAAAAAAAACAATTTAAACAAAATATTTAGTTTTCCAAATATATAGTATTAATTAATTTTATTGAAAAATATCATAGTGATTAACAAATGATATAATTGACAAATTGTACCGTTAAAATATTAAAAAAGACAATTAAATAGAAACGCTAAATCTGACAAAAAAAGGGCAAGTAAAAAGGAACGGAGAGAGTAGTATTTAAGACAATTGATTTTGCTATTTAAAAGTGGTTAGTGGCGCAATTTGTTACTCGTTTCAAGTAATCATTTTATATGGAGTAATCATTTTTTTTTTTGGAAAATACTAAACAGTGCTCTGGGTACTGTTTAAGAAGCAAATATAATAATATAGTATTGGAGTTTGTGCAGTCAACTCCTCAAAAGTGTAAAAAAGTATCATTTCTAATATAAATCTTTCTTCTTTTGTTATCCTTAACCAGTGTTAGGGCTAGGGATGACTATGGTTTTGTTTTGGAGAAAAACTGAACCGAACTGAACCAAACTGTTTTCAAAATTTAGAATAACCGAATTGAACTGAACTGTTTGTCTTTAAAGCTGAACCGAACCGAACCGAACTGTTAAAGTGGTTCGGTTTTATGGTTTTAAACCAAACCATAACTAAATTTTCACTAAACCATTAAACTGAACTGAACTGTTAATCATGAACTGAACTGAACTGTTTCAGTTTGATTTCAAAACTGTTGGTTATGGTTCAATTTTTTTTGCTCGGTTCAGTTTAATTTAACAGTTCAGTTTGGTTGTTTGGTTTTTTTGCCCACCCTTAGTTGGGGCATCGGTTAGCATGATTTTATTTTTATTTTTTACAACAATTGTCTCATCTTCTTAAAAGTTAAAATTGTTGGGAGCATATCTTAACACGATACTAATTGATTTGTGCCATCTTAACACAAACCCAACACATCACACATCTAAAAAAACAAATAAAATCTAAATTCCAACACCAACCGATTCCTCCTACCTAGTCTCCATTCATAGTTACCTGTCCTCAGATTCCACAAACAAATCTCCAACAACACTTTCAACAATAACAACCAATCCAATCCAACCCTTTATGTTTCATCACATGATGGGTATCTCAAAAATTTCATCTTTCACTCTCAAACAATTAAAAACCCATATTATTGTCAAGATTCAAAGTTGTTAACTTTATCACTCTCACAACCCTCTTTCCAAAAATTCATGACACCCTTTAATTTTTTCTTTCTATTATACTTTCTATTGATTCCAACAAGTGGTTATTTCCAACCACTTGAAGATGATGGGTTCATCTCTGGTGTTATATCTAATAAGGGTCTTGATTTTGCTAAGGATTTGTTGATAGAGAAAGGTATTGAAACTATTGTTCTTCTTAAGTTGCCTGAGATTGAGAATACTGCACAAGTTCCACTTGTTGGAAATGCTAAGGTTGTTCTTTCTGATATTACAATTAAGGATGTTCAAGTTAATTCTTCTTCTGTTATGATTGGAGAGAGTGGTATAGTTATAGTTGTTTCTGGTGCTACTGTTGATTTGAGTATGAAGTGGAAGTATACTGTGAGTTCTTGGTTGATTCCAATTGGAATTACTGATCATGGGACTGCTTCAATTAAGGTATGGAATTGAAATTTTACTAATATGAAACATGGATACAGACGCGGACTCAACATTTGATACGTAGACATCGATAATAAATTGAGAAAATATAAGTGATTATATATAATCACAAGTGTTAGTTTAGTGTCCTATTGGTATCCAATACCGACATGTGTCGAACATTGGAACATGCCTTTAATGTGAATTGTCGATACTACAATGTCATGTTTATACTAGCTTTTAATCTTTTTCTATAGCTGAGTTTTGTTTTTTTTTTGTTTTGTTTTTTATAGGTAAATGTTACTAAGTTAGTGGTTATGTTAGTTTCAAGGTTTGAACTTTGATGCTCTTAATTAAAACACTTAAAAAACGTTCCTTAGCTTACCAATAAAGTCTGACCAAGAATTGTTCCCACTAGAAATCAAACTCGGGTTCTCCCAAACAATTTGTTATAGAGGGAATTCATTGACCACTCAGGCCCAATGTCTTGGTTACTTGGGATCAGAGTTTTGTTGAAATTGTAGTTTAATTAGTTATGTTATGGTTTGATTATGAAGGTTTGTTTTTATAACAAATACACATGTTTTCCTAAAGTTTATTATATTTGTCAAAATTAGTTAACTTGGTTGTCCTAGGAAATTATGGAGAAGGAGATTAGAATGGAATTTTACTTTTTGCAATTGGAATTAAAATCAATTTGGTAAAACTTAGGCAATTCTTATAACTAGTGAGTGGATTTGAAATTTTGAATTATAGCTGTCATTTGTCAAGTTCATGGGATTAAGTAAAAAAGTATCTTGATTACTTTGCACTGTATACAAAATGAAACATTCATAATTCATAATTCATAATCATGTGCATGTAAGTTGAATTGAATATAAATTTCAAAAGGAAGAATGAAGAATATCTACCCTTGTTTCTTGCTCTTTGGAAACACTCAGTTGTGTTGTGCCATGTTTGGAAGGTTGAAGGCATGCAAGTGGGACTTACATTAAATTTAAAGAACCAAGAAGGAGGTCTTAAGTTGAGTCTCTTAGATCATGGATGCTATGTGGGCGATTTATATATAAAGTTGAACGGTGGGGCAGCTTGGCTTTACCAAGTGTAAGCTATCTTCTTAAGCCATGTTTCTGATAAATGGTACTACCTCCGGTCTTTAATATAAGAGAAAGTTATAGGTCAGATACATTAATTATTCAATGTATCTGAAAAGTAAATTTTCTCTTATATTAAGAACCAAAGGGAGTACTATTCATATGTTCTTGCATAGAAAACTATAATACCAAATCTATATTTGAATTTTTTTGGATACTATTTTGTTCTGTATTCAAGTGTGCCATGAAACCATAAGAGTAGAAAAAAAGTAGTTTCCATTAATACAATCATTTTTCTTCAATGATGTTATCAACCCGTCTCACATAAATGAGGGTCTGTTTTGATTGACTTATTTGAGCTTACCTACTAACAAAAGCATTTGTCTAAGACTATTTGGTAGAGCTTCTGAAAACAACTCATGACATGTTCATAAGCTGTTTTTAGCTTATTTCCATAAGCTCTCCATGATAACTTATGAAAAAAACTTATAGTTTATATTAAAACAATTTGACTTTTTTAATCTTTAATTATAGAAACAACTTATACATAAGCAGTTAAATGATAAGCGCTTATAGTATATCATAACAGGGTCTAAATTTAATGATGTTATGCCATTAACTTCTGTATGCTGGTTTCAGGCTAATAGATGCTTTTCAAGAGAATATAGCATCTTCAGTGGAAGATGGCATTTCAGATAAAATAAAAGAAGGGATAGAAAAGCTTGATAATTCTTTGCAAACTCTTCCTAAGCAAATCGCACTAGACAAAACTGCTGCACTAAATGTTTCTTTTGTTGGCAATCCCGTGTTGACTAATTCCTCTCTTGCAATTGCAATTAATGGTTTATTCACAAGTGAAATTTTAGTACCTCAAAATTACAAGAAAGGATTTGAGGTTTCTTCTGCCTGTGGTGGTTTACCAAAAATGATAAAAGTTTCGATACATGAAAATGTATTAAAATCTGCTTCTCTAGTTTACTTCAACGTAAGTTTCTATAAGTCTTACTTCTTTCATATGCCTTAATCCAATGACAGGTATCTTGTCTATGTTTCTAATTATTTTGAATAATTGGATAAGAACGTGTCAGAATAATGTTGATTCGGTTATATAGACTGATTGGATAACTTCATTACTGTCCCAGTTCAAGCATTTAAGTTGGATGATTTTATATAGTTTGTGTTGTTTTTGGGCTCAGGCAGGTAAAATGCAAATGATTATCGATGAACTACCCGATCAAAACCTTCTGAACACTGCTGAATGGAGATTTATAGTTCCTCAATTATACAAGCGATATCCAAACGATGACATGCAGATTAATGTCTCTGTATCTTCTCCGCCAGTTATACAAGTGGGCTACCAAGATATTGGTGCTACTCTTTCTGTAGATATAACAATTGATGTTCTTGAAGGCGGCGAAGCCATTCCTGTTGCATGTATATCAGTGGTAGGTTTGATGAAATCTATGAGTGAAAACTAGTGTGCTCAAGTAGATTGTTAACAACTGATGTAGCTCTGTTTGGATGACCAACAAAATTAACTGCTTATAGCATAAAGTGCTTATGTATGAGATATTTCTTATATAAACTACAAGTGGTTTTTATAAGCTATCTTCAAGAGTTTATGGAAATAAGCTGAAAACAGCTTATGGACATGCCATGAGTTGTTTACATAAGCTCTCTCAAACAATCTAACTAGTGCTTATGTCAGTCGATAGACTCAAATAAGTTAATCCAAACAGGCTTGAAGTAGCTATATCATCTAGAGTACTTCTTTTCAACATTTGGATTAAGCTATTGAACATCCATTCTCTTGTATTCACATTGTCTTGTACAAAACATGCACATGATTCAATCTATAGACTAATGTATCAAATTATTAATGATTTTTCTGTCTTAGCGTGTCGATGATCTCATTTATCATTTTGTGTAGCCATGATCATTATTCTGCATAACGCGATCCATCGTTCTTGCTTATGCTGCAGGATGTTAGTGCTTCATGTGGTGTGGAAATTTTAGGAAACAACATTGCTGGTAGACTTACATTACAAAAATTTTCTGCATACTTGAAATGGAGCAAAATAGGAAAACTGCACATACATCTTATTCAGGTAAATCTGAATATAAGTATTAGTTTTTTCATCTTGCTACCTTGTATGTGTTCTATTAAAAATTGTATTAAACTGAACCATTGGATCCGAGTTTCAGTTATAATTATTCATTGATTTACCATAATAATTGATAGCGGCATAAAATCCTTGATTTTAGTCAAAATGAATTGAGGATGTGGCTCGCTTGTTAACTGCGTCCACTAGATTACTGGTCTTGAATTACAGTGAAGTTTATGTTCAAAGGTGCTAGGTTTATGTTCGTTGTTTATTTTCACCATACCATTTCATATGTAGTGCCAAATCTTCAAATTGAAGGCATGTCAAATATATGACAAGTGTTGGAGTCAGATACTGACACAACAGCTGCACACGTGGTTTGATACAATTTTTATTTTTTCAAATTATTATCGGTGTCGACGTATCAGTGTCAGTGCCTCTGTTACTGCTTCATACACATTTCATTCTACATAGTTTTGCCCTTATCCTTCATGTATGATCTTGAGGGCGAGTCATGGCACAACAATAAGGTTGCTGCTTTATGATCTTGAGGTTATGGGTGCAAATCACGGTAGCAGCCTTTCCGCTAATAGGGGTAAGGCTACCCTTCCCAGACCCGACCTTCTGTGCACTAGGCTTCCCTTTTTTTCCTTTTTATTTATTTTTTATGTAGTATCTATTTTTGAATATGTGATTGGTATGCCTTAATAATTTTCTATCTAACCAACGAGAATCTTACATTTCACCTCTGTCGATATTTGCAGTCACTGATATCAAGCGTCCTCAAAACAGTTGTCCTACCATACTTGAACCTCCAATTAAAGAATGGATTCCCATTGCCAACTATTGAAGGTTATGGATTTCAGAATACCATTATCTTGTACAATTATCCATGGATTTCAGTGTGTAGTGATGTTTCCTTTATAGACGAAGACTACTATCTTATTCAACATTCAACTTATGTATCATAAATTAAAGAATTTTTCTGCTGCATTTTCTGTGGTAAGATATCTGTAAAGTATGAAGAATGTGTATGATGTATGTAGAAATAAGAAAGTATGAGATGGGATAGTTCATAAATTGGTTTCAGACCTGACCCTCAAATTCGATTTACATGCTTATGTGATGATCCTTATTCACTAGTTGAAAACATTCCCACACAAACATTACAAATTGTAAAAAAAATAACTGCCTAAAAGTACATTCCAATGATTTAAAACTCCACTTGTACAAATGAAAATCACTAGACCCCATTTTCACCAAGAACCAAAGTCTTGATTTTGATTAGCGACGCAGTAACATTTGCCAAACTAATTCTTGCTTCAGGTGAATATTCGCAACAATTTAGGGCTAAACCAAAAATAGATGACATGTGAGTCAATATGCCATTGGTTTGTTCCCCATTCTTTTGGAATAAATTAGAATCTAGGACCTCCATAATCGAATTAGGCATTGATTCACTGATCCATGTTTTCAAACTTAGTTCTGCAACAAACATATCATCCGTTGGTTTTCTTCTTGTGAAAATTTCCATTAGCATAATTCCATAGCTGTACACATCTCCTTTGATAGAAACAATTCCCTTAGATCCATACTCTGCATGTTAATACTATTAGTTATCAAGTTAATAATTATCAACACCCTTTTTTTTTCCTTGTCAAAAAGAGAAATGAGTTGATATTACCACTCTTTCTTAATTATAAAGTACAAATATATTTTTGGAGTTATAAATGTAAATCAGATACATCAATTATTCAATGAACTTAAAAACTGAATTTTACTTAGGGTCCATTTGACCTGCAAAATATAAGTACTTCTAGGCAGAATAGTACAGGACATAACGGCACATGGCAAACGCACACCCTTAAAATATGCATTGGAGGGAGTAACATTTATTGTAGTATTTTTTAGACAAAATCAGATAGATTGATTAGGACTAAAAACAAGGATGAAAATGTTAAGTAAAAGAGAATATATGACCTGGTGCAAGGTATCCAATAGTAGCCAAAGTCTGTGTATGAGTTTTAGATTGTCCTTCATCCATGAGCTTAGCAATACCAAAATCCTTCTAACTACACAAATGCAACCCAACTTTGGGGTACATTTTGCGACGTGTCATCACCACAGCTCTCTAGAGCAAAATCCTATGTGTACAACATGCCAAAATTCATACTTCTTTTGGTAATTATTTGAAATAGTTTTCCCGCCCTCCCTTTTGCACTTGGCTGGACCGAAAAATACACAGCCCAATGGTTTTTTGATCCAAAAGCCCAGTCCGTTTAGACCATGTATCTCTAGGCAACAAAAAAAAAACACTTTGGTTCAGAAGCATGCTTGAGCTGTCGCTATCGTTCTTTGCAATGGATCAGCGAAGACTTCCTATTTTGGCTAACAAAACTTGGCCTCAGTTTTTCCCAACCCTAAACCAATCTCTAATTCATGCAATTTCTGATTCTCGGTCAAGCTTCGTGGGATGGAGCAAAACCCCTAATGCTTATATAAATTCAAATCTTCTTCTAATTTATGCTAATAATTTGTTGTCTTTACATGAACCTTTACCCAATACTTAAAATATATCTATTTCAGTGTTTGTTTCTTTGATTTCTTTGCAGATTGTGAAGAGATATATATCAAGATTCGTTTTGGCTCCAACATTATCAACTTCCAACACAAATGGGATGGTAAGATCGATTTCAAAGTTCAAAATTTCCCGCCTTCAGTTTCAATTGATTTTTTAATTTACTAATAAAATTAGGGTTGCAGGTTAGTAGTATATAAAGGGATGTTGGTCCTCAGAACAACTTGCACCGCAGCAGTTGAGTTTGCTTGCTTTTCTTTCCTCTCTTTTATTTATTGCTTTATACATTTTAATATTCAAAATGGCTATGTTTGTGCCAAATGAAAATCATTTTACAAAGCTTAATGACATCGATTCTGATAAGGCTTCTTATAATGTTAGAGTTAAAATATTAAGATTGTGGGAAGTTTCTGATTTTAATCGTGCTAACAGTCCTTTTTCTATTGAAATGGTTTTAATGGATTCTGAGGGAGGGAGGATTCATGCAACTATTAAGAAAACATTAATTTACAAATTTAAGGATAGCTTAGTTGAAGGGAATGTTTATGGTTTTGACAATGTTGGAGTTTCAACTAATGGTGGAGCTTACCGCAGTACTCATCATCGTTATAAGTTGAATTTTCAGTTTTCTTCAATGGTACAAAAGCTTTCTAATGTTGATATTAAAGGATCTGGGTTTAACTTTGTACCTATTTCTGAAGTTGTTGGAGGTTCTTATGACACTGATTATTTAGTTGGTAAGAAATTATTTATTTATCTACTAATCTAATAGTTGTTAGCCTCCATTCTAATATGTTATCAAATGTTATTTCAGATGTTATTGGCATTTTGACTGGTGTTGGAACTGAGCGTGAAGTCACAAACCAAAATGGAAGCACCACTAAGTTGAATGTGATTGCTTTAGAGGCTGAAGGGTAATAAATATTTATAATAAAGTTATTTTTATATAACTATGTGTTCATTATGGAGTTCCAGAAAATGTTATTATTTAAATATTAAAGATTATGACATAAGTCAACTAATGTTCCATGTTATGTTAGGCATAAGTTGCAGTGTACTTTGTTTGGACCCTATGTTGATGAGTTGAATGCTTTTATTGGTTCTGGTGACTACAACAATGCTATTGTTGTTCTTCAATTTGCCAAGGCTAAGCCATTTCAAGGTTGTATGTCCATAAATGTTTTCTTTCTGTCTCCCCTATTTATAAATCCCTTTTCTGATTTTTTTTTTATATTTTCTTTGTAGACAAGATACACATACAAAACTGTTTGAACTGTAGCAAGTTGTACTTTAACCCTAACTGCCCAGAAAGTGCAGTCTTGAGGCAAAGGTGTGACATAATATTGTTTTGTATATTAAGACATGGTTTATGTGCACTGCTTTTAATACTGACTTTTTTACAAAACTTTTCATTAGCTTGCCTGAAAGTGTAGAAAATCCTTCTCCAATCACTCTTACTCAAATCCAGATGGAGCCTGTTGTTAGCCCAATGGATGAGTTTGTATTCAACACACCAAGAATCACTTTGCAAGAACTTAAAGATTCTACAACTGTAAGACTTTGTTTATAGTTTGAAATACTTAACCTTATATATATAACCTTACTATACATAACTTATAATTCCATTGCTTTCTTTATAGGAATCACTTCATGTTGTATGTGCTACTGTCAAGAAAATATTGAATCCAGATTGTTTTTGGTATACTGCCTGTGTTTGTAACAAATCTGTGATACCTGATTCAAACATGTTTTTTTGTGAAAAATGCAACAAGCATGTGGTTAAGGTTTACCCAAGGTGAATATCAGATTTAACATTTATTAATTTTATTTTCTTTTATACTCCTACTGAATGTGTGTTAACAATACTCTTATATTTTGAAGGTATTGTATGAAGGTCAGAGTTATGGACCACACAGATTCTGCCAGTTTTGTGATATTTGACAGAGATGCAGCTTCATTGTTCAACATGAGTTGTGCAGAGATGTTAAATGAAACTCAAAGGGTAAAAGTACAATATAAAAAGCATTATTATATTTTTATTCCCTTAATGTTATAACTAATTATATCTTTTGTTTTTTTAGAACGGCACTGTTGGAGTTATTCCACCTCAAATTTCAAAGCTTCTTGACATGAATTTGTTGTTCAAGGTTGAGACAAAACCTTCAACAAATCCTAGGTTTGAGCAAACTTTTAGGGTTAGAAAAATTTGCACTGATTCTGCCATCATTAAGACATTCAAGGACAAGTGGGATAATGAAGAGGCATCTATTAGCAAAATAAACAATGTATGTATATAGTTGGCTTTAACATATATATGATATGTAATACAAATCATATATAAACTCATATTATTTAAATTATTTCAGGAGGTTGGTTCTTTGAGTACTTTGCTGGAAAAAGGAAAACATCTTTTAGCGTGTAGTACAAACAACATCCTATCTCAGGATTCAGCTTCGTTGACTGCGAGTAGTGGCAGCGGAAAGGGAAAGGAAGCAGCAAATCTCAGCAGTCCTGCTCCAATAACTCAAGATTTAATGAAGAAATTTACGTCAACTGTTATCAACCTTGATGATGATTCTGTTTCTGCATTAGATCTAATTAAGACTCAACAAAGTCAGACTTCTGTTCTATCTTGCAAGGTTATTTATTAATTCATCTAAAGTTTTTCATATTAGTTCATTTGGTTTGGAACTATTTGTCATAAATAACTTTAATTTAACTATAATTTAGGATTTAGAGTCATTGAGTGGAAGCAGTATGGAATCTCAACCAAAAGATGTTGAAGTGAATGGAACTCCTGTTATATATTTACTTCAAACCAAGCCTACTGCTGCTGAGGGTAAAGAGATTGAAAAAACTGTTGTAGCTGATGATGAGGTTGTATCAAGTGCAGAAAATGATAATACTGTGGAGAAGGTTGGTTACACCAATCACTCATGTAAATATTATGCTTATACTTCATTATGTATAATGGGTTTATGGCTTTTACTTAATTTGTTTAGGAGTTTGGTGAATTAAGTGGAGCCAAAGTATATGCAAAGGTTTTAGAGGGTACTCCTGTTGAACTTCACCAACCAGTGGAGGCACATGAAGACTTGGCTGTTGTAAACCTTGAGGGTGATTCGCCTCAACATGATAAGTTGTTTAAGACTCCCAAGGCATTAGGATCAAAGGGAGTTAAGGGCAGGAAGTTTGTGAAGAGAGTTTCACCTGATAAAGTTGCAGAGGAAGATAATGCACCAATTAAGCTATTGAAAAGGGTTATTAAACAAGAGAAAATGTGATGATTTCAACACTTAGTGGTGCATATTTGATTGACTACTTTTTTTGTTGGACCATAGATGTCTGTTTTGTTGGGACATTGGACTTTCCTACTTATTTATCTTAATTAGTTTGATTAGGTACTTTTTGTTTTGTTACCCAAATGACAATTGGGTTTAAGCTAATATAGGTTGCAGTAAATTAAGCCCAGTGGCAGTGGGCATATTATTATATATTTATATGTAATGGATGCAAGTTAATTAAATTACGATGCTTTATTAATCTATGCATTTATGTGTTAATATTTCAACATTTATGTTTATAATTTTTTCAAGTTATTTAAAAATATTTAACATCCAATCAATTTTATAAAAATAGGTCATCAGATACAAATTTGAAATGAACTTAACAAAAAAATAGTACAATGTTGAAATCCTTTAATTTTTAATAAAATAAGTAAGATAGTTTTAATATGAAATCATTCAATTCATTCTCAATTTTATATTTTAAAACAAATAATAAAACTCAAAACAATTTTATTATTCAAACACCACTTATAAACGTTGCTGCCATTTAAATTAAACTATCAGGCCCAATAATGATCATATGCATGCTCCGGCCCAACTATTGCGCTATCCGGACAAAACAGACAGTTTAGAATCCTTTATCATTTTGTAACTTATCCAAAACCAGATTTCCCTTTCACTTTCATCCACACATCTTCTTCTCTGTCCCACCAAGCATAGCAAAGAGAGAGACAGTTGGGACCATCACCACTAAGCGCACGCACACAGAAACACTTGGGACCATTTTCCATGGCATCATCTTCCAGGTACATTTGTAGTACACACATAACTTCTTTTTGACATTATAAAACTTCCGTTATTTTGTCCCTTTCCTTAATTGTCGCAAAAAATAACAACACAATCTTATTGTATAACAAATTTTAGGGTTTATTATATTAGACATGCATTGTAGACAATATTAGGGTTTATTTTATATGTCTTATAACTAATTTTATTATATTAGGGTTTCATTTTTTATAGACAAAATCTTAATAAAAACAAATTCTCTTATATGGTAGTAACAATAATATGTATAGATCTAATGTTTTATATGTCTTATAACTAATTAAAGG